>SJXQ01005538.1:213751-261266 GCA_006408695.1 Aepyceros melampus | reverse complement strand
TGATGCCATCCAGCCATCTCATCCTCGGTCGTCCCTTTCTCCTCCTGCCCCCAATCCCTCCCAGCATCAGGGTCTTTTCCAATGAGTCAACTCTTCGCATAAGGTGCCCAAAGTACTGGAGCTTCAGTTTTAGCATCATTCCTTCCAAAGAAATCCCAGGGTTGATCTCCTTCAGAATGGACTGGTTGGATCTCCTTGCAGTCCAAGGGACTCTCAAGAGTCTTCTCCAACACCACAGTTCAAAAGCATCAATTCTTCTGCGCTCAGCCTTCTTCACAGTCCAACTCTCACATCCATACATGACCACAGGAAAAACCATAGCCTTGACTAGACGGACCTTAGTCGGCAAAGTAATGTCTCTGCTTTTGAATATACTATCTAGGTTGGTCATAACTTTTCTTCCAAGGAGTAAGCGCCTTTTAATTTCATGGCTGCAGTCACCATCTGCAGTGATTTTGGAGCCCCAAAAAAGCAAAATCTGACACTGTTTCTACTGTTTCCCCATCTATTTCCCATGAAGTGATGGGGCCAGATGCCATGATCTTCGTTTTCTGAATGTTGAGCTTTAAGCCAACCTTTTGACTCTCCTCTCTCACTTTCAACAAGAGGCTTTTTAGCTCCTCTTCACTTTCTGCCATAAGGGTGGTGTCATCTGCATATCTGAGGTTATTGATATTTCTCCCAACAACCAGATTTCATAATTGCAAGTTAAATCTGTTGATATTTTGGAAAATAAGTTTTAAAAAGTAGAACCTGGAAATTCTTGTCTTTCTAAAGAGGACAAGCTAGCATTATTTCAGTAATATAGATTTGAAGTTATATAATCTGCATTAGATTGGTAGTCAACAAAATAGAAAACCTCAGATAGATTCTAGAAATACTTTAAGAAATCACTAAGGACTGGTAAATTACTGCTCTTGGTGGGTGAGTGAAAATAATAGGCTTGAATAACTTACTGAATATGTTAGTAATAATGAGAGAAAGACGAGAAAAGCTAGTTTGGGGGATATGATAGGAAGTTCATCTTTATATTTATTGAACTTAGGCTCCAAATTCAGATAGGGATGGAAATATACTTTAGTTTTTGACCATGTCAGGCCTTTAATTTGGAGTAAATGGCCTTCATTAGAATAGACAGACATACTTTAAAATCCTCATTCTGTGGTTGACTGATGTGTGATGTGGGAAAGGTTATTTGACTCACTTGGGATTCATTTTAATAATCTATAAAATAATGAGTTTAGTAAGTCATTTCTCTCTGGTTGTTGGGGGGTACAAAAGTAGATTGAGTATTTTGTGTCTAGAACTCATTAAGCCCCTGAAAATGTTTATCTGATCTTCACCCAACCCCTTTTCTATGTTAAAGTACAAGTGACTGAAACAAACTTTAACTTAAGGAATATACAGTTCTTTCTGCTGGCTTCAAAAAGAGTATTACCAATTGAGGTGAATGCCCTTTAAAACTATGCTATATGTCTTAGGAAACTCAAACAGGGGCTCTGTATCAACCTAGAGGTGTGGGATGAGGAGGGAAATGGGACAGAGTTCCAAAAGTGGATATATGTATACCTATGGCTGATTCATGTTGAGGTTTGACAGAAAACCACAAAATTCTGTAAAGCAATTATCCTTCCATAAATAATAATAAACAAACAAACAAAACAAAACAAACAAACAAACAAAAAAAACAACTATGCTATGAGACTCTTCTCAGAATTCCATGATTCTCTTGCTATGGATTTTCACACTTATGTTGAAAGAAGAGCAAAGCCAGAAATTGCAGTAGGGTGGTGATTTACTGGCCATATTCTGAGAGTTACTACCTCAAAAGATCTTGAGAAAGGATTATAAAATATATTAAATTTCATTTCAAGGTGGGAATTCCTCACAGTTTTTTGGTATTTATCTTTTAATTTGACTTCTTTGATGCATGCACATGGTATGTGTACATATTTCATGAGCTCAGGAAGTTTATAGCTCTGAGCTCGTCTGATGCTCATATAGGCAGTTCTGCTATAACACTTGTTTTGTAAACACAAATTGATTCCAATGTAATTCACATAATGGGGCTTTCCAGGTGGCTCAGTGGTAAAGAATGCTTGCCAGTGCAGAAGACACTGATTCTATTCTCAAGTCTGGAAGATCCCCTGGGAAGGAAATGGCAAACTACTCCAGTATTCTTGCCCTTTAAATTCCATGGAAAGAGGAGCCTAGTGGTCTACAGTCCATGGAGTTGCAAAAGAGTCAAATATGACTTAGCAAGTAAACAAAAGCAACAACTAACATATTAGAGAAAATTTTGAGGATAAAGTGAACTTTGTATTCACTTATGCATGATTTCCTCTATGAGAAATCCTTCACTTCAGTTCAGTTCAGTTGCTCAGTCCTGTCTGACTCTTTGTGACCCCATGAATCGCAGCACGCCAGGCCTCTCTGTCCATCACCAACTCCCAGAGTTCACTCAGACTCACGTCTATCGAGTCCGTAATGCCATCCAGCCTTCTCATCCTCTGTCGTCCCCTTCTTCTCCTGCCCCCAATCCCTCCCAGCATCAGACTCTTTTCCAATGAGTCAACTCTTTGCATGAGGTGGCCGAAGTATTGGAGTTTCAACTTTAGCATCATTCCTTCCAAAGAAATCCCAGGGCTGATCTCCTTCAGAATGGACTGGTTGAATCTCCTTGCAGTCCAAGGGACTCTCAAAAGTCTTCTCCAACACCACAGTTCAAAAGCATCAATTTTCTGGCACTCAGCTTTCTTCACAGTCCAACTCTCACATCCATACATGACCAGTGGAAAACCCATAGCCTTGACTAGACGGACCTTAGTCGGCAAAGTAATGTCTCTGCTTTTGAATATGCTATCTAGTTTGGTCATAACTTTCCTTCCAAGGAGTAAGTGTCTTTTAATTTCACTGCTGCAATCACCATCTGCAGTGATTTTGGAGCCCCCCAAAAATAAAGGCTGACACTGTTTCCACATCTATTTCCCTTGAAGTGATGGGGCCAGATGCCATGATTTTCGTTTTCTGAATGTTGAGCTTTAAGCCAACTTTTTCACTCTCCACCTTCACTTTCATCAAGAGGCTTTTTATTTCCTCTTCACTTTCTGCCATAAGAGTGGTGTCATCTGCATATCTGAAGTTATTGATATTTCTCCCAGCAATCTGATTCCAGCTTGTGTTTTTTCCAGTCCAGCATTTCTCAGGATGTACTCTGCATATAAGTTAAATAAGCAGGGTGAAAATATATAACCTTGACGTGCTCCTTATGAAAGGTTGTTGCTGAATTACAACGCCGGGATTCTTGGCCTCCGGAGGAGAAGAATTCAATCCGGGGCCAGAGACGAGGCTTGATCGCTCAGAGCTTTTATGTAGCAAAGTTTTATTAAAGTATAAAGGAGATAGAGAAAGCTTCTGACATAGGCATCAGAAGGGGGTAGAAATAGTACCCGCCTGCTAGCCTTCAGCTGGATGTTATATAGTCACCAGCAGCCTGTTTACTTAGAATGGCACCAGGCCCCTCACCCATAAGATGTATTTTGGGATAACCTTGGCTCCAAATGGTTTGTCTTGGGCCATAAAATGATTAACTTGAATCTTGAAGAAGGGCAGGTCACCATACAAAGAGTTTCATTTACATAGATTAGAGGAACAATATAGGAGTATAACATACTGGTTTATCAAGTAGGTTCTGAGCCCAAAAGGCGGAACCAACTTGAAGACAGAGTTTGGGGTGGATGCATAGTACATTAGCATAGCTTAAGACAAANTGTCTTGGGCCATAAAATGATTAACTTGAATCTTGAAGAAGGGCAGGTCACCATACAAAGAGTTTCATTTACATAGATTAGAGGAACAATATAGGAGTATAACATACTGGTTTATCAAGTAGGTTCTGAGCCCAAAAGGCGGAACCAACTTGAAGACAGAGTTTGGGGTGGATGCATAGTACATTAGCATAGCTTAAGACAAACATTTCCATAAGAAAAAGGCATTGGTTAACATCAGGTGATATCAGATGTCACTATGGTAACACAGAATTTTAAGAGAAACCTTTTAAGTTTGTATAGAGAAGGAAAAAATGTTTGTCCTTTCTTCCTCCTTGAGAATTCCAGACCCCTCTCTCCTTGGGGACCCCTAGCCTTCTTATCAACCTGCCTAGGAAATGACTCTCTCAGAACTCTACTCAATACTCTGTAATGACTTGTATGGGAAAACAATCTAAATAAAAGTGGATATATGTATAACTGATTCACTCTGCTGTACACCTGAACCCAACACAACATTGTAAATCAACTATCTTTCAAAAATTTTATTTTTTTAAAAAAAGATATGGGCATTTGATTCTCTGCTGTTATGCACATTATTACAGAGAAATCCATGCACATTATGGAGTGCCTTGATCTGGTGCTGTTTGGGCATTTATGGACATTTGAAGCTCCAGTTTGCTTGAAAGTCATGAGATTAATATTCTTGATGTTCTCACCAGCATAGAACCCCAACTGATTGCCAGTGGAGCTGAGCCAAAGTGAAACAGGATGATGAAGTTTCTCTAACGTCTTTTAGATTTTCTGTCTGTAGAAGTATAAAGTGATAAACAACAGCAAACATGGTGAATTCATGAATTTCTTGACAGAAATACCCTGTTTTCTGAAAATATTAGTCTGTATTTTGTTATTCTACCTCGGTTGATTTCTGACAGCTGCTTCATTGGATTTCACAGGCAGCCTTGGGTTTAGCTAAATAAAGAGTACTTGGAAATAGGTTTTGTTTAATTATCAGACCTTCTGTGTGAATTTGAACGGGCAAAGTTCAAATGAAGGGGTGTTCTGAGGTCCTGAGTTTGTGTGTTTTTCTCACTTGTGATCACAAAGAATGAAAACAAGTTGATGAGAGGTAGGATAGGGTAAGAAAATGAAACGTTTGGGAACTGAAAGTTCTCACGTGTACTGGATACATTTTGAGACAACCTGGTAGATTTGTTATGGAAATCAGTGGAGGACTTGAAACCATATACAGTTGTCTTAAAGAAAATAAGTCTGTGTGCTACCCCAGACCCATACTGGACCAAGGCCAAACATGAGGAGAAGGTGCGCTGGTCAACAGTTAACAAATCAACCAACCTATCCTATTAGAGAGAGAGATGCCACACCTTCAAAGGGGGCCTATCTTCTCGGGGAAATGTTGCCCTGAGAGCTGGTGATAGTATAAAAGGCTATGTCGGGGGAGTATTTTTGAATTGATACTTAGAAAGCTAAGGGGAAATTTCCATTAGCAGTTTCAGAAGAAAACAAGTTTAAAGGGAGAGTGGCGTTCTAACATCATTCTACTGTGATCTGATCTGTAATTGAATAGAAAATTAAGATATTTTTATTTTCTGTTATCAACTTAAGAGTGACTATCTTCATATTACAGAGTATGGCTTCGATTTTACCTGCTTCCAATACATCCATGAGATCTGACAGGAATACATATGTTGGGTGAGTAGTTTTGACTTTTTTCTATTGACTTTAACAAGATGGAGGTTCTTTGGACTTTATATTAAATGTTCAGAAGATGGATCTCTACAGTTATGTAAGTTTCTTAACTTTAGAGATCACATACTTGGAAAACAGTTCAGAATACAAAGCAAAAACAATGCCAATTTTCTTCTCAGTGGCATTTTCTTTCCTCAGTTCTTGGGAGAGTTTAGCTCATCTTTAAGAAAGTGGGGCAATATGTCAATTACATCTCAATTAAAGAAAAAAGAAAGTGGGGGCAAAACAAATCACCAAAAAACATGGAAAAGCTGAACCAACCTGCCTGAATGAACAAATTCACAGTTTAGCCTGAAATTCCGTGCGGAGTTCAGTCTCCACTTCCAAGACTATGTGCTGTATCTGAGATACAATTAAAGGGGCCTCCTGGTATCGAAGGTAGATTTAACTGTGTTGCAGCATATTACAAAGTGATTTCATATGCTTTGTGATGGACTTTACATAGAATTCACTTTTAAAATACCATGTAGCTTATTCATCTCAGAGGTAGACATAAATCTGCAAATTTAGCTCCAGTTCTTGTCCCAGGTTCACAGAACATAATAGAGCATTAATCTTCATGAAGCTTAAGGAATTTTTGCAAGTTCCCTCTGATTTGCTAAGAGTTGTGTATAATGTCTGCTTAAAGCCTCCATCAGGTCAGCATTTCAGAAAATGCTACACTTAACACATCTCAAACAGAAATAGTTTCCACTGTGTTCATTTCTTCAGGGAAGCCAAGGAGAGAGAAAAGGAAAAATCATGAAGATGGAGGTAACAGTAAAATGGAAAGACTTCTCAGCCAGCACTTTACTTTGGTTAATAATATTTAATACTGACTGTGCCATGTAGCTTGTCATAGTTTGCTAAAAGACTTTATTCCCAACCCCATCTCTGGCTTATGTTTTAGCAAAAAAAAAGGAAAACAAGGTAGAGGAGAAGACAGTAAATGCAAGCCTATTTCATAAAAAGTATATATCTTGGAAAAACTGAAGCAATTTTTTGATTCATACTGGATTGAATTTGGTATGATACCCCAAATTAATACTTTATCTGGTCATTGGTAACCATGATCATCTTAGAAATGCTTCTCGATGAACCCAATGTAATAAAAATCTTCTACAGACATCTCCCTGCCCCAATTTCTAGTCCAAGGGATCATTAGACAATGGGACAGACATCAAGGAAAACTAAAGAATGAATTAAGAGGAGTATTATTATTAACATGAAAGAATATAACTAATGGTTATGCCAGTTTGAGAATTTCTTCTTGCAGATAGGAGAGGTGGGGTAGATCAGTGATTTTAAAAATACAAAGTCCCAGATCTCCTTGACCAACTAAATAAGATTTTCAAGGAGCTGGGTCCAGGTATCACTACTTTTTAAAGCACCATGGGTGACTCTGATATGTAGTTAGAGTCTGACTCTCTGGAGTAAATGAACTCTTTTATAGAGTAATGATTCACTCATTCAATTGGGAATCCAAAGGAAAAGTATCCAGATAGTGAAGCTGTTTTGGCAGAGTAAGACAGGAAGCATAATAGAAACTGGAAGAGAAAGTGGATGGTGGTGTTTCTCAAACTTTAACATGCATGAGAATCACAAAACAGTTAGTTGAAATGTAGACTTTATTAGATCTAGGGTAGGGAGTAAGATTTTGCATTCCCAACAAGTTGTCCTGGCGAATGCTGCTGACTCTGCTGGTTCATTGACCACTTTGTCTAGCAAGGACAGTTGGGTAAATGTCCTCTTGCCCTTCATCAAGAGAAGAAAGGAGATATCCTTTTGCTTTGAAGCTTATTCTGAAAGTGCACTAATGCCATGGAATATTTTATTTTCGAAATCTACTCTGATTCACTAAGAATCTGTTATCCTAAATGTCTTGGAAATTAATAGTATTTCTGTTCTACTTCCTGAACAGTTAAATTTAATTCAGCAAGTAGAATTTTTAAAGATTTAGGAATTAAAAAAAAAAAAAAGATGTATATGTACAGCTGAGTCCCTATGCAGTTCACCTGAAACTAAAACATCGTTAATCGGCTATGCATGTGTGCTCATTGTGTCCGACTCTTTGAGACACCATGGACTGTAGCCCACCAGACTCCTCTGTCCATGGAATTCTCCAGGCAAACATACTGGAGTGGACTGCTGTTAATTAATTGGCTATACTTGAACAGAAAATAAAAAGCTTTAAAAAAAGGTATATGAGAGAGCTTGCATGAGGGAATTCATATCTTTCTGGAGAGACAAAAAAAATTAACATGTGAAATGCTAAAATAAATGCTTTAGGAGCACAGTGGGGAGGAATTCATACTGACCAGAGAAGAAAGATGCTTTGAAAAGCCTTCACAGAGGATATGGTATTTGAATTTGACCTTGACGAATGAGTAGGAGGGTTTCCTTTTCTACACGCTCTCTTTACTGTTTGTAGACTTATTGTTCGCAGACTTTTTAGATGGTGGCCATTCTAACTGGTGTGAGATGGTACCTCATTGTAGTTTTGATATGCATTTCCCTAATACCTAGTGAGGGCTTCCCTGATAACTCAGTTGGTAAAGAATCCACCTGCAATGCAGGAGATCCCGGTTTGATTCCTGGGTCAGGAAGATCCCCTGGAGACGGGATAGGCTACCCATTCCAGTATTCTGGCCTGGAGAATTCCATGGACTGTATAGTCCATGGGGTCGCAAGAGTTGGACACGACTGAGCGACTTTCATTTTCAACATCTTTTCATGTACTTCTTGGTCATCTTATGTCTTCTTTGGAGAAGAAGGTCTCTGCCTATTTTTGAATGAGTTTGTTGTTTTCATATTGAGCTGCATGAGATGTTTGTATATTTTGGAGATTAATCTTTTAATCAGTTGTTTCACTTGCAAATATTTTCTCTCATTCTGAGGGCTATCTTTTCATCTTGTTAATGGTTTCCTTGGAAGAAAAGTTATGACCAACCTAGATAGTATATTCAAAAGCAGAGACATTACTTTGCCGACTAAGGTCCGTCTAGTCAAGGCTATGGTTTTTCCTCTGGTCATGTATGGATGTGAGAGTTGGACTGTGAAGAAGGCTGAGCGCAGAAGAATTGATGCTTTTGAACTGTGGTGTTGGAGAAGACTCTTGAGAGTCCCTTGGACTGCAAGGAGATCCAACCTGTCCATTCTGAAGGAGATCAACCCTGGGATTTCTTTGGAAGGAATGATGCTAAAACTGAAGCTCCAGTACTTTGGGCACCTTATGCGAAGAGTTGACTCATTGGAAAAGACCCTGATGCTGGGAGGGATTGGGGGCAGGAGGAGAAAGGGACGACCGAGGATGAGATGGCTGGATGGCATCACCAACTCGATGGACGTGAGTTTGAGTGAAGTCCAGGAGTTGGTGATGGACAGGGAGGCCTGGCGTGCTGCGATTCATGGGGTCGCAAAGAGTCGGACACGACTGAGCGACTGAACTGAACTGAATGGTTTCCTTTGCTATGCTGAAGATTTTAAGTTTAATTAGGTCCCATTTGCTTATTTTTAAAATTTTCATTAGTCAAGGCCGTTTTACTACAATAAAAAAATCTATATATATCTGAAACCATACTTTAAAAAAAACAAAGCGAGTAGGATTCTAGTAATTAAAAAATGGAAGGGTAGCAGAAGGCTGTTTCAGGAACAAAGGCCTAGAGCAAGGGTCCTTAACTGGCTTCACATCAGATCATCTCAGAAGATCTGAAACATAATCAGAGTTTAAATTAATTGAGGCCTGAGCACACCAGTGTTTCCTACAAAGCCTCTGGTGATTTTAATGTACAATCAGGTTGAGGATCATCAGAGATATAGAAAGATACAAGGTTTTTTTTAGGGGATTTTGAGGTATTTGGAGGGAAATGGGAAGTCTATAGAAAAGAGAAGTCCCAGATGATTCTTGGTAAAGATGGCTGGATCTTTCTTTACCAAGATCCATCTTGGTAAAGATGGATGGTGTAGGGTACATAATTTTTTATCACTATTAATTAAAGCAGTATATAATTATTATTGAAATAACCAAAGTCTATATAGACGATGTGCTTCATAAATATGAATGTTTGAATTAAGGTGATTTCTATAACAGCAGTCAATTCACTGTCTTGACTTCCATGCCTTGTATTACTTTACCAAGAGAGGGATGAAAAACTGGTGGTTCAGCTTGCATTGCTGTGATGGAGGTCTAAGCTGGGGCAGTGGCCACTGGCGTGGAGAGGAGGTAGTGTACTCAGCATGGTTGATGGAATCCTCAATGGCAGCACTACTCTGAGTGTGATCCTTGGGCCAGCAACATCACACCAATGAGCAGCTTGTTTAAAAGGCAAAATCTGACACACCCAACCTACTGAATCAAAATTTCTAGAAGAGAAGTCATAAAATGTCCAATGATTCTTATGCTTGTTGAACTCTGAGAAACACTGGTCTATGGAGCTGAAAGACACTATCGGACTCACAGATTACATGTACATATACACTCAGATACAGACATACACAAAACCCCATGGAAAGTTGAGGAGACAAAGAAATATGCAGAGATGAAAAGACAGCAGTGATAATATTCCCTCAGCAGAGTGTATGGAAGGATTGCCATGGGAGCAAAAGCCTGCCTGTGCAGAACTGACTACTCTGCAATTTCTTGGTTCTATAATCTTGCACAAGTTTCTCAACTTCTGTAAGCTTTGGCTTTTTACAAATTGAATTATTAGTATTTGTTACCTAATAGAATGATTATAGGATTAAATGAAGTAATATATTTATTATATGCAGTTTTTATGACATTGTGGAATTTTCATCCTAATGCTATGCCTGGCACATAGTAAAATTTCTTCCTTACAAATCAATTAATCCTAAATGAAGGTTTGTGTCCAATATTTGGGCTTGTGGTTATCATAGATGTAGAATGATGTTTCTCTTTTGTGTGGTATCTCTCCAGATTCCTTTACATCTTCTTTGTACTTTTTTTTTTTTTTTTCAGAAAAAGTTTTGTTCATGTTAAAAATCCTTACCTGGACTCTATGGATGAAGATGTTCTCTATCACTTGGATTTAGGAACAAAAACACACAACCTACCAGAAATGTTTGGGGATGTAAAGGTAAAATATTTCTAACTTTAGGGAAAACAATTTAATTTCCTCTGGTGATATTTCTCCTTATTTTCCTAACATAAACATTACTCTTTTGGCTAGAGAAATGTCAGAGGTCCAATAGGAACCAAAGTCATGCTCATTCTCTGAAACAATTTAGATTGTGTATATCATAAACAATCATTTCCACCTCAACAAGACACAAAAGTTCCCAAACTAAGTCTAAAGCAAACATTGTTATTTGACTTCTCTGGCCCCTAGAGATAAATCTGACTTTACTGACAATCCTGCTGGGGGTTCAGAATTCATTATGATTCAGTTCACTGCTTAACATCTTTATTTATAGATGAACCTCACTAATCTTCATTTTATCAAACTATGAAATAACTCAATAGAACTAACAATAGGATCTACCACTTCCTGAAAACAACCATTATTCAATATTTCATATTATTAAGGTTTTTGTTATTTCATAAGACAATATTATGAGGAAAAATTGTTTATGGAATTTTACTAGGAAAATTGTATGTCTGTATTATTTATTTTATCTTAAATGTATATGTTAATTATAAAAGTGGCTCATGTTCATTATTTAAAATTGGAAAAATATATAAAAGAATAATGACTTTAAAAAACACACCTAAGAAAAACTCCTACTCCTAGACATAGATGCCATCAACTTATTTTCTTTTCTTTTAAAACTTTTTAATAAATAGATCTTATAATAGTTGAATTACATAACTTTATATCTTGTGTTTTTTCATTTAACTTGATGTCATTAATATTTTCCCATATTACAATATTCTCTTTGAAACAGTTTTTATGGATGCCAAGTGACTGTGCCATACATTATATAGTCTAAAATTGGCTTTCATGTTGAAGTATTTTCCATCATAAACAGCACTCAAATGGATATTTTTGTACCTAAAATTTTTTCACATATAAGTCTATTTTTTAAGATGATTTACAGAAGTGGTCAAAGGTAATAAACTTATTTTAAATTAATTTTTATTGGAGTATAGTTACTTTACAATGTTGTGTTAATTTTTGCTGTACAGAAAAGTGAATTATAAATCTATATGTACATATGAAAGTGAAAGTGAAGTCGCTCAGTCATGTCTGACTCTTTGTGACTCCATGGACTGTAGCCTACCAGGCTCCTCCATCCATGGGATTCTCCAGGCAAGAGTACTGGAGTGGGTTGCCATTTCCTTCTCCAGGGGATCTTCCCGACCCAGGGATCGAACCCAGGTCTCCCGCATTCCAGGCAGACGCTTTAACCTCCGAGCCACCAGGGAAGCCCATATGTGTATATATATGTATATATACATCCCCTCTTTTTTGGATTTCCTTCCCATTTAGGTCACCACCGAGCACTGAGTAGAGCTCCCTGTACTATATACTAGGCTCTCATTCATTATCTATTCCATATATGAACTTAAAAAAATTTTTTTGTGCTCTAAAAGGCCTACAGGGAATCACAGTCCCACTACTAGAGAACTGTGCAATTTTCAGCTGACTTTTATTCACTCCTCACTCCTTTAGCAATTATACTTGGAGAAGGCAATGGCCACCCACTCCAGTATTCTTGCCTGGAAAATCCCATGGACGGAGGAGCCTGGTAGGCTGCAGTCCATGGGGTCGCAAAGAGTCGGACATGAATGAGCAACTTCACTTTCACTTTTCACTTTCATGCATTGGAGAAGGAAATGGCAACCTACTCCAGTGTTCTTGCCTGGAGAATCCCAGGGATGCGGAGCCTGGTGGGCTGCCGTCTATGAGGTCGCACTTCAGTCACGACTGAAGTGACTTAGCAGCAGCAGCAGCAGCAGCAGCAGCAGTTATAAGAACAAAAATAAAAATTCACACATCTACTATCTCAAATCTTCACATTCCCTCTTTTAAGTGGGTATAGCAGATATTCATTTCCTCCATAAAATAAGGAAATTGAGTTCAGAGTGGTCAAAGGTGGTTAACAAGTTATGCCATATAGTGGCAGCGCTAGGACTTGTCCAGTTTCCAGGATTCTTGCCTACTGCCCTAGGTGGGCTCTTTAAGTCATCCTAACTGAGAATAGTCCATTAATTGGCCGGGGGCACTGGAGAAAGGGGAGCAAGAGGAGGAGGATGTTAGGTACATGAAGAAGGAGGAGAAGGAACGAAAGCAGGAAGAAGGAGGTGAAGAAATCAATCTATGATGCTCATTAACAGTAGGTATTAAATTGCTTCCTCCCCTCCCATTGCTCCTATGGCACAAGGTGTGAAGAAACAGGCTAATCTGATGTGACCTGCCTGTTTCCTTACTCCCCTGCAATCAGTTACTCCTTGCCCTTTCATGGCATCCCTCAATCTTTTGCTTCATCTTTTCAGTGTAACCTCTTTTCCTACTGCTGTTTCTGATATTTATGCTCCAAGAGAAATTGATCAAGGCTGTCTGTGATACTCATTAACCAGACTTTATCTGAATTCAGATGTTAGGTTTGAGGTTCATGCCTCACAATTCTTCCAGGACCCTTACATAAAGATAACTCTGATTAATTAAATGATCCATCATAATTAATAAACTAAGGTGCACATCTAATTAAAAAGACATGTTTTTGAGACAAAACATGATCTATTATTTACATATCTACAGATAATCACGATGGTGTGATCACTCACCTAGAGCCAGACATCCTGGAATGTGAAGTCAAGTGGACCTTAGAAAGCATTACTACCAACAAAGCTAGTGGAGGTGTTAGAATTCCAGTTGAGTAAGTTTATTATGACTATGTAAATGCTGTACACACCTGAGCTAAGCAGGGTGCTCTGACCTATGTTTTCAAATTTTTGTTTTCCTAAATGAAGAGTTGTATCATTTGTTCATTAACTTATTTTTATCTAGTTAGTACTAATTCATCCTTTAAATCTCAGAGAGAAGTATACAGCCCTACTCAATAGATTCAAAACATGGGTTTTGTTTTTTGACCAGCCATCCCCTTCCCTGCCTTCACAAATTGGGGATTGTCTTTATCCTTTTCTGGCTTTGCTCCTGTTTCCTGAATCACATGCTTTTCTGGTTTATTCTTTCTTGTTTAGAGTGAGGAGGATTCATTTCCCAGTTATTATGCTTCCTAAGAAAAGCTGGATGAGAGGAAATGTAATTTTTTCTGTGTTTATATTTTATTTAAGTTTGGCTACTTATGGCATTTTGTTTTTTCTTTTTTTTCTAAATTTTTTAAAAATTTTACTTTACAATACTGTATTGTTTTGCCATACATCAACATGAATCCGCCACGGGTGTACATGAGCTCCCAATCCTGAACCCCCCTTCCACCCTCCTCCCCATATCATCTCTCTGGGTCATCCCAGTGCACCAGCCCCAAGCATCCTGTATCCTATATCGAACCTAGACTGGCGATTCATTTCTTACATGATAGTATACATGTTTCAATGCCATTCTCCCAAATCATCCCACCCTCTCCCTCTCCCACAGAGTCCAAAAGTCTGTTCTGTACATCTGTGTCTCTTTTGCTGTATCACATACAGGGTTATCATTACCATCTTTCTAAATTCCATATATATGCATTAGTATACTCTATTGGTGTTTTTCTTTCTGGGTTGCTTCACTCTGTATAATTGGCTCCAGTTTCATCCACCTCATTAGAACTGATTCAAATGTATTCTTTTTAATGGCTGAGTAATACTCCATTGTGTCTATGTACCACAGCTTTCTTATCCATTCATCTGCTGATGGACATCTAGGTTGCTTCCATGTCCTGGCTACTATAAACAGTGCTGTGATGAACATTGGGGTACACGTGTCTCTTTCAGTTCTGGTTTCCTCAGTGTGTATGCCCAGCAGTGTGATTGCTGGGTCATAAGGCAGTCCTATTTCCAGTTTTTTAAGGAATCTCCACACTGTTCTCCATAGTTTGTACAGCCATAGTTTGGCTGTACTAGTTTGCATTCCCACCCACAGTGTAAGAGGGTTCCCTTTTCTCCACACCCTCTCCAGCATTTATTACTTGTAGACTTTTGGATCGCAGCCATTCTGACTGGTGTGAAATGGTACCTCATTGTGGTTTTGATTTGCATTTCTCTGATAATGAGTGATGTTGAGCATCTTTTCATGTGTTTGTTAGTCATCTGTATGTCTTCTTTGGAGAAATGTCTATTTAGTTCTTTGACCTATTTTTTGATTGAGTCGTTTATTTTTCTGGAATTGAGCTGCATAAGTTGCTTGTATATTTTTGAGATTAGTTGTTTGTCAGTTGCTTCATTTGCTATTATTTTCTCCCATTCAGAAGGCTGTCTTTTCACCTTGCTTATAGTTTCCTTTGTTGTGCAGAAGCTTTTAATTTTAATTAGATCCCATTTGTTTATTTTTGCTTTTATTTCCAGTATTCTGGGAGGTGGATCATAGAGGATCCTGCTGTGATTTATGTCAGAGAGTGTTTTGCCTATGTTCTCCTCTAGGAGTTTTATAGTTTCTGGTCTTACATTTAGATCTTTAATCCATTTTGAGTTTATTTTTGTGTATGGTGTTAGAAAGTGTTCTAGTTTCATTCTTTTACAAGTGGTTGACCAGTTTTCCCAGCACCACTTGTTAAGGAGATTGTCTTTAATCCACTGTATATTCTTGCCTCCTTTGTCAAAGATAAGGTGTCCATAGGTGTGTGGATTTATCTCTGGGCTTTCTGTTTTGTTCCATTGATCTATATTTCTGTGTTTGTGCCAGTACCATACTGTCTTGATGACTGTGGCTTTGTAGTAGAGCCTGAAGTCAGGCAGGTTGATTCTTCCAGTTCCATTCTTCTTTCTCAAGATTGCTTTGGCTATTCGAGTTTTTTTGTATTTCCATACAAATTGTGTAATTATTTGTTCTAGCTCTGTGAAAAACACCACTGGTAGCTTGATAGGGATTGCATTAAATCTGTAGATTGCTTTGGGTAGTATACTCATTTTCACTATATTGATTCTTCCAATCCATGAACATGGTATATTTTTCCATCTATTAGTGTCCTCTTTGATCTCTTTCACCAATGTTTTATAGTATTCTATTTATAGATCTTTAGTTTCTTTAGGTAGATACATTCCTAAGTATTTTATTCTTTTCATTGCAATGGTGAATGGAATTGTTTCCTTAATTTCTTTTTCTACTTTCTCATTATTAGTATACAGGAATGCAAGTGATTTCTGTGTATTGATTTTATATCCTGCAACTTTACTATATTCGTTGATTAGCTCTAGTAATTTTCTGGTGGAGTCTTTAGGGTTTTCTATGTAGAGGATCATGTCTTCTGCAAACAGTGAGAGTTTTACTTCTTTTCCACTTTGGATTCCTTTTATTTCTTTTTCTGCTCTGATTGCTGTTGCCAAAACTTCCAAAACTATGTTGAATAGTAGTGGTGAAATTGAGGACCCTTGTCTTGTTCCTGACTTTAGTGGACATGCTTTCAATTTTTCACCATTGAGGATAATGTTTGCTGTGGCTTTGTCATATATAATTTTTATTATGTTGAGGTATGTTCCTTCTATTCCTGCTTTCTGGAGAGTTTTTATCATAAATGGATGTTTACTTTTGTCAAAGGCTTTCTCTGCATTTATTGAGATAATCATATGGCTTTTATTTTTCAATTTGTTAATGTGGTTATGGCATTTTGGATGGAAATTATTTTCCCTCAGAATTTTAAAGGTGTTGTTTCAATTACTTTCTATCTTCCATTTTGTTTTTATGAAGCCCAGTGTTACTTTAATGAATAATCCTGCACATGGGATTTACTTTTTCTCTCTGGAAGTTTTTTTTAGAATCTTTGCTTTATTTCTGAAGTACAGAAATTTCATACAAAAAATAAATTTTTTTTCTCTTACTTATGGTTCTGGACACTTAATGGAATTTTTCAGTCTGGAAACACATACCTTTTGTGATTTTTTTTTTTTTTTTGGTGTTATTTTTGTTTACTAGTTATTTGACCATTTCTTTCCTTCAGTTTATCCATTCTCTCTTTGCAGAATTTCTGTTATTCAGATATGAGAATTGAATTGTGTCTTTAACTTTCCAAATTCCTTTTATTTAAGTTATTTGACTATTTTATTTTTTGGGGGGGACATATTTTGTCCACTTTATCCTCCACCCTTTCCATGGAGTTGCTTTAATATTTCTGCCACTCTCACTCTATTTTTAGATTTCAAGAGTTCCTTTATGTTCTCAAAATATTCCACATTAATAGCAAAAAAGACAAAACCTATAACATGTTTTCTATGTTTCACCAGTGTCGTAATGCCATTAGCACTCTAAAGATATTTATTATGATTCCTCTGGTGTTTTTGTATTGGACAATGGGGTACAGGACCCAAAGGGCCCTTCAAAGAAGGCCCCATGGCCCCCACTCCAGGAGTGCTGTGAGTAGAGAATCTTCAGCTGTTGGCTCTTCAAGGATCATCTCAACTACAGAGAACTGCCTCACGCAGGATCACTCCTCTTTCTTGGATGAATCATATCCAAAGATTGTTCTATATGGGGTATGGATGCTTGGGCATCTTGACCCAACTTGGGGTAACTCTGAAAGGCTCTTGTGACCCCTGAGACCGAGGCTGAGTCTGTCATGGGCTGTCCCTTGCAGCTTGATTTCTCCCTGTCCACTCTTGCTTTCATCCCCTCCAAGGACACTCCACAGTAAGCATCTTGCACACTTGACTCCATCTGAGCATCTGCTTCCCAGGGAACGAAATCTACAACTGTTCTTGTTTCTAGGCAGCATATCTGTTTCTTCTAAGTTACCTTTATTCTGCTTATTCATTTTGGACTTTGACATTCATACTAGAGACTTTCTATCTGATCTTATCTGAATGCAGAATTGATGGGAAGCTTAAATGTGCATGGCATATGTGTCCTTAGCGTCACCAGGTAGAAACCAGGGAACCAGCTGTTTCTTTGGTGTCTGTGGGTCTTTTCGATGCAGTCTTCCTCCTTTCTCCTGCTTGGAGAGCATAAACCTGGATAACAGCTTTCTACAACCTGATGGGAGAAAGATCTGGGAGTCCCACTATTAGTATAAACATTGTAATGTAATATTCTAGGTTTTTAGTCTGGAGTCTCGGCTCCAATTTCCGCTCTACTGAACTTCTCTGTTATGAACTCTCTAGAGAATTCTCTTTATTCTTTCTTTCTTTTTTTCTACTAGAGTGTGGGAGGGGCATTCTTAAGGTATATGGAACTGGGAAGTGATTTGAAGTGTCTGTTTTTTCCTTATACAAATTTTCACCCAGTTCCTTTGTCTTCAGCTCCTTGACTCCCAGAGGTGTATCTCTAGAACATGATCCTTTCTAAGTACTGCAGTAGGAATTATGTTGCTTCTTGTGGACTACCTTGCCCTGTAGGGCTTCGGGCTCGCTCTCCTCTCAGCTAAATCAGTTACTGTTCATCCATCAGCTTTCCATCTTCCAACATTTTGGTGATATTGCTCACCTGCCATCATCTCTGCTTCTATTTTATGTTTTAGTTCAGTTCTCTTTTTGCTTCTTTATTGTTATTTAAGTGGAGCTTGAAAGAGAATGGGTATACACACAGGCTTTGCTCAAACTAATTTAAACCAGTATACTCTTACTATACCAAATCAATGGCATGTGACAGTGTGGACCATGTCTTCTTTTCAGAAACACATTCTTGTTGGCTTCCAGGACAACACATTTGCGTGGTTTCTTCCTACTTTGCTGGCTGTTCATTTTCACAGTATGTTTTTTAATCTCATTTCTTTAAAGACAATCTTAACATGAAAAAAAAACCCTCAAGATAGGACAATTCTACTAAATAATATTAAATGAGATAAATACCTTTAGATGATACAAGTGAAAGACTAAATGCTAGATTTCTAATCTAAGGTTTCTTTCTAAGGCTAAATGCACAGCAAAGGTTAACTGTGACAATTCACAAGTAAAAATGAAGCACATAGATCTGTTTTCAAAGATAATCATTTGGCACTCAAACAAGTGAAAATGAGTTTAAAATTTCTCATTTCTAAAATATTATGATGAAATCTAAACATTTGAAAATCTGAACATATTTTAATTTATTAATCTCTAATAATTAAGGCAGAAAAATTTAAAAAATCACCAAAATTGAGATCCATGCTTTTTTGAGTTTCTTTTCGGTTATAGACAATTTCTGTAAATGATAGAATTTTGCCAAAACCATTTTCAATACCAGAAAGAGCAAGAGAATTTTTATAAACTTCATAAAAGTAAGACTCAATATGCTTGACTCAGAAATAAACATTCAAACCTGCTTTATTCAAATAGAATATACTGTGTGATAAAGGATTAAAGGTAGTTTGGAATGAAATAGGATAAAATATAACTTTATAGAAAAAGCACCAGATTGTATTTCTTGATCATTGACCTGTGAAATCATATTTTCAGAAATATTTTATTTATCTTCTTAGATAATCTGTACAGATTTCCTGTTGTGAATATGTATTTAAAAATACATACCAGTGTATTTTATGCCTTTCAAATTTGAATATACATCTGAGATATTGTGTGTCATTAGTACACAATGGATTTTCCCTGAAATCCAAACCATAGTAACTGCTGCCATTAGCTAGGTAAACCTGCTTCACTCATTGGATAGCCCCTTTGTTTACAGCAAAGACACACTGGCATGAAAACTTTAGTGTTATGTTTATAAAGAATTTCCTAAAATGTTAGTTCTTAAATTGATTAATATGGAGAATGGAACAAGTTTAGTCCAGAGCTGTAACACATAGAAGCTAGAATAATACATATGTTTTCAATTCTATTGCAAAATTAATGAAGAGTTGTCTATCTCTCTTCAACAACTGTATGTACATGTGGTCGATATGAGTCTAAGACAGGTGTTGAATCTTCAGTCACTTGGCCACACAGTTCTATGGTGTACAAATCATGGGAATTGCTTGTCTTAATCTGACCACTAAAGCTCTGTCCCATTGTTTTTTCATGTAACAGAAACAAGGCTTGAATGACAAAACCAACTAATTACAAAATTTAATTTAATAGTTTAAAGCGCAAAGGGCATTCCCTAAGCAGTAAAATCTTTTGTTTGGAAAATTTTAAACAAATTATATTTTAGTCTATGTTTCATTATTTGCATAATAAGAATTTACAAGAACTCAATTTTCTCAAGCTTTAAACTGCTCATTGTTCCATAAATAGGACACACATTTATAAAGATGAGGTTTTTTTTTTTTTTAATATTTTAGTGATTACTTCTGGATCAAAACATAGAAGTCTTTTATTAGATGTTTTGCCTTAGATAATTTTTTAAAATCTCTTTTGTAAGATTAATAATATAAATACTTTATCAATTACTTCTTTAAACTACTACTTTAAATTTAAATTTTGTGTATGGGTGAAATTTCCTTCTGGCTCAATAACTGAGCTGGTAGAAATGTCTCACCTAAATCTGCTATCTTCTTTTTGTTAGAAAGATTCATAATCCATAACCCTAGTAGTTGGAAATGCATGTGATGACCTGTAGTTTCATTCCTGTCTCTGTTTTTAATTTCTTGCTAAATATTACCTTGCTAATATTGACAATTACCTTGCTGAATACATCACCCAAATTCTGTTTTGTTACTCCCAGTGATGGGGAAATTTCTATTCAATTTAGGCATCTTGGGTCATGCCTGGGTCATTACCAGCTATTTTCACCTTAATACAGATTCCTACCTATCAAAGTGTTTTGTAGGTTGGACCATGAAGCAAGGAGACTTAATCTTAAAAGGTTCAGGAATGTAAATTGACCAAGGTGAACTCTGACCTACAAGAGAAGGGTACCATTGTTCCTATGGGATTGTGATTACAGTACTTAATAGAAAAGATTGTCAGCCATGTTGGCCCTGAGAGTAGGGCATGGAGACTGGTTAATGTCAATATCCTGACTCGAGAGTGATCTGGGGTCTGGCCTGTTTTCAGGAGAACTAAGGCAACTGAGGCAGCTTACTGAGCCAGGCTTCTCACTACTCTTACTTTCTTTTCTTCATGGATTCCTTCATTTTAATGACTTTTTGTCAACACTGGAGAAGGCAATGGCACCCCACTCCAGTACTCTTGCCTGGAAAATCCCATGAACGGAGGAGCCTGGTGGGCTGCAGTCCATGGGGTCGCCAAGAGTCGGACACGGACACGACTGAGCGACTTCACTTTCCCTTTTCACTTTCATGCATTGGAGAAGGAAATGGCAACCCACTCCAGTGTTCTTGCCTGGAGAATCCCAGGGACGGGGGAGCCTGGTGGGCTGCCGTCTATGGGGTCGCACAGAGTCGGACACGACTGAAGCAACTTAGCAGCAGCAGCAGCAAAGGTAAAAAATAAGATCCACTAAAACATAGCAAGTCATCCTGTCAGACAGCAAATACTTGAAGAACAAACTCCTTGGATACTATCAATGAATTTACAAATTGGTGGAGATAAGAGACAACTAACTCATAAAAAAACGTGAAAGCTTTTGTAACTTTATAGAATGAAGTATTACACAGTGACATAAACTCTAGAACGCACAGATTCATCAAAGTAGAATGAGGTTGAAAAAGTTTTGCGAAAGGGAAGGAGAGAATATGATTTTGCAGAATTGAGAGAAAGCTTTGGGGGAGTTTCATGAGGTAAAAGTGTCCTTGCTGTTTACTCAGCTCAGTTGTGTCTGACCCATTGTGACCCTATGGACTATAGCCTGGCAGTCTCCCCTGTCCATGGGATTCTCCAGGCAAAAATATTGGAGTGGGTTGCCATTTCCTTCTCCAGGGGATCTTCCCGACTCAGGGATCGAACATGCATCTCATCCATTGACAGGAGGATTCTTTACCACTGAGCCACCAGGGAAGCCCAGAGGGATCCTTAGGTGGTCTGCAAATCTCCACAGAGCAGAAGGGTCAAGGAAGTTAATCTGTACCCAGAGCCTTGCTGTTTGGAGCAGACTTTCTTCTTTCCTCCACTTTTTGGTTCTTTTTATCCAGAGAATTTGGACTCCACTTCTCACTCAGGCGTACCTGGAACAGGATTGCTTTGCTTGTACACGGGCTGCTGGGACTTGATCATTGTTGTCTTCAGCAGTCTCTTTCTGGAGCACTGTCTACATCTCATTTTCCACCACACGGTCTGTGCTTGAGATAGCATGGCTTCTTGAGCCCCTTGCTCTGTAATATGGCTCCTCTTCTGAGGATTTGAACTCCTTTCCTTGGGCACCTGCAACAGGGCAATATACTTCCTGTGAGATTGCTGCTTCACTCCTGATGCAGGTAGGCAGACAGCTTTGCAAATTCACTCTTAGAGGAATCATGCTTATGACTCTGTTCAGGCCATTTCTTCAGCTGAGAGTGACTATTCAGGAAATGAATTGAATCATTGTTCTTTCTACCTGCAGATCACCTTTATTATTTTACAGTTTCTCCCCAGTCTCTGAGTATCAGCAAGGCTGCATCCATTGAGAAAACCTTTACATATTTTATAATTAAAAGGCCCAATTTCAAGCCTGTTTTAAAGCTGGGGATGTTGCATTCCACCTATCCCCCTGCAGGATGTTGAGGCTGGTGACACTGGGAAGTCTTGACAACAAGGAAATCATGCACCCCTCCCCCAACACTGTGCACCCCCACACTGCAGGCTTCTTGGACTGATAGATGACATTTCCTAATATAGCAGGGGTGAGATGACTTACTTTGAAAATAGATTTAAAACTTTCCCTTTTTAGGAGCAAGCACCACTTTGGCAGCACCATCAGCCCCCAGCACATTAGTTCTTGTGGTCAAAACATTAACAGGGTGCTTTGTTAACAAGATGTTCAGGTCACGATAAGGCCAACAAAGGAACTGTAAGACTTTATGAGCTGAGTCTTTCCAAATAGTGCTCCAAGTCCAAAGTACTGAGAGTAAAACTTTCTCCTGTAAACAAGGCCCGAACGAGAGTGGGGTGAAAGCTTTCACGAGTTGGCCGAGGTGTCAGGGTGTCGCGTTGACCAAAATAAGCCACCTCATGAAAAGTAGGAAACGACTGATGGGTTCATAAAGTGTGCAGCGCTCTGAAAGGTTCCAGGAAAGGAGCTGAGATAGGCTTATTAATTAGCTTTCTTGGGCAGCGTAGGAGAGCGGGGAGCCCTTTAAAGAGGTCCCAGGGAGTGCTAAGTGCTGGGGAAGTTTATTGCTGTGCCCATAAACAATGGCTGTGGACAGGGAATTGAAAGGAGATCCTGTGAACTGCAGGACACCTGCCCAGGGAACTCATCTTTATGAAACCTTCCCTGACTGTAAACTCTGTTTGCTTTCCGATTCTATCACCTTGGCATTTCAAACAAGAAATCTAAGTTTAATTTTTAGTGTGTATGTGGTGCTTTGTCTGTTTAATGAGAGGGAGGGAGAGAGGAAAGAGAGAAAAGGGAGGAAGAAAGAAAAAGAGAAGGCAAGGTTGGGGGATGTTTGATGCCCACAACCTGGAGAGAGACCTTTAACCCTCAGGGCAAGCCCCAGCTACTCTCCAGGATTCTGTCTTGTCCTCTGTAAAATAAGGGAGTTGGACAAGATAGCACTTTGATTTTGAAAATCACTACTAATTCCTTATGTTTCTGAGTGCCTGACACACTTTATTTGGCATTATAATAATCCTGGAGGTAGGTGAAATAGAAAACTTTTATTGTTCAGTCACTCAGTCGTGTCTAACTCTTTGCGATGCCATGGACTGCAGCACGCTAGGCTTCCATGTCCTTCACCATCTCCCGGAGCTTGCTCAAACTCATGTCGGTGACGCCATCCAACCACCTCATCCTCTGTCATCCCTTTCTCCTCCCACCTTCAATCTTTCCTAGCATCAGGGTCTCTCCGCCTTAAGGAGGAGTAACCTGAGTCTTGGAACAGGCAGGTCATGAACTTACAAACTGCAGCAAATACCTAATGCAAACTGGGTCAAGGATGGGCATTTTGATTTTTACCTCTTTCTGTACCTCTCAAAAATTGTAGTTTAGATAGTCTAGAGTTCTTCCATTTAAGTACTTGAAGGCAAAGAGAACATTGTGTCTCTACTGTGCAGCTGCTGCGGATCCAGTTGCAATTCTCCACAGCTTCATGAATGCTGCTCACTGAGGCTTAGGTGACAGTGGTCTTACTTGGAAGTCCATGGTATAATAATGATAGTAATGATAGTTTTCTGAACTGCTACACTGTGCCAGAATCATTACATACATCATCTTGTTTGCTATTCATTTTGAAGAAGAGGCACCTGAAGCTCAGTGGCAAGAAACGGCATGTGGACGAGGCCAACCTTCTGTGTGTGTGTTTCTTTCTCTCAGTGTTTCCTCCAGCTCAGAATTCAGACCCTCTCTGGTTCTCTTGGGCTTCCCTGGTGGCTCAGGGGTTAAAGCAGCTGCCTGCAATGCGGGAGACCTGGGTTCAGTCCCTGGGTTGGAAGATCCTCTGGAGAAGGAAATGGCAACATACCCCAGTATTCTTGCCTGGAGAATCCCATGGGTGGAGAGCCTGGTGGGCTATAGTCAATGGGGTCGCAAAGAGTCAGACACGACTGAGCGACTTCACTTTCAGTTTCACTTTCTGGTTCTCTGAATTGGAGGAACACACCTAGAACAGATGTAGGTCCCGTCCATGTTATGGGAGGATTCAGTAGGAAGTGTGGGTTCCAGGAACTGGGGAAACTCTACTTAGGTCTGCTATAGTTTTGCTGTGGGGGGCAAGTGTTTGCTTAGAAAGTGAGACTGCATAGTAAGTAGGGTGAAGTCAGACCATAGGCAACCTGAGAAAAGCATGACACAGGGATGGTAGCTTGTTTGAGATTGAGCAGAAAGGTGTGACAAGCTTCCACTGGCAATCTGTGAGGACTGATGGTCCAGAGCTGGCTCCATCTCCCTAATCCCCTGATGCATTGGCACAAGGAAACAGTTTGTAGCTCTGTTCTAGGGTATGAGCTCCTGGAAGTCTGAAATTTTACTTGTGCTGCCAGCCTGGTGGAAGAAGCTTCTTAGACTCGTAAAGTAATATGAGATATAGAAAGTATAATTTTAATTAGTTACCTATCTCACATTACAGAGTGTGATACGTATTTCTATAGGCGATTTCATGGTATTTCCTGTAGAGACCAGCGATGGAGAAATTGAGCCACTATTCAGTGCCCTACACTTCAGGCATGCTGGACTCAAAACAACCAATTGCATAGGAATAAATGTTTTCTGATGTTTGACTAGCAATTAGTGTCCATCCCTTTAAATTAGAGAAAGTTACTCAGTCATGTCCTACTCTTTGTGACTCCGTGGACTGTAGCCTGCCAGGTTCCTCTGTCCATGGAATTCTCCAGGCAAGAATACTGGAGTAGGTAGCCTATCCCTTCTTCAGAGGATCTTCCCAACCCAGGAACTACACCGGGGTCTCTTGCATTGCAGGCATATTCTTTACCAGCTTAGTTACCAGGGAATAATACTCGGCTACTATTTAAATTAAGGTTGCAAACTTGATTTTCATTGACTTATTCTTTCATTTAACTTAATATATTAAGTTGTATTTTCATAGCTTAAGTTGACTTTGTGCTTTAAAGTTTGAGTTATAAATATAAAATATATATATATGGGTTTATGATGGCACATATTTAAAAAACATTAAGTATATTTAGGGGCTTCCCAGCTGGTGCTAGTGGTAAAGAATCCACCTGCCAATGCAGGAGTCAAGAGACACGGGTTTGATCACTGGGTTGGGAAGATCCCCTGGAGGAGGCCACGGCAACCCACTCCAGTACTCTTGCCTGGAGAATCCCATGGACAGAGGGCCCTTGTGGGCTGCAGTTGCAAAGAGTTGAACACAAGTGACTGAGCAAGCAAGCAAACAACTATATCTAGTATCAACGCTGGGGCTCTTGAAATGATCTCTTTCTTTATGGCCCACTGAAATTTGAGGAACATTGTTCTAATTCAAGCTAATGATTCTAATCAAAGTTGTTGAAGGTGGGGAAGGATGATAAAACGAGATAGATCAGTTAGGGAAGTATTTTGGAACAGTCCCTGGAAATAAGTCACCTTTCTTTCTCTGTTCAAAATGTTCTGTGGATAACTTAGATTTGGTTTGAAATATTTCTTTGGTTATATGATTTATTTCTAAGTGAGCAGTAAAGTCAGTAGGGTTGGCTTAGATAAACTGCTTGGGTCAGCAAAGTTTATCCTGTTCTTTCAGTCTTCCTTAGAATGCCATCCCAAATCTCCCCTTGGTGTTCTTTACTCTCCTTTTTGAAGACCCTTCACCTTCTGGAATGATCAACAATCTGGTGAGGAGCCAGCCCTCCTCTGCATGTCCTAACCCTAGTCTACTCTCAACTGTCTACCTCTAAATAAACATTGCAAATCTGCTGAGCCTGTATAGTTTAAGGAGAGTCACTTATTTTCTCTTACTGGTATGCTTTTTCTAATTAAAAAAAAATTCTCCTATTCATTAATACTTAATTTTCCTACCTGTGTTCTTCTAACCTCTTCCTTTCTGCTTCCCATGGTAAAGCTTGCTGATTTAATGAATGATTCCATAATTTAAGGTAATAGTGTTAGGGTTTAGTTAGCCCTCCATATTGGCTTGTGTGCTTTAAAAGAGTCTTCTGAAGGAAATGCTTTAATACAAAAGATGAACTTCAATTATGAGACTTTGGGTCCTGTGATTTTGAGGGGATGGGTGAGGTCTTGAAATCTTCTATGGCTTACCACATAACATGATGTAGGTAACCTACTGGTTTATAATAAAGAGGACAGAACACCTCCATTTATTCTAGTTAGACACATATTCTAGGCACAGAATAACTGTGCCTTTATTTCATTTCATCTAGCTTAAGCATGCAGTGGGATTTTCTTCACTAAATTGCAAAAACTCTTTGCTTAGGATCTACAAGAAGAGCTAAATGAAATTCAAAATCAATCAACCAGTTTAACTGAATTTCTAAAATGTATTTTGATTCAAGAAGTGGGATATAAATTAAAAAGCTATATGAAATAATGATTTTGGAAAACAAAACAATGTAAGGCGATGGCACCCCACTCCAGTACTCTCACCTGGAAAATCTCATGGACAGAGGAGCCTGGTAGGCTGCAGTCCACGGGGTCACAAAGAGTCGGACACGACTGAGCGACTTTACTTTCACTTTTCACTTTCATGCATTGGAGAAGGAAATGGCAACTCACTCCAGTGTTCTTGCCTGGAGAATCCAGGGATGGGGGAGCCTGGTGGGCTGCCGTCTATGGGGTCGCACAGAGTCGGACACGACTGAAGCAATTTAGCAGCAACAGCAGCAGCAAAATGGCTATAATGAAAAATAAGCCTAAATTTTGAATTTCAGGGATAAAATAAGAAATACCCATCTAGTAAAAATGTCAAAACTGTTTCAAAGTAAAAAAATATTCTGCAGATTAGGACAAAAATGAAATTTTATTAGCCTAATAAAGGCATCTATTAAAAAAGCCTACGTTAATATTTTATTTAATGATGAAATACAAATACTTTTGCCTTAAGACTGAGGTAGAAGAAAGGATATCTATCTTCATTACTTCTTTTCAATTAAAATCCTAGCTGGTATAAGATAAAAAAGACGTATAGAGAATTGAAAGGAAGAAAAAAGATTGTTTTTCTTTGTAGGTGATATAATAATATACAAAGAAAATTTTATGAAATTTACAAAAAGACTACAAGGACTAATAATTTAATGAAAATGCAAGATATAAGATTGATATGAAACAATCAATTGAATTTTTATAAAATAGCAGTTAACAACTAGAAAACAAAATTTGAAAATAAAAATACCATTTTCACCTGCACCAAAAAAAAAAAAAAAATCAAATACTTGACAATAAGTCTAATGAAAAATGTGCAAAACCCTACCTTGAATGTTATAAAACATTACTAAAAGAAATGAAACATAAAATAATAGAGAAATATCCTACTTGTGGATTGTTTTAAACTAAAACATTGTTAAGTTTTTACCAAACTGATCTACAGATTTAACTCAATCTCAATCACAGTCCAAATAAACTTTTTAAAGAAATAATAAATGTTAAAACTTTTGGAAAATTAGACAAATTCTAAAACCTATATGGAAAAGAAAAGAATCTAACATAGGCAAAACAATCTTGAAAAACAAAGTATGAGGATTTGTTGGACCTGATTTCAAGACACATTATAAAGCTATAATAATCAAGAGGCATCAATTATTGGCAGCACTAAGGCACTGTTTTAAGAATAGATTAAATATTTCAATAAAACAGAATAGAAAAAAAAAAAAAGAACAGAATAGAGCCCAGAAATAGACTCACATACAGATAATCAATTGATTTTCCATCAAGGCACATGGTCAGTGAGGAATTCTTAGGGCAAAGGAAAGTCTTTTCAACAAAGGAGATAGAGTAACAGCGTATTCATAAGGAAAATTATAAGCCTCAGCCTCTATAGCTTCATGGTATAAATAAAAATAGAGATGGATCACAAGCTTATATGTAAAAGCTAGAACTATAAAACATCTAGAAGAAAATGCAGGAGAATATCTTTTTGACCTTGAGGTAAAAAAGATTTAGGACATATAAAGTACACAGTATGGAAAAAATAATTTATAAAGTTAACTTCATCAAAATTAACTACCGCTTTACAAGACACCAATCAAAAAAAAAAAAAGTAAACTGCAGACTGTAAGAACATATTCACAATCCAATCCATATATTTGACAAATTACCTACATCCAGAATAGATAAAGATTTCCTGGAAATTAAAGATTTCTTACAAAATGACAATAAATAGACAACTCAGTAAAAAAAAAAAAAAAGGGCAAAAGTCTTGAACAAGCACGTCACCAAAGAAGATATAAGAATGACCAATAGACATATAGAAATGGTTCAACATTGTTAATATTTGGGAAATGCATGTTAAAACCACAATGTGATATCGCTTTGTACCCGTTAGAATGGCTAAAATAAAAGTTTGACAATTTCCAATTGTAAATTGGTAAGGATGTGGAGTAACTAATTAATTTGGTGTTATTGTGAAATAAGTTTACATTTCTGATCATGTTAAATTCTGTTCAAAGCAATTCAGTTTCTGTGATTTTTTTTTCTTTAGAAAATGTTTATTCATTCATGTACCTATCCAACAGCTATATATTTAGAGTTCATAATGGGTAAAACAAACTTCTTGCCTTTAAGGAACATATAGACAGTTTGCAAATAGAAGACTTGTTTAGTTAGCCACCAGATAGCTAGGATAATTTACCATATTTTCTTGATTCCTGAACACATGTATTATCTTCCAAACAATTTCAAAATAAATCTGAGAACTTATTGATCTCAAAGGAGTTTTTATTGAATCAATGATATACTTGATAATTGAATCAATGATATACAGTTGAGCACATGTACTCAATAAATCTGGCTGTTAAATTCAAATAGGCCAGCTGTTCTCCCTGGAGGAAATTAATTTGAAAAGTTAAAAAATTTACAGTGAACAACTATCTCCTTCTGATTAAAAGCAAAAGTCATAGGACTTATAGGTCTTTACATTTAATCAACCAATCAATCAGTTAATACTTAGGGGTTGTTTCTTTCTAGTTTCTTTCACACAGAGACTAAGAGCAGAGCCTTTGAGTGCCAGAAGTTTGAAAAGGTGATTTGGTGAAGATGTTAAGAGATGGACTGTGAGGTCAAATAGGCCAGAGTTCAGATATTCTAGGGCTTCCCTGGTGGCTCAGCTGATAAAGAATCTGCCTGCAACGCAGGAGACCCCGGTTCAATTCCTGGGTTGGGACGATCCCCTGGAGAAGGGATAAGGTACCCACTCCAGTATTCTTGGGCTTCCCTGGTGGCTCAGCTGGTAAAGAATCCACTTGCAATGAGAGAGACCTAGGTTCGATCCCTGGGTTAGGAAGATCCCCTGGAGAAGGGAACATCTACCCACTCTGGTGTTCTGGCCTGGAGAATTCCATGGACTATACAGTCCCTGGGGTCGCAAAGCGTCAGACAGGCCTGAGCGACTTTCACTTTCAGGCGCTCTATTTTCCAGTGAGCTGAATGCAGGTTAGTTGTTTGCCCTCGATGGGCTGGCTCCGTTACCTTCTGCACGGTGATGCAGGGTCTGATAGGCAGTGGTGAGGTTTGGTGAGGTTTTATGTAGAAGATGCTCAGGATGGTGCCTCACGTATTGTAGGTGCTCTCTCAATTATGAATCTTGTTATTAACTAAAACCTTCTGATCTGTTTCGGAGTCATAGCCAAGGTGAACTGAGCACAAGACATTTATAGCTAAGACAGTTTGTTGAGTACTAGTAGCTTGCATAGGCACCTTCACTACTGAAATAAGAATACATTCCAAAGATTAAAAATTGCCTCTCACGTAAGATTCAAGGGTGATTATAAGAACCAGAGTCTCCAAACTTTACCAGAATGCCACATTTTTCTACTAATTCATTAAAATGTATAATTATTGAAAATTAAATCAGTTTAGCAATTTTCAAAAGTGATTTAAAAATAATAATACACGGTAGGAAAAGTTTACAAACCTTACAGCTGAACCTGTCTGTAGTTTCTCTTCTTAAACCTTAGGGCCGTAGCCAGAAGTTATTTGAAAGTCAAGAGTCTGAGGATTTTTGTTTTTTTGTTTGAGAGATGAATAAAGCTTCTTGTGATGTTATATTTGCATATGCAAATAGATACAGCCCCAGAGAACTAAATGTCTCTTTTCAGAATATATTAATTTTATTTTTCATGATTATATGTTTGGTTAAACAACTTCCTATCTTGGCATTTTCCAAACACCAAACAAAGAAAATCACACAGATTTGGCCAAGTCAGTCTCTTTCATCCAGGCATTTTTAGTCTATTATGCCACAAATCACACTGAAGATTTACCAAACAAAACCATAAATGTGTATCTGGAAACAAGCTATACTAGTACATGGTGTGAGTGGCTTTGGATTTGTATACAAAAGAGTTCTGCTTCTATCACTGGCTCTTTTGTGGCTTTTTGATCACACAAACAAGAGGCTTAAATTTTTTGAGCTTCAGCTTCATCTTTGTATTTACATATGTCCTATAGGGTTGTGGGGAGAAGGATAGGGATTAGAGTTTCTTCTGAGATGTAAATTACTTTCTTGAAATGAGAGATACCTGCAAAGAAGGACTTTACTGAGGAAAGAAACTTCTCAGGGGGTGGAGAGGAAAGCTAGTGACCTCTAAGAAATGTCAGGGATGTCAGGGGTCCTAGGGCTTCATGATATCCTCGTGTGTGTCATCACTGGCATTCACTCACTTACTCATTGAACAACCAGAGTTAGGGCCTTTGCCAAGTTAAGGCACTTTGCTTGATACTGAATATACAAAGATGACGATGACTTGGTCTTTTCTTTTAAAGATTGTATAATGTACTGGGAAGACTACCAGTAGTCTTGCAATACAATTTGATAAGTGCAATGGCAACATTAGGGCAGGATGAGTTCTTAATTTAACTTGAATAATAAAGATAAGCTTTTTTATCCTTGAAGGAAAGGAGCTGATCAGTACAGAGAGGGGAGGCCACTGCAGAGGAAGGAGCAGAATGTAAAAGGAAAAAATGTGTAAAGGAGCATGTTGCCTGATGATGATGGGATTGGAGTGCCTAGTGGGTGGGTACCCCAGTGGCTCAGCAAGTAAAGAATCTGCCTGCAATACAGGAGATGCAGGAGACATGGGTTCGATCCCTGGGTCAGGAAGATCCCCTGGAGGAGGCTATGGCAACCCACTCCAGTATTCTTGCCTGGAGAATCCTGTGGACAGAGGAGCCTGGACGGCATGGTCCACGGGGTCACAAAGAGTCGGACACGACTGAAGCGGCTTAGCACACACGTGGGTGGTAAACCTGACAAGCAGGCACAGCCTATGGCCACTCAATCTACAGCTCTGATGAGAACCAGGGACTCTTTTCCAGACCTTTCCTGTGTGTGTGTGTGTGTTACTTTGTAGAAGGAGAAAATTCAAGAAATAACCATGGAAAATCCCTGTCAACATTTCCCACTCAAAGATTTTGGTAAATACATCAAATAGGCAATGAAGTTTGAGAAAAGTCTCTAATTCTGAATGTAATTTGAAAGTCAGTGACAATGTCTTGAATGACTTGACAATGATGAGTGTTACTGTTTGTTACTGTGAGATTTACTAGGACAAGAAGGGATCACAAATCACTGGTCTTGAGTTTAAGAAGGCTGAATGGAACTTAAGTAGAACACCCATCCCTACAATGGAACATTCATGATACAGCTTTTTCATTGTTTAACTTCATGCCTACTCACAAAGATTTATTCGTGTTTTCTTATAAATTTTCTTTTATCAATATGATTATGAGTGCCTCAAATCCTAAAGAAGGTGCTGTTGGTTCTACTTTATAAACTTTGTGAATATGACAGGCAAAAGTATACTACAGTTCTTTAAAAAAATAAATCTATGAACACTCTATTGCTTTATTTATTCCAATCTTCTTTTGTGTTTCCCAGTAACATTTTATAGAAAATGAGAATATTTTTACTTATTTCCCTGAGGGCTAAGAAGAAGGAGGCCCCATGTTCCTGCATCAGGTACTGAGGTTTCCCTTCCTTAAATGGCCAATAAATGTAGGGACAGATTTTACTTTGCCTGTAGTTCCTGTCATTGAGTCTTTTGAAAGAGTTATTTTGTGGTTCGGTGAGGTTGATATAGTTCTGACCTAGCAATGTAATAGCATATTGGATAGACTTTCAAGTTCAGTGCAAGTGTAATAATTTAACATTAATAATCCCAAATTCCTACTTGTTCCTCAAAATACTCACTCACTGTTTGTTGATATATTTCTAATCCCTGGTGTTTATTGACATCTTTTACTGTGGCCATGAATGAGATGTAGATAACTGTATTATGTTTTTACGGATTGCATAGCGCTTTATCTTCTAAATTGTTTTTGCTCGAGGACCCTGGCATCTGGAAGAGCTTATGTGATAGCTGGCATTCTTTTAACCCCATCTGCATCTCTGTTGTTTCTAGTGTGGTATTTCTGTAGCACTCGTCAGTTTAAGGCTGCAGGTGCTTCTTGCAGAGCAGTTTATCAGGGTCTTCTCTTGGCCAAGGTCTTGTGTTAGTTATTTGGCAGACGTAGCCTCTAAACTTTACAAGGGCTTTCTTTATTTTCTCGTGTCCTATTTTATTGAGGACTAAAATTAGATCCCTGGAGAGATTAAGAAAATAGCTTAAGATTAAGTAACATATCCAGGATTCAAACTCTGGTCCACCTAGTCATCAAATCACTGTTTTGTTTTTTTTTTTTTCTCTAAGTGTACCACACTGTCTCCATCTATCTAATACCTAGCATAGTTGAGGCAGTATGTTGTGCATATTAATAGCATTTAAAAGACATACACACCAGCTGGGTTTAAATTTCAGTTCTGATGCATATTTGCTCTATGACCATGAGTAGGTCATTTAATCTTTTCCTTGTTTCAGTTTCATCACTTTAGGGTTTGGGGGCATCAAATGAATTCACGTTGCAAAGCTGCTTTTTATTCTCTGCTTTGGTGACTGAGGTTAAGTCCTTCCTTTCCAAGCAGTGGAGACATCGTTGAGTGGCCACTCTTTCCTTTGCGCTGCTCACCATTTCACCGATGGTGCACACCACTGATCGTTTATGTGACGACCCAATTATTTCTTCATAAAATCAGTTCCTCCTGCATATTCCTTGAAGACCTGTCTCATTCCTCTCAACTCTCTGATGTTCACTGATTTACAGATACATTAACAAATGTAATCATTAGGGTTCTGAAACCTAGACTGAACTACCAATTGGCAACTTTTTTTGTATTTATACCTCAGAAAAAAGTTTTATTGTAATTTGAATGGGATTTCAGGTTGAAACAAAGGTAAGTGAACTGTTCAGTCTGCTGTATCTTATGCAGAGATTGTCAGGCTGTTTTCTAATTTGTATTTTTTCACTTAAACATATAACAGGAACATTTTCCCACATTGTTAAATGTCCTTGATCATCAGTCTTTTAAAGACTACATAGTATTTCACCTTATGGGAGATTATTAGTGCAGTTTCTAATGACTAGTTGCTATACATTCCTTAGAGCATTTTATCCATTATTTTTACTGTATTAGACAAAGCAGACCTGCTCATTTTCTTTCCTTTCACATAAATCAACTTGATTATACCACAGGCAAGGTCATTTATGGATAGGAATGCGATAAGGACATAGATATATAGATTTCCTTGTTTAATCTACTTTCCCATGAGCGGTCATGTCCTACCACTTTTGTGTGGTTGGAAGTGTCATGATGCTTCTTCTCAGCTGCCCCCAGCTCTTCCGAGGTGAAAGCTTGTAAAATCCAGAAGGCAATGAAGGACTAGGGGAAACCATGAACACAAAGGACATGCCCTAGTCTAACAAAAGGGCCTCTCATAGCAAGTAGACTATGTCTTATCCAGGTGAGAAGAAATAATAAAAGCTGCTTATCAGTCAACTTGATCTGGAGTGGAGAAGAATGAATGCAGGCTTTGAAGCAGCTTAATAAGACAGAATAGACTAGATGGGAACATTTTAGACATAGCTTACATTCTACTCTTAACCTTTCAGGACACAGTCACTGCCCTCTGTCAATTACTGCCATCTCTTCGGTGACAAGCCTGAAAGAATTTTCCAGATGCATGGCAGAGAAAAAAACAGATCTCTAACACAGGGGTGATGCTTCTGGTTGTAGGAACTTAGGATCAGAAAGGGAGGAAACCACTGTAGGGAAGGAAGGACCTGAGAAAAGCTTTGTATTGAAAAAAAAAAAAAAAAGTGTCACTGTGTCCGTTCTTCTAGTGAGCAAATGAAAGGTTGTTGCTGTTTGTGTTTTTGGATCATTTAAAGTGGGTCTTTATAAAAGCCGAGAAGAAGTTTGATTTTTTTCTACCTTGCTCTGCTTCTGTATCTTGTTTTTGGATAAATCTTCCAATAGGTTCCCACCTGAACCTGATCCTAATTCCAGAAACACAAAGCCTGGATTCTTTGTGTTCCCCATGCTATTCTATCTTTCCATGAGCTCAGTTGGTAAATCCCACAGTGAAGCAAGCATAAACACAAACTAGGCGGGATTAGACCACACTATTTAGTTAATCTCAGTTTACAAAACCCCTTCTTTCTTTGTCTGACAGGCTGCCACAGAAATTCAGCAAATGCAATTTGCAGACTAAATGTGAGAACTTTCTGCACTATGGGTAGGAAATAACTACTCGCTGTCATAAGCTCTCTTTCTTTGAGAAACCTCAGGGATATTTCCCAGGGTGAAGGATGTCTACAGTGAGTTCTTCGAATCATCATCATGATGGAGAAGAGCACACAGTGTTTCCTTCCAAAACTTAAGCAGCACAACCTCCAAGAATCTTGATATGTGTAACTAAGACTACCAAGAAAGGGGCTTCACCCCAGTGTCCACCCTCCAACTCACCCCCTTCTCCCCATGTTTAAAGAATTTTTATCTCTGGATCCAGTGACAGTAATACTGGGAGGACTTTAACCAAGGTACTTTGAGTTCTAGGAGGAGGAACAAAGGATGGTTTTCTATAGCATGTTCATATAACTGAACATCCATTAAATAATTGGTGTGCAGCTGGGAATAAAAATGGCTTAAGAGAGAAAAGTTCCTATAACAGATGTGAGCATGAAGCCAATGAAGGACTTAGAGGCTGAGTACTTCTAATATCCTGTCACAATCACCTGATGTCATGAGCACCTGCTTTATAGGAAAACCACTGTGGTAGAAACATCCATATACATAGATTTGGTGACAGACATTCCATTTCAGCTCTGTGTTTATATGAAAGATACTCTGGAGGATTTTTTTTTCCTGCAATCCTCAGACGGCTCTTTGAATGTCCTCAAGGATCATGTTTGCTTTGGTCAAAGATCAGATACACACCCCAATGTTCACATTTTCTTCTTTCCCAAATTGGAACAATTTGAAGTTGCTTTCAGAGTCCAAGTGTGTTATATTCATCCAGAGCTCTTAAAGGGTGTTATAAATTACAGAATTTAGTTTGTCACAGACAGAACTTTGCTTCAGTGAAAAGTGACTGTTATGGATATATATTATGGGATACTAATCTCCTATAAATCAAGGAGGAATTAAAACTAGCAAAAAGCCCTGATGTCAGTGGTGGTAGTTGAGAGGGCATGTGTGTGGCTGGTATAGTAGGAAAGAGAATCACGTTGTATGGCAAGTTATAATTATCATAATATTCTCTGGCTTTAGTGTTTACCTTCTTCTCCCCTGGAAAGCAGCAGTGTTATGTTATTTTAAAATACAAAGTGAGAAATGAAGATCCGCCACCATATTTTAAGCTCTGCAGTCTATATCTAGTTACAAGTCCACAACTAAGCAGCATATATAGTGATAAAATACAATGCTTCAGTGTTTAAATCTCCATTCGGATCTAATATGCTTTAATAAAGAAACACTGACTCATCATTGGCTTGTCCTGATTTTTCTGACTGTGAGTAGTTCTCTCTATTGAGGCAGTAGTTTTTAGATAATGGTGCAAACACACATTCTTGATGCATTGAGAACAGGGAGTGTTTAGATAGAGATTGTGAGGATTTGTCTGCTAACAAGAGTTTTAAATGCAAACTCAAGTAACTTTCCAAGATGAGCTGCCTGCCAATATCATATTCCATAAGAAATCTTGGCATCTTTCACAAATGATATATTTATTGATGCAATCTCCTTGGTAACTGCTTGGTCCATGGACAAGTGCTTCTTTATATCTGGCACAGCTATAACAGCACTCATCATAGAAATGTTGAATATTGGCCATTGGTTTTAAATGATGAATGCTGTTTCAAATGTGCTTCTGTTCATGAAAAAGAAAATCTTGATAGGAAAAATCTGACATAGATTTCATTCGAGATTATTCTTTGATCAAATTACTTTTCATAGGTAAAACAAAGGTGTAGAAGCGGGTAGTTGTCAAGAATGCAGTCTTCAGGTTGTACATCCTGCAGGCTGCCTGTTCAGTGTGCCGTTATCCTCCACACTCCATGTGGGACCATTGCCTTCCAAGAACTAGAGGCTCTTCCACAGATGTCCTTCCCTGTGAACTGGTTCTAATCCTATCAATTCCACAATGGACCAAGGAAATTATAGAATAAGCCCGCTGTCCTGTTTTTGTTCAAATGATATTTCACAGACCTCCACTTTTCTCTATTTCTCTCCTTCTTGAAGCATTTGACCCCAATAATTTATCTTGGTCCCTTTCTCCGTGTTCCTTTTCTTCTTCTCTACTCTTCTAGAATTTTTTTTCTTATATTTTCTCTTCTCTTTTTTCCTTATATTATTTGTCTGCTTCCTCATCCTCTCATTTTCTTACTCACATGACTCATTTCTTCTTCTTCTTTTTTAACCTCCTCTAATTTAAAGTTCTTTTACAATCTGCATTAAGCTGTAAGGAATGTAACCAAGGACGTGACTAGCTCCTTCAGTAGAGCCTTATCCTGTAACATTAAATTGTGATTATGAATGCTCTACTTTCTCCTCCACTATTTCATTTGATACCCTTATTTGCTGATATATTTGTCTTTGTATTTTCCCAAGTCCACACAGAAAAGATGCCTTATGAATGTTTGCTGAATGCTGAATCAGTTAACATTCTTTAACCTTTCTGGCAGCCACGGAAATGAACTAGTATAAACTCCACTGTAATCCTGGTACATAATATGGTAATTGATATATAGTAGGCACCCAATAAAGATCTGTTTAATAAATAAATAATCAAAGACAAAGATTACACCTAAAGCCTGTTTTAACATACTGCTGAGCACATAAACTTATTTTTTGTCTTTTTTAGGTTGATGTACCTATATTTAGAAATTAGTTTACTCTCAAAGGGTATTTAGGACTTGATGGAGCACTCAGAATTTCATTCATTTTATAAGGCTTGCATGTGCCTTGCCCATATTTCAAATCAACATTTCTTTTGACCATCTATCTACATGTATTCCTACTTTTTTTTTCCTGTAGCTAAGACCACAAAAAATCTTGGCTTCCAGCAAATATACATTTCCATGGAAACCAAGCCAAAAGCAATAGGAAAAAAGGCATTAAATATAAAATGTCTCTTGGCTGCCAAATTTCAGACCACTGCCTGATTTTCTTTAGTTTTGTGTTGATTTCTTTAATTCAATGTGAATACACAGACCAAGACCTTTTAAATTAAACTTTTAAAAAAAGTATACTGTGTTTGTTGAGTTAAAACATATACTTACAAACATACGGGTATAGAAAAATAGCATTAGTGAATGAGGTTTGTGTTTCAGTGTTATTTTTATGGAAGCTTCATCTTTACTAGATTAAGGGCATGCACTAGAAAATTTAAACTATTCACTATCATGAAGATGTTATTCATTTATAGAATTAAGGCTATTTTCCCCTATGTGAAATGTAAGGAAAGTGTAGTTATTAATGAGAAGTAGCAAATGGTTGCATGAGCAGTTCTGTGAAGAATTGTGTGTGCTCTTTAGGCATGAATGTCTGAGACATAAAGGAGTTGATCTGAAAACTGCTGCTGTATGGCCGAGTAAGTGATCATGGCAGATTCGTTCTGGGTGAGCACGCTCCTGGGTCCATTTCTGGCACCTGATATTTGTACATTAGCACAGCAGAAGGGCCCTGGCCTTTTTTTACTGCTTTGCTGTTGCATCTTAATATTCTCAATAATTTTTGAGCAAAGGTTTCCATATTTTCATTTTCAGTGAGTCTTGCAAATTATCTAGCTGGTTCTGCTGAGACTTACCCCTCACACCATCTTCAAAGTTAGGAAGACTACTTGGGTTTTCCATAACCATTTTAAGAGCATAAGGAAGATTCCAAAAGGGTGAGCAGAAATATCAGTAAAGCTGTAGTCTTTTATCTGAGACTTTCCAGATTTACCAAGAGTCTGTTTTATGACCTCAGTTGACCCTAGTTACCACTGGTTGAGAGCAACCCATCTCTTGGGCAGTGAAGAGCAATTTATATAGTGTTAATGAAAGATTTACCTCAAAACCAACTTGTACTAGTATATCTCAAAAACCTTGAAATGCACAGAACTATTACCTCAGTAATTCCACCACAGGATAATGATGCAAAGCTATTTGTACACATTCTTTACAATATTACTCATGAAAGCGTCCGACCCTTTGCGATTCCATGGACTGCAGCCTGTCCCACTCCTCTGTCCATGGAATTCTCCAGGTAAGAGTACTGGAGTGAGTTGCCATTTCTTTCTCCAGGGGATCTTTCTGACCTGGGGACTGAACCTGGGTCTCTTGCATTGCAGGCAGATTCCTTACCAATTGAGTCACTAGAGAAGCCCAGCAAATAATTGGAAATTATTTAAGTGTCCATCTGTGAATACTTAAATTACATGCTGCTTGAGGGCATATCAAGCAGCCATTACAATGATATTGTAGATGTATGCTACTAAATATGAAAATTATATAACAGTATACTGTTACATGGCTTCCCTGGTGGCTCAGAGGTTAAAGCGCCTGCCTGGAACGCAGGAGACCTGGGTTTGCTCCCTGGGTTGGGAAGAGCCCCTGGAGAAGGAAATGGCAACCCACTCCAGTACTCTTGCCTGGAGAATCCCATGGAGGGAGGAGCCTGGTGGGTTACAGTCCATGGGGTCGCAAAGAGTCGGACACGACTGAGCGACTTCACTCACTCACTCACTCATACTGTTACATAATTATAATACTATCTATTATATATAATGCTATACTATATATACTATATAATAGTATAATATATAATATTATATATTATATATATACTATAATACTATACATAATACTATATATTATACAGTATAGTATACTGTATAATATGATATATGTACAAATCTATGCATAGATAAAAAGTTTACAAAGTTGTCTAACACAAGATAATTATCTCTGGGTGATGGGATAAGATTTTTTAGCTTATTTATACATTCTAATTTTCTAGATTGTTTGTAGAGAAAAAATATTTATAAAAAATACTGAGGTTCTGCCATTTGCAGCACCATGGATGGACGTAGAGAGTATTATGTTCGATGAAATGATACGGCAAGACACATGTGGAATCTAAAAACAAATGAGTGTATATAGCAAAACAGATCCATAGATATAAAAAAACAGACCAGGCACTACTCTGGAGAAGAAAATGGCAATTCACTCCAGTATTCTTGCCCGAGAAATCCCATGGACAGCGGTCTGGTGGGCTACAGTCCGTGAGGTTGCCAAGAGTCAAATAGGACTGAGCATGCGCACGCGTGCACACACACACACACACACACATGCACATGCACACACGCACACACGAGGAGAGAGAGGGGGGTGAGATAGGGGTATGGGATTAAGAGACACAAACCATTATGTATAAATAAGCAACTAGGGTATATTCTACAGCACAAGGAATATAGCCATTATTTTATAAAAACTTCAAATGGAGTATAATCTATTAAAATATTGAATCATTAGGTTTTATGCCTGAAATGAATGTAATATTGTAAATTAACCATATGTCAATTAAAAAAAAAACACAAAACATATACACAGACAATGGCAAAAAGAAAAAGCAAGTAAAAGCAAATCAGCTATTGCTAATCTTTGTTTCCATGCTCAAGAAAGCTATAAATTTTTATTGTGTTTCCTCATGAACTATAGGCATTAAAGAAACAACCGTGTGTTAAAGAGGAAGTTTCAATGGATAGCTTCGTTCCTTTGAAGATATTATTGTCTTCATTTACTTTTAGCTAGTCAGCTATAATTTACTGTTTTTTAGCCTTCCTCAGAAACTGTGGCAGGTGCAGAATGCATCAGCTCAGCTGCTACAACATAAAGGTGTGAGAGAAGTGGCAAAGCCCCCATCTGTGAGGCTCATGGCTTGCCAATTTGACGAAAGAATTCCAGACCAGATCCTTATTTTCCACTGTTAGATGATGGCTCTCTCTCACAACCACCAAGGAGGAGAAGTTACTATATATATACTAGAAGGCCTAAGAGGATTATGTTCTTTCAGCTTTTCCTATTACCAAAGCTATCGTGATGGATACAGTCCACGTAGCACTGAATTTTACCTACGAAGGCAGTGACAAGGTTGAAAACTTATTAAATCATCCTGTCTGTACTTATAAGTGTGTGTTCCCTCCTAACAGATCTTGATTCCATAGGTCAATTATAGCTTAATATGATAGACTGGCAAGAATACAAATCTGTCTCATGGAAGCCAAATTTCATTTCCTTGGGTGTTGATGGAGGTGAATTATGGTTCTTTCTTTGTACCTGAGACTTCTGCCAGCATTGTGTCTTATATGCACTATGTAGTAACTGAAGTACAGTAACATACCCTATGGCTTTGCTTCTAGCTCTGGCAACACCTGTTTGAGTCAGAACTTAGTTAGCAAGTTGGGCAGATCTAGTTGCCTAAACATATTGGCTTTTTGATAGAATCTCTATGGTAACTGGATTTTTAATGTTTATTGTAAAATCTTAATAACTAGGGATATTGTATCTTTCCATTCAATCTACTTAGACTTTTTTTTCTAAAAAGGCATCTGAGGAAGTTTGGTAAATATATATATGCATATATATGTTAAACAAAAAGTATATGTTTTAATGAATACTGAAAATTCTACATTGTTTTCCATAACCAAGTGGGTTTACTCCAGGATTGCAAGGTTGGCTTAACATTAGAAACTCAGTGTATTTCACATTAACATGTTAAAGGAGAAACTAATACAATGATTCAATAGCTTTAGAAAAATGTTTGAAAAAGTTAATCTCTATTCATAATTTTTTAAACTAGCAAATTAGGTAACTGAAGGAGATTTATTAATTTGATAAGGAATATCTATAAAACTTACAGCAGAAATAATATTACTTAACTATTCTTCTGTTTCTTCTTTCCTGTTTACAATTGTCATTTATAATTAGCCTAGTTGATATTATTTCTCCTCATTTTCATTTCAGAGCTCTTCTCAGAACCGTCGTATGCAAAAAACAGCACTTGATGATGAAAAGATAAATCCTCTCATTTTCCCTGTTAACATATGCCTTCTTCTCATTGTCTTTGAATTGATGTATATTTCAAATGCTGAAATCAAACAGAACATACTTGTTATATTCATTTGGATCACAGTGGCATAGATGACACAGCACTTGTAAGAATCCCAGTTCCCCGAGTCTGCTGAGGTGACATTGCCATGTTTTGGAAGCATCTTCCTCAGAGTGTCAGTTTTCTTCCTATGTGGTTTAGTTGGGCTTATAGAACCTTCACACTGCTTCTCACCTATTCCTGGCCCTTAACCACTCCCTACTTACTTCACAATTAATCTCAAGAGATGTACCCACCTCGATTTTATCTTTGCTTTGCTTTGTGGTGGTTTAGCCATTAAGCCGTGTCTGACTCTTGCAACCCCATGGACTGTAGCCTACCAGGCTCCTCTGTCCATGGGATTTCCCAGGCAAGAAAACTGGAAGGGGTTACCATTTCCTTGTGCAGAGGATCTTCCCAACCCAGGGATTGAACCTGGGTCTCCTGCATTGCAGGAGGACTCTTGCATTGCAGGCAGATTCTTTACCAACTGAGCTACAAGAGATATTCTTCCCTATGCTTTCCATCACTTGCATGTGCATGCATACATGCCAAATCACTTCAGTCGTGTATGACTCTTTAAGACCCTATGGACTGCAGCCTTCCAGCCTCCTCTGTCCATGACATTCTCTGGCCAAGAATACTGGAGTAGGTTGCCCTTTCTTCTCCAGGGGATCTTCCTGACCCAGGGGTTGAACCCACCCACGTCTCTTATGTCTCCTACATTGGCAGGTGAGTTCTTTACAACTAGCACAAACTGGGAAGTCCATTCCATCACTCATGTTTGCCTAATTCTCTGATGCCTCTACCTTACATAATACTTGCCAATTTCCATGGTGCCCAGTCTTCCCCCAGCTTCTCTCTGAAATGGTTATCAACAAAATATGCTCTTAACTATTTCCAGCTTTTCCCCCTTATGTCAATCCTATTAAACTTTTATCACACTTTTCATCAAGGTATACACCTAGGCATCTTCTCTTTCTCTCTCTGTACTCACTACCACCTTCTATCCTGGAATGTATTTAAAACTGCTTCTACCTGGCCCACAGGGCCCCAGATCAAAGCCAGGTCTCGGAACGACAATTTAGAGTCACCACTCTGTAGTAATAGTGGGGCTGTGGCAATGTGCTTTGGTGCGTGCTTAGTTGCTCAGTTGTGTCTGACTCTTTGCTACGGTCTGTAGCCTGCCAGGCTCCTCTGTCCAAGAGTTCTCCAGGCAAGAATATTGGAGTGGGTTGCCATGTCCTCCTCCCAAGGATAGATCCTATGTCTCCTACATTGCAGGTGGATACTGTCTGAGCTACCAAGGAAGCCCAAGTTTGGTGGCAACACCAGTCAGAAATCCAGTAGATGGCTTGGCTCAGTCCCTAGCTGAGAAGATGCGCCCAGGCCCTGTGAACTTCCTAGCCCAGCAGGCCTACCCACCAAGTTTACAACTTCTGTCCTCCTCACTGATTTGCATTTTATTCTGTTTCCAATCAATAGAGATCCATAGAACATATCAATCTATTTGTATCTCCCCCCTTTTTATATTAATCCATCATTTCTGTGTTTATAGCAGTGTGGATTAAGTACTTATACACTCATTTGCCAAGAAGCAATCTGACAAGCTAGTCTTCAGCATTCATTCCTTAACTGATCTATTTAAGCTTTTTTTCTATTCTCTGGATTGTCTGTGTTCTTCTGGGGGTCAGATCATGGCCCTTCTTGCCCCCTTTCTTTTACCCTCTGCTTTTTAAAAATTGAAGTATAGTTAATTTACAATATTTTATTGGTTTCAGGATAGTGATTCAATATTTTTATAGACGGTATTGCATTTAAAGTTTGATCCCTGGGTCAGGAAGATCTCCTGAAGAAGGGAATGGCTGCCCACTCCAGCATTCTTGCCTGGAGAATTCCATGGACAGAGGAGCCTGGCAGGCTATAGTCTGTGGGGTTGCAAAGAGTCAGGCATGACTGAGTAACTAACACTTTCATTTTAATATTATACTTAACACTAATGTATAAAATAGATAACTAATAAGGATACTAATGGTGAAAGAAACTCTTCTTAGTACTCTGTGATGATATATGTAGGAAAAGAATCTAAAAATGAGTGGATATATGTACATGTATAACTGATTCACTTTGTTGTATAGCAGAAACTAACACGATATTGTAAATCAGTACTCCAATGAATTATTTTTTAATTGCAATTAGAAATTATCAATAAGTCAATAGAATTTTACTGCTATTGTACTCAGATCCCAGTAGATGCATTTATAGTGAGTGGAGAGAGAATAGGAAGACTCAGTCATTTTTCATTTATTTAAAAAAATTAAGACCACATGATATTTCAAAGATGATTGTTCATTAGTCATTAAGGGAATTTAACTGTCATTTATCATAACTGTAATTTGAATTATAGTCAAGTAAAGTAATGCTCAAAATTCTCCAAGCCAGGCTTCAGCAATACGTGAACCACAAACTTCCAGACGTTCAAGCTGGTTTTAGAAAAGGCAGAGGGACCAGAGATCAAATTGCCAAAATCCACTGGATCATCGAAAAAGCAAGAGAGTTCCAGAAAAACATCTGTTTCTGCTTTATTGACTATGCCAAAGCCTTTGACTATGTGGATCACAATAAACTGTGGAAAATTCTGAAAGAGATGGGAATACCAGAGCACTTGACCTGCCTCTTGAGAAACTTATATGCAGGACAGGAGCAACAGTTAGAACTGGACATGGAACAACAGACTGGTTCCAANCCAGAAAAACATCTGTTTCTGCTTTATTGACTATGCCAAAGCCTTTGACTATGTGGATCACAATAAACTGTGGAAAATTCTGAAAGAGATGGGAATACCAGAGCACCTGACCTGCCTCTTGAGAAACTTATATGCAGGACAGGAAGCAACAGTTAGAACTGGACATGGAACAACAGACTGGTTCCAAATAGGAAAAGGAGTACGTCAAGGCTGTATATTGTCACCCTGCTTATTTAACTTATATGCAGAGTATATCATGAGAAATGCTGGACTGGAAGAAGCACAAGCTGGAATCAAAATTGCTGGGAGAAATAGCAATAACCTCAGATATGCAGATGATACCACCCTTATGGCAGAAAGTGAAAAGGAGCTAAAAAGCCTCTTGATGAAAGTGAAAGAGGAGAGTGAAAAAGTTGGCTTAAAGCTCAACATTCAGAAAATGAAGATCATGGCATCCGCTCCCATCACTTCATGGCAGATAGATGGGGAAACTGGAAACAGTGTCAGACTTTATTTTGGGGGGCTCCAAAATCACTGCAGATGGTGATTGCAGCCATGAAATTAAAAGATGCTTACTCCTTGGAAGGAAAGTTATGACTAACCTAGACAGCATATTGAAAAGCAGAGTCATTACTTTGCCAACAAAAGTCCGTCTAGTCAAGGCTATGGTTTTTCCTGTGGTCATGTATGGATGTGAGAGTTGGACTGTGAAGAAAGCTGAGCACTGAAGAATTGATGCTTTTGAACTGTGGTGTTGGAGAAGACTCTTGAGAGTCCCTTGGACTGCAAGGAGATCCAACCAGTCCATTCTGAAGGAGATCAGCCCTGGGATTTCTTTGGAGGGAATTATGCTGAAGCTGAAACTCCAGTACTTCGGCCACCTCATGGGAAGAGTTGACTCATTGGAAAAGATTCTGATGCTGGGAGGGATTGGGGGCAGGAGGAGAAGGGGATAACCAAGGATGAGATGGCTAGATGGCATCACCGACTCAATGGACATGAATTTGAGTGAACTCCAGGAGTTGATGATGGACAGGGGGCCCTGGCATGCTGTGACTCGTGGGATTGCAAAGAGTCGGACACGACTGAGTGACTGAACTGAACTGAAACTGTGCTTTGATTTAGAAATATCTATGTTCCTTTTTTGTGTCTGTATGTGTTAGTCACTCAGTTCTGTCCAACTCTTTGTGACCCCATGGACTGTGGCCTGCCAGACTCCTCTGTCCATGGAATTCTCCAGGCATGAATACTAGAGTGGATTGCCATTCCCTACTCCAAGGGATCTTCCCAACCCAGGGATCAAACCTGGATCTCTTGCATTTCAGGCAGATTCTTTACTGTCTGAGCCACCAAGTAAGCCCTTTTTGGGTGTGATGAAGGATAAATCAGGACAACATTACTTAGCCAGGTATCCTTGTGTCTGTTTCTTCCTGGCAGAAGTTGGAGGAAAAGTTGTGCCAGAAGTTGGCAGTTATGGAATTCATTTAGGAAATGGGGGTGGGAAAGAATAAAGGAAGATGGCAGAAACCTCAGACAGACACAGATAACACACTCTAACATGTATGACCATGTGTATACACACACACACACACACAGAGTTGAGCTTCCCACTGAAAGTACTGTTATTAACTGTGGTTTGCTATGTCAGAAGCGTATGTGTCCCCATAAAATACTATCTTAATAACAATGATCATTGATATCTTCTGGGGATTTGCTGTCTTTTAAAATCTGCAGTGTAACTCTTCTGATTGTTCCTTGTCAGGCTGGCAAAGTCTAGGCTAGTCTAGATTGCTTGACATAATAACCTAACCTGCCTTTAAGTTGGTGCCTTCATCCCCTAGGTTTATTCTGGGTCTGCTGATGCTGCTGCTGCGCTCAGTTGACCAACTCTTTGTGGCCCCATGGACTGTAGCCCTCCAAGCTCCTCTGTCCATAGAATTTTCCAGGCAAGAATATTAGAATGGGTTGTCATTTCCTTCTCCAGGGGATCTTCCCAACCCTTGGATTGAATCTGCATCCCTCGCGTCTCCTACTTTGGCAGGCAGATTCTTTACCAGTAGCACCACCTGGGAGGTCCTTACTCTCAAACGTGAGTGTCTTTGGGAATCTTGCCTTTGGGCCCTAGATGCTTCATTTCTAACTAGCTCCCAATAATACAGATGTGGCCAATCTATGGACCACAGACTTTGAGTAGTTAGGATTAGATTGCTCCACTTTAGTTCACAGCACAAGAGCTGTTTAGTTATCTTGTTCCTGGTATTCTCAGTATCTTGTAGGATTGGTATGTGAAAAGGATTGCATGAAGCCTGGCTGTGCCTAGTCATTTAATCCTCAAAACGTGTCATATTTTCGCTTACAACATTGGTGGAGAAGCTAATGTTAATCTGCAGTGAGTTCTTTGCTGACTGCTGCTAGTTCATAACTCATAATAATTCTGGGATTCTTTAGATCTCTCTTGGATTTGGTCTTTAAGTCAAATCGAGGCTTCCTCCAAAGCCCACTGGTGTTTATGAATAGGCTTCTGGGTACCTTGTCAATGTAAGGGTATATTTGACCACTAGTCATGTCTTTAAGGGGCTTCTCTGGTGGCTAGATGGTAAAGAATCAGCCTGCAATGCAGGAGAGCTAGGTTCCATCCCTGGTTTGGGAAGATCCCTTGAAGTAGGAAATGGCAGTCCACTCCAGAATTCTTCCTTGGGGAATTCCATGGACAGAGGAGCCTGGCAGGGTACAGACCACAGGGTCGCAAGGAGTCAGAGATGACTAAAGCGCCTTAGCACACGTGCACATGTGTCTTTAAGGGAAAGTCCTTAATTGAGCATAGCTTTGAATTAAACTCTGTTTTATTTTTTATTTTTTTAAATTAATTTTTATGTTTTTAGTTTGTTTTGCTTTACAATATTGTATTCATTTTGCTATACATTGACATGAATCAGCCACGAGTATACATGAACTCCCAATCCCGACCCCCACCTCCCCTCCTCCTGCCCCACACCCTCTTTCTGGATTATCCCCGTGCATCAGTCCCAAGCATCCTGCATCCTGCATCAAACCTGGA
>SJXQ01005538.1:155840-213592 GCA_006408695.1 Aepyceros melampus | reverse complement strand
AATTGAAAGAGACACGTGTACCCCAATGTTCATTGCGGCACTGTTTATAATAGCCAGGACATGGAAGCAACCTAGATGTCCATCAGCAGATGAATGGATAAGAAAGCTGTGGTACATATACACAATGGAGTATTACTCAGCTATTAAAAAGAATACATTTGAATCAGTTCTAATGAGGTGGATGACGCTGGAGCCGATTATACAGAGTGAAGTAAGCCAGAAAGAAAAACACCAATACAGTATACTTAAACTCTGTTTTGATTTGTAAACTACCTATACTCTTTTTCTGAATGTAATAAAATTATTACACTGAAGAAATAAAACGTATATTAAAACAGTATCTTTTAGCCAAGTTATCCTTGTCTTTGGTTCTTGGCAGGAGAAGTTGAAGGTCTCATGCCATGTAATGTAATGTTAGCTCTCACATCTATGATGTTGATTATCTGTGGTGATTATAATGTTTGTCCCATGTAGTCCTCTCTTCCTTTGAGAACTCATTCTGTCTCCCTGCAGTCAAGTGACGTTGGTAGGGCTTCCTTTTGTGGTGCTCTGCCTCATATCCACAAGCATGAACATGACCAATTGCATCACTGTACTCTAGAGTCTAAAATGATTTTGTCCAAAGAAGTAAGTGACTCTCCTGAGCCAAGTAGAGGCCTCCTGGGAATTGTTTTGTTTGCTGCTGCATGTGTGGTGCATTGTATCTGGGCCACGCAGCTGCCAGGAGGTAAATCAGAAAGCAAGATGATATTGATTCTGCTGGAGAGAAGAAAGCCATTCAGAGACAAACAGATGAGAGATGGGCAGGCAGAGACAGAGCAAGGGGCAATGAGTTAATATTTCTAAGTCACAGAGCTCTCAGAGTTGTCTTGATTCCCTTTAGCTCTTCTTACAAATCTCTGAGCTTCTCAGATCTCACAAGCCATTAATTTCCTATTTGTAAAGTCAGTTTGAGTTGGTGTTTGAACTATTATAAATGAAAGAAGCCTATTAAATATCTAACACACATTTCTTTAGAACAGTACACTGAAGCGGTATCTCCATGAGGCTGCTATTCCTCATGGCCATCTTGCTGTCAGTATGTGTAACTCAAATAAGAATCAGAATGAATGAAGAACAACTGAAACCAGTCTGTGTCTGCCAGCAAGTGCATTACATTAGTAAGTGATACCCAAAAGGCAGAAAAATAAAAGGTAATAATCACAGTTATTGTCACAGCAAGTTTGAATGAAGATGAATATTTTGAATACAAAGTGTGCAAAATGAACTTTAAACTAAGGACATTGACTAAAGAAATAGAAAAATAAATCTGCCTGGTTCAAAAAGTAAATGAGGTCAGGCCATTGTAAGCTTGAATATAGAAAAAGAAAAGCAGCTTAGACTAATTTTAATGGAAACAAAGGATGGTTGGTGAGTTGATCATTTGCCACAAAGAAGAAAAAGTCCTCTGGAGTTTATTTCAGTGTCAATAATGCATGCATCAGAACATTTACTAATAGTATCCAGGGACCTCCGTGAGGAAGAGGGCAAGGAGAAGCAGCAGCACACCCTTGGGGGTGGATGTTTGAGTCACCTGGAGGGCTCTCCAGACATGCTGGTTTCCCTCCCTTTTTGGAGCTTCCCATAGCCTTTTCTTTAAAAAAATTTTTTTTAATTTATTTTGCTGCACTGGATGTCAGTTACGGCACATGGGATCTTAGATATTAGTTGTGGCATGTAGGATCTAGTTCCCTGACCAGGGATCGAACCTGCTCCACACCCACCCACCACTCCCACCTCCCTGCATTGGAAGCAAGGAGTCTTAGCCACTGGATCACCAGGAAGTCCCTCATAGGCTTTTCTAGGGAGTATATATTCCTATGCCAAATCCCAGTCTCAGGTGAGAACTCAATAAGAGAACAATAGTTACTGATAGGAAGGTATACTGCAGCCATGAAATTAAAAGACGCTTACTCCTTGGAAGAAAAGTTATGACCAACCTAGATAGTATATTCAAAAGCAGAGACATTACTCTGCTGACCAAGATCCATCTAGTCAAGGCTATGGTTTTTCCTGTGGTCATGTATGGATGTGAGAGTTGGACTGTGAAGAAGGCTGAGCGCCGAAGAATGATGCTTTTGAACTGTGGTGTTGGAGAAGACTCTTGAGAGTCCCTTGGACTGCAAGGAGATCCAACCAGTCCATTCTGAAGGAGATCAACCCCGGGATTTCTTTGGAAGGAATGATACTAAAACTGAAGCTCCAGTACTTTGGGCACCTCATGCGAAGAGTTGACTCATTGGAAAAGACCCTGATGCTGGGAGGGATTGGGGGCAGGAGGAGAAAGGGACGACTGAGGATGAGATGGCTGGATGGCATCACGGACTCAGTGCACGTGAGTCTGAGTGAACTCCGGGAGTTGGTGATGGACAGGGAGGCCTGGCGTGCTGCGATTCATGGGGTCACAAAGAGTCAGACACGACTGAGCGACTGAACGGAAAGGAGGAAGGTATAATATTTCTCAGATATGTAGAATTTTAATAAAGGCTGATAAATTCAGAGTCAATAAGAGAGCTGCTTCTTATTTAGTGAAAAAAATGGAGTAATTTATAAAGAATACATAATGCAAACAAAGACAGAATGACTCCATTATTTACAAAAAAAATCTACAAGTCTATGACAGAAGGATATAGCTGCCCATGAAAGAACCAAAAAACAATGCAAAGAATGTGTGTCCTCAGCATGCTGAGAACCTATGATGTACCCCATGGGGTATGTTACATCTGTCATTAAATATCATAAAACATTACAAGTTAGACATTCTTACATGTATTTAACAGATAAGACAGACACAGAGTATCAACTTTCTCAAAATCACACAGTTATGTAATAGAGGCTGGACTCAAATCTACTATTGTCTGTTTCCAAGCCAATAAGTCCTCCACAGATAAGCAACAAATAGCTACTGAATGCTCATATATGTATATATGTAAAAGGACTGGGAGAGACTAATATAGATAATTTATAACACAATTCAAGTGTTTGGACCAGAAATAGATACAGTATGTTTGCAATAGAAAGAAATTTACAGCATAGTAAAAGTGTTTTCAGCAGAACAACAGACAGTCTTGCCATAGAACAGCATAATATACAAAACTAAAGTTTATGGCTCCTTGGATGAGTTATAGAGGGGAAATTATTGAGGAAAATGTCCTGAAACAGTAAGGAAAAAAGATCTTCAGTCTTTTCAAATCATCAGTTTAGAGTATGTTAAAAACTCTATAAAATAGTATATTTGTATGACCCTTTCCATGCCACTTGAAAGTATAATTGGTAAGATGAGAGAGGAAATTTTATGAGAAACATGTCTGTAAAACAGAGAATATTTGGGCTTCCATACTGAATCCTAAGATATAGATAAAATAAGGAATTGTATCTCTGAAATAACTTAAATTTTATTGAATGTAATTTCTGATAAAGCTTCATGACCAATCTTAATCTCATGGAACAGACTTAATAGTTAAAGAAAATAAAAACTAATATTTACTGATTTTAGAGTCAGAAGACCTGTGATTCAGTCATTCACTGACTATATGACTTGGGCAAAATCATTATTATGCATATCCTCATTGGTAAAATAAGGTTTTACTACATCATTTTTAAATTTTATTTATGAGTCTAAAATATTGGTAACCTCAATCATATAAAACTTCTTTATTGCAAAATCTGAAATAGGTTAATTATTTCAAAGACTTGTGTATGTTATGGTTGTTGTCATTGTTCACTCGTTCACTTGTGTCCAACTCCTTACAACCCCATGGACTGTAAGTATACCAGGCTTCCCTGTTCTTTACCATCTTCCAGAACTTGCTCAAACTCATGTCCATTGGGTTGATGATGCCTTGCAACCATCTCATCTTCTGTTCTCCCCATCTTCTCCAGCCCTCAATCTTTCCCAGCATCAGGGTCTTTTCTAGCTCTTAGCACTAGGTGGCCAAAGTATTGGAGCTTCAGCCTTGGCATCAGTCCCTCCAGTGAATATTTAGGATTGATTTGGTTTGACTTCTTGCATTCCAAGGGACTCTCAAGAGTCTTCTCCAACACCACAATTTGAAAGCATCAATTCTTTGGCAATCATACTTCCTCTCACTCTTCCTTATGGTCCAACTCTCATAATGACTACTGGAAAAACCATAGCTTTGACTAGATGGACATTTGTTGGCAAAGTAACATCTCTGCTTTTTAATACACTGTCTAGGTTTGTTATAACTTTTCTTCCAAGGAGCAAGCATCTTTTAATTTCATGGCTGCAGCCACCATTTGTAGTGATTTTGGAGCCCAAGAAAATAAAGTCTCTCACTGTTTCCATTGTTTTCCCTTCTGTTTTCTATGAAGTGATGAGACTGGATGCCATGATCTTTGTTTTTTGAATGCTGAGTTTTAGGCCAGCTCTTTCACTCTCCTCTTTCACCTTCATCAAGAAGCTGCATATCTAAGATTATTAGTATTTCTCCCAGCAATCTTGATTCCAGCTTGTGCTTCTTCCAGCCCAGTGTTTTGCATGATGTATTCTGCATATAAGTTAAATAAGCAGAGTGACAGTATACAGCCTAGGTGTACACTTTTCCCAATTTTGAAACCGTCTGTTGTTCCATGTTCAGTTTTAAGTGTTCCTTCTTGACTTGCATAGGAACAGGTCACCTGTGTGACCCTATGAACTGTAGCCCTCCAGGCCCCTCTGTCCATTGGATTCTCCAGATAAGAATACTGGAATGGGTTGCCTTGCCTTCCTCCAGGGGATCTTCCCAACCCAGGGATTGAACCCGTGTGTCTTACATCTCCTGCACTGGCAGGAGGGTTCTTTACTACTAATGCTGCCTGGGAAACCCATATTAGATACTAAGTTATAACAATAAAAATGATAGACTTCTATTCCCTATCTCAATCTCAGATACTTCTATTGCATCATTAAATATTGAAAATCATAATAGTCATTTTCCTAGGTGCTATACTGTTCTCACTCTTTAATTTCTCCTTAGGATATCTTACGCATGGACGTTAATTTTCTATGAAGCAGAAGTCTAAGATGGCGCCCAAGGTGCCCACCCCCTGGCATTACACATGATGTATAGTCCTCGCCTCTCAGTGTAGGTGGGACTGTGAACCTGATGAAGGACTTCACTCCAATGATTAAGTTTGTTAAATGGTGAAGGTGAAAGAGTTGTGCAAATATAATTTAGGTCCCTAATAATTTGCATTTTGGTTAATTGAAAGGGATATTAGCTTCGTCAGGCCTGACCAAATCGAATGAGCCCTTGAAAATTCAAATTGTCTAGAGGTTCGAATTGAGAGAGCTTTGAAGTGAGAGAGACGCAAGCTCTCTCACTGGTGGTGCAGAAGCAAACTGCCGTGTTCTGGAGAGGGTCACACGATAGGAAACAGTCGGGGGTCTCTCAGAGCTGAGGGCCTCAGGTCTTATGATCACAAAGAAGTAAATTCTGCCAACAGTTTGGAAGAGGACCCTGAACCTCAGATTAGATTGCTGTCCTGGCTGACACTTTGCAGCCTTGGGAAACCCTGAGCTGAGGACCCAGTGTATCCCTGCCTGAGCTCCTGACTCATGGAAACTGACATAATAGATGGGTGTTGTTCTAAGCTCCTAAATTGAGGTAATTTGTGATGCAGCAATAGAAAATTAATTCAGCATGATTTCAATTATCACCAGATGACTCACAAATTTATATATCCAGCCAGACCTCTTGTATACCCAACTGTCTATTTGACATCTTCTCGTGGCTGTCTTGAAGGTACTTCAGTTTCAGTGTGCTCGATACGACTCCCATGTCCATTCGTCTTGAACCAAGTTCAGTGAATAGCATTTATTATCCCTCAAGTTAAGAAGCAAAAACCCTAGGAGTCATTTTTTATACCTTTCTCAGCTTTGTACTTTATATCCAATGCATCAAGAATTCCAATTTATTTCACTTCCTTGAGGAAAGTACTTTAGTCTTATTCACTCAACATCTACTCTGTTCCCATCAAATATGCCTTCCCTCTACTTTGAAAGATGACAAGCTAAAGATAACATTTATCTTTCTTTGTAGCTGAGATTTCTCCTGATGCTTAGCTTCTGTGAGACAGATGGATTTCTGTGAATTCTGTAAGGTGAGCAGTGGGAGGTGGCAGCCATGGATGAGAAGTACAGGCCAGCTAGCAAGTTATACAGGAGATGACTGTTTTTTCTGGGGCAGCTATAGCAGTATTTGTACTGTCTGGTCCTTTGCATCTTGAGGGCCACAAGGTTTCCACTGGAACCATAGTCTTGTGTGCTTGGACATTTCCCCTTGTTGCAGTGTTTCTGGAAATGCACCATTCCATCTTGGTGTGTTGACCCCTTTAGAATGAGATATGTCCCTTTTTTGTGCTTACAATAGATGAGGTGAATGGATATATATTTTTAAAAGGCAGCTAATCTATCTTTTTACTCCCTCTCCACCACCACCACCATTACCACCTTCTTATTATAAGCTGTCATTGTCCATGGCATGAACTCCAGCAATAGCCTTTTAGCTGGTTAACCTCTGTATCCACTCTGCCCTCTTACTCTTCAGCCTGCATGATCTTTCCACATGTAATCCTCTCCCACTCAACATATTTAATACCTCCACACTGTTCTCTAGATAAAGGCCAAAGTCTTTACTAGCCTGTAAAGCCTGGCCCTTACCACCATCTATCCTAATTTTGTACTTCTTTTTCCCTTAGTCACCACTGCAGCTGGAGACTTTTAGTCCCTTGTAGGTACCATGCACCTCACCTACACAAGTCTACATACAACTTTGCTTCCTCAAGGGGGGTTCCCTGAAAGCTCAGTTGGCAAAGAGCCCTCCTGCAATGTGGGAGATCTAGGTATGATCCCTGGGTTGGGAAGATCCCTGGAGAAGGGAAAGGCTGCCCACTCCAGTATTCTGACCTGGAGAATTTAATGGACTGTATAGAGCATGGAGTCGCAAAGAGTTGGACACAACTGAGTCATTTTCACTTTCACTTTCTTCCTCAAGGAAGGCTCTTCTTTCCCTAATTAACATCACTCTGATTTCCAGATCTAAGTTAAATCAGCATTGCATTTCCTCAAGGGAAGCTGTGTTGACCTCCCAACCTTAGTCAACGATTTCATGTGCTTTCTTGTGACTTCTTCGCCTTAGGGATTCCAGTTTGCAAAGTTGCAAGTTTGTATTTGTGTCTCATTTGATTGGGGCTTTGCTGGTGGTTTAGCAGTGGCTCTCCTGCCATGTAGGAGATACAGGTTCCATCTCTGGATATGGGAGATCTCCTGGAGAAGGGAATGGCAACTCACTCCAATATTCTTGCCTGGGAAATCCCATGGACAGAGAAGCCTGATGGGCTATAGTCCATGGGGTCACAAAAGAGTCGGACATAACTTACAAGTAAACAACAGCAACAACATTTGATTAGCAATTGCCTTTCCCCGTATACGGTCAGTACCATGTGAACAGGTACTTTTTGGTTTTACTTGCATCATATTCTCTCCACCTAGCACAGGGTTCAGTACACAGTATGTACTCAATAAATATTTGTTGAATAATTAATAAATGAACTATTTATAATGTTCCAGGCAATAGCACTCCAGTACTCTTGCCTGGAAAATCCCATGGACGGAGGAGCCTGGTAGGCTGCAGTCCATGGGGTCACCAAGAGTTGGACATGACTGAGTGACTTCCCTTTCACTTTTCACTTTCATGCATTGGAGAAGGAAATGGCAACCCACTCCAGTGTTCTTGCCTGGAGAATCCCAGGGGCAGGGGAGCCTGGTGGGCTGCCATCTGTGGGATTGCACAGAGTCAGACACGACTGAAGCGACTTAGCAGTAGCAGCAGGTATTTTTCTGAGTGATACTTACTCAGTTTATCCTTACAAAGATATGAGATGGGTCGGATTACCCTGTAAGTTAGGATAAGCTAGGCAGATGCTGTGGTAATGGATGTGTGCGTGTTAGTTGCTAAGTTGTGTCCAACTGTTTGTGACCCCATGGACCATAGCCCGTCAGGCTCCTCTGTCCGTAGGATTTTCCGGGCAAGGACACTGGAGTGGATTGCTGTTGCCTGCTCCAGGGGATCTTCCTGACCCACGGATTGAAGCTGCGTCTCCTCTGTCTCCTGTATCACAGGCAGATTCTTTACCAACTGGCCATCTAAAATCCAGAGAGAATGTCAGCCAATGAGCCAATGCTTCATGCTTATGCTCCTGTAGAATTATGATGAGCAGGTAGAAGTCTTTATCATAGTTACTCAGTGAACCAGGTTAAATGCCTCATCTTGACACATGCTTCCACAATTATTGCATCAGGAGGAAAAATGATACAGAACTCTGTACCTGTCTTTAAATGCTTCTGGCCAGAATTGTCACGCCTGGGCAAAGCAAATCACCTGACTATGTCTAATGACAAGGGGCAGAGATATACAGTCATTCCAGATGCCTGGCAGGAAAAGAATCAGAAATAGTGGTGGTTGGATGAAATATCGGTGTACCGCATTTATTATTCCCAGTTTTAAATGAATAAGCAGGCATAGACAGAAACAACTGGCTCAAAAGTGAAGAAGCCAGGGTTTGAATCTGGGAAATTTGGCTTCCTCCACCCCAACCTAGTGTTCTATGTATTTCTTCTTTGTCCACACTGGGACCTAAACATTCACGAGCATTCTAGGAACAAATGGTTAACCATGTTTCCATCATTGCTTTTGGTCCCAAAAGAGAGGAGTGAAGCCAGTTGCTGTTTAGCCAGAATTTCACTCCCTGAAGATAACAAAAATGAAGACTTTTTTTCAGGAAGACCATGGTCAGAAGCTGATACACAAGCAGTCTTTTCCCCCCTCTGTTCTTTTGAAAGAGCCTACTTCTATCACCCTTACATAAAAGCACTGTAGATAAAGAATGATTCTGCCAAGTGTACAGATCCAAATATTATCTTGAAGCAGGAACGTTAAACGAAGATGATCTTATTAAAGTTTTTTTCTGGTTGTTTTTACCTTTGGTTTGCAAGAGTCTGTTATACTTTCTATTTTTCAGTCAGAAAAACATTTCCTTGGGTAATGTTTCGTTGGACAATTAAATGAGTTTGAGAACAGGATGAATAATTATCTTTGAAACTCTAAGTTCATTTGGACTTTTAGGAAAATAAAATCCCAAACTAGTATTTGACATCATAAAGCAAAAGTTAGTGTTTTTAAATTTTTTTAACTGTGGGACAAGAGAAATGAGTAGGAGGCTGAGTGTGCTTTTATTAATCATGTACTGGCTTTGGAGTAATATGGAAAATAAATCTGAGTAATATAAAAAAATACTCATGACTTATTAGGATTTATTTTGTTAATAACAGAAAATGCTTTTTTAAAAGTACAGAATTTCAAACCAAGAAATATATGAAGCTTACTAAGTACAGTCTCAACTAATTAAGGATATGTTTTGTTATGTATTCTATGAACATTTGATAAACATTAGTACCTTGATGAAATTGTCATATTACTTACTAACAGTGTCTTCTGTGCTCATTAGAGTAATTTTTCTTACTTTTCATTTCTTTGATAACAAACAGATGTGGATTATAATTTTCCCTACATGGAAATGTTTATCAAATGAAACTTGATGCCTGTTATAGGAATGCAAACATTACAGTAGTTGAATAATATACCTGGGACATATTTTCACTAGGAACAGACAAAATAAAGTTCAATAAGATCTGGAAATACTGAAGAAATTGTTTGTATACATGTTGATTAGTTGCCAACATGCTTCTTTTTAAGTTCTGAATTCTTAATTTACACATGTACATTTTTAATGGACCAAATAGTAAGATGATTATTTCTTTATTTTAAAATATTTATCCTTAGGTAAATGCTAAAATAGCAAAAACTCATAAAGGACTAAAATACCTCTGTGCATGAGTTAGTCACATCCCACTCTTTGCAATTTTATGAACTGTAGATGTCCAGGCTCCTCTATCCTTGGGATTCTCCGAGCAAGAATACTAGAGTGGATTGCCACGGCCTCCTCCAGGGTATATTCTGAACCCAGGGCTCGAACTTGCCTGTCTCCTGCATTGCAGGTGAATTCTTTACCCACTGAGCCACATGGGAAGTCCAAAATAGCTCCGTAATAAAGGCTTATGTCCCAGGCTTCAGTGTGCCTTAAAGTGGGTCACTGTGCCATTTTTCCTCTCCACGGGGAGAGAAATGCATCCAAGAGATCAGCTTGTCTTTTCTGCGTGACATTGTCAGCACTTTGCTAGTCCAAAATCCAGGTAGCAGTTGTTCAGTGGCTAAGTTGTGTTCAACTCTTTGTGACCCCATGGACTGTAGCATACCAGGCTTTCCTGTCCTTCACCATCTCCCAGAATTTGCCCAAACTCATGTCCATTGACTTGGTGATGCCATCCAACCATCTCATTCTCCGTTGTCCCCTTCTCCTGCCCTCAATCTTTCTCAGCATCAGGGTCTTTTCCAATGAGTCAGCTCTTTGCATCAGATGGCCAAATAATTGGAACTTCAGCTTTGCATCAGTCCTTCCAATGAACATTCAGAGTTTATTTCCTTTAGGAATGACTGGTTTGATCTCCTTGCTGTCCAAGGGATTCTCAAGAGTTTTCTCCAACATCAAAGTTTGAAAGCATCAATTCTTCAGTGTTTAGCCTTCTTTATGGTCCAACTCACATCTACACATGACTACTGGAAAAAACATAGCTTTGACAATATGGACCTTTGCCGACAAAGTGATGCCTTTGTTTTTTAATATGCTGTCTAGATTTGTCATAGTTTTTCTTCCAAGGTGTGTCTTTTAATTTTGTGGCTGCAACCACTGTCTGCAGTAATTTTGGAGCCCAAGAAAACAGATTCTGTCACTGTTTCCACTTTTTCCCCATTTATTTGCCATCATGTGATTGGAATGGATACCATGATCTTAGTTTTTTGAATGTTGAGTTTTAAGCCAGCTTTTCCACTCTGCTCTTTCACTTTCATCAAGAGGTTCTTCAGTTTCTCTTCACTCTCTGCCATTAGAGTGGTATCATCTGCATACTGGAGGTTGTTGATATTTCTCTTGGCAATCTTGATTCTAGCTTGTGAGTCATTGAGCCCAGCATTTCCCATGATGTATGCTGCATATAAGTTAAGTAAGCAGAGTGACAATATACAGCCTTGACATACTCCTGTCCCAATTTGGAACCAGTCTGTTATTCCATGTCCAGTTCTAAGTGTTGCTTCTTGACCTGCATACAGCTTTCTCAGGAGATGGGTATGGTGGTCTGGTATTTTCATCTTTTAAGAATTTTCCACAGTTTGTTGTGATTCAAAGGCTTTTGCATAGTCGTTAAAGTATAAGTAGATTTTCTTTGGAATTCCCTTGCCTTTTCTATGATCTAATGAAAGTTGGCAATTTGATATCTGGTTCCTTTGCCTTTCCTAAATCCAGTGTGTATATCTGGAAGTTCTTGGCTCATGTACTGCTGAGGCCTAGCTTGAAGGATTTTGAGCTAGCATGTGAAATGAGTGCAATTGTGCAGTAGTTTGAACTTTCTTTTGCTTTGCCTTTTGTGGGGATGGGAATGAAAACTGACCTTTTCCAGTCCTGTGACCACTGCTGAGTTTTCCAAATTTGCTGAAATATTGACTGCAGCACTTTCACAGCATCATCTTTAAGGATTTGATATAGCTCAGCTGGAATCCCATCACCACCACTAGCTGTGTTCATAGTGGCGTTCCTGAGGCCTACTTGACTCACATTTCAGGATGTCTGGCTCTAGGTGAGTGACCACACCATCGTGGTTATCCGTGTAGTTAAGACCTTTTTTGTATAGTTCTTCTGTGTATTCTTGCCACCTCTTCTTAATCTTTTCTGCTTCAGTTAGACTCTTGCCATTTCTGTCTTTTATTGTGCCCATCTTTGCATGAATTCTCCCCTTGGTGTGTCCAGTTTTCTTAAAAAGTTCTCTCGTCTTTCCCATCCTATTGTTTTCCTCTATTTCCATGGAGCCTGAATTTGAACATACTTACGTACCTCTGTAGAACATTTGGCTACTTAACTATCTGAGAAAATTGCATAAAAATCCAATAGTGTTTAATCTCATATTTTCTAATAGTAATAAAATTCCCCTCTTCTGAAATGAACTCGTCAGCAGATCCAATATATTTCTGGGTTGTTTTTTTTTTTCCCCAAAGGTGCTGGCCCTTTTATTTTAGTTTAGCTAAGGCTTTCGGCCTTTAACACTATTCACAGACCAGCATATCTCTCTCTCATCTGTCTTTGTGCCTGTCTGTCTGTCTGTCTCTCTATTGTTATCTCTTTCACATGACACTACACTCTTGAAAACTCCCCTTGCAGATGAGGCTACTTCCTGTTAAGTGATCTTGGGGTCTGTAAAAACAACTATGAACAAAGTAGTATGTCCTGCAGTAAAGATACACAAAAGTCATAAAATACCAGAACAGCAGTTGGGGGAGGGGGGTTGCATGTGTTTGAGTGGGAGAAGAGGGTGGTGAGTTTCTCCATGTGCTGTTTTCCCCAGATCTGTTTTTAAAAAGTCACTTCAGGCCCTTTGGCCAGTCTGCACTTAATTACCTGTTCCTGCCCTATTTCCCAGGCAGCCAACCAGTGCGGCCAGGCTATTCTCTGTGAGGCCCATCTCTGGGGCTCAGCTGATGCATTACAAATGCCTTGTGGACTGCATCTGATGGGATTTTTCCCTCAGTGGTCAGGATGCCAACTACAGTCCTGATCGTTTTAAACGGCTTGCGATCTGAGGATGTGGAGATGCTCATTAGCAGCTGCAGGAGCCCGCTATCAGGAACAGATTGAACCAAGAAGCTCAGGCAACCCAAGCATTAATAGAAATGAGCATGTCAATAAAAGTTCCCAAGGTGAAGCTACAGAATGAGGCACTTATGGACGATTATAAACATTTGCCCCGTGGTGACTCTCCCCTGTCTAACCTACTCCTAGCCTGATAAGCACTGCCTCTTTAGGGATCATTAATTTCCTTGAAAATTTAAACAGCTGTCACTTGTGATCCTCCTCAGGTGCTCATGTGGGAGAGATTAGACTATGTTTATAAGCCAGTCTGTTCATTAAGCGCCTGCCCATGTGGAACCCCCTTCGCAGGCCTGCAGATCACCCACAGATAATTGGGGGCCATGGCAAATTACACAGAGGCGCTGCAGGCAGCAAGAATTGTGTGGCCTTATTAATATCAGGTGGGGAGAGAGCACCATTTTAATGATTTCCAATAAACTAGAGCAAGCCCTCAGAGCTTCACAAGCATTTGGGCACTGACAGTTAGAAAGAATACACAGGTTTAGGTTTCCTGTGTTCCTATCAACTTCTTTCTCATGAAAGTTTGAAAAACTCTTGGTTTAACCCTTTGTGAAGCAGTGATTCTTCCCTGTTAGCTTCTAAGTTCAAGTTACTTCTGATGCGTCTAAACCCTGCTGCATCTTCTGGGGGCCTCCACAGTGGCGTAAAGAATCTGCCTGCAATGCAGGAGACACAGGAGCCATGGGTTCGATCCCTGAGTTGGGAAGATCCCCTGGAGAAGGAAAAGCAACCTACTCCAGTATTCTTGCCTGGAAAATCCCATGGACAAGAGGAGCCTGGCAGGCTACAGTCCGTAGGATCACAGTCGGACATGACTTAGAGACTAAACTACCACCACCAGCGTAGTAGGAAATAGATACTTCATGAAGCCATGTGGCTCCAAATGTAGCATGTTTAGGCTGTGTTTCTAACTCAAGATACTCATGTTTTAAATAGCCTTCTCCAGCTATATAATCTTTTAATGAAATTTGGTATACCATATGTCTGTATTTTCTGACAATGGGTTCTTGTGAATTAATAAAAATGTTACATTTTACTATTTTTAGCAGGCATTTAAAATTTACTGAGAAGGCTTTGTTTGGAACAACTTTAAATGTATTGGACAATTTGTTTTCCAGTCTGATCAACATATAAAGAAAAGATGTAAGGATATTTTAAAAATAGATGACACTTTTTTAGTAATAAATTTCTATAAGAGTAGAAATATTTCCAAATAGCAAAATGCTGTCACCATTGCAGGGTTCGCTTTTGAAAAATACTTACTTATACTCATTGTTGAAACATCCAACTTCAAATCCAACAGATTACATGTGTTTATATTTTTTAAAAATCTTCTTGGGAGGACACTGCAGGCAGTCATTGTAAGTACTCTGAAAAGGATGGTAAATTTTACATTTAAAAGATATGCTATCTTTAAGTTCAACAGTTCTTTTAAGAACTTTGCATGAGCTAACCAACAAAACTTTGAGAACCAAAGACTTTCTTGATTATTCCTACTTCATTCAGAATATTCTAAAATTCCATCATTTTTAAAAGTCTTATTTCTATAGAAATTATCATGCTTTTGACACCCTATATATGTTTTATTTTTTTCTGGACAGTGTGTGAGATCTTAGTTCCCTCATCAGCGATTGAATCCATGCCCCCTGGATTGGAAGCACAAAATCTCAACCACTGGACCACCAGGGAAGTCCTGACATCCTATATCTTGAAAGGCACCTCTGGCTTTCACTTCTTTGCCACCACACTTGGCTTATGAAGTGTGCAGGTAGTAGTCCTTTGTACAAGGCTTTGTACAAGGCTGTAAGATTAACCTTGAAATCTTTTCTCATATTCTAGTAGAGGCAGTGGCTTTAGCAATGATTATATTATACAGTTGTATAAAGCATTGTGTTATTAAAGAATTTTTGTACTATTGAGAATCTGCCTTTTCTGTTTCCTCTTTCCTTTGATAGCTGATAAAAAGAGGTAGGTTTTTGTGTATTTCATTTAAACAAAATCTGACAAATACCATATATTTTGCATGAGGGCCACTATTCTGTTCATCTAACTTACAGCAAGCTTCTTATACTTAACAAATATGATCTGATGCTTGTTTGGCCAACTCTTCAACAATGTTTTCAATGTACCTTCCAAATCTTTTTGTTGATAAAGGAATGCTTTATAGCTTGTTCAGTATATTAACTTATATAACTTATATGTAATTTTACTAGGAAGAGAAAGTATTTCCCCAACTGTATGTGGCTTTCACTGTTAACTCTGGAGAAGGGAATGGCAATCCACTATTATTAACCAAATGTTATATTAACCCAATATCCTCCAGTGTTTTTGCCTGGAGAATCCCATGAACAGAGGAGCCTGGAGGGCTGCAGTCCATGGGCTTGCAAAGAGTGACTGCTATTACCACTTTCACTATTAACTAAGGAACCACAGACGTGGATCCTAAATACGTATCATTAAATTTAGTAAAATGTTATAAATTGCTGTCTTGAGAATGGCATGGCTTTAAACATGTGTTGAAAAAAATGACTATGCCATTTTTACATGCTTACATCATAAGCTACTATCTTAATGTGCAATGTTCCCTTAGCATAAGACTCATTGATGAAAATTGTGGAAGTTCATTGTTAAAAATAACAGAAGTAAACTCATATTTCATATAGTCTTCTTGATAATTTTGAGTCTTCAAACTGAAGTCTTTTTATACAAAACTAGATGACTTTAAAAAATATATAATGTGACTGATTAAATTTGTAATGGGAGCTAAAATATTAATTTTGCCATTTTCTGGTGGTTTGCTTGGATTTAAATTATTAGCATTTTTCAACCCATGGAATATTTACAGAAACTTTTAAATCTACTTGACATTTTAGAGAGTACATTCATTCAAAACCCAATAATTTTTTAGTTCGGTTAACTGGATCCACAAAAATTACAACAGAATAGAACCCACTGGGAACCAGCACATGAGACACTGTATTACCGTTATGCCTGATGTGTTTTGAAATGAGTTCCTTTCTTATTTTTGGATGTCTTGCTCATTGCATGTGGCAGAAGTCTGGATACAGACTGAATAAGGGGAATGGTGTTGATCCATGTAATAAAATGTGGTTACTTTCCTGTTGCTTAGATAAAAAATCAGTTCAGTACAGTTAAGTTGCTCAGTTGTGTCCAATTCTGTGACCCCACAGACTGCAGCATGCCAGGATTCCGTGTCTATCACCAAATCCCGGAGCTTGATCAAACTCAGGTCAATCAAGTTGATGATGCCATCCAACACCTCATCCTCTGTCATCCCCTTCTCCTCCTGCCATCACTCCTGCCACAACTCTTTTTGCATCAGAGTCTTTTCCAATGAGTTCATTTTTCACATCAGGTGGCCAAAGTATTGGAGCTTCAGCTTCAGCATCAGTCCTTCCAATGAATGTTTAGGATTCATTTCCTTTAGGATGGACTGGTTTGATCTCCTTCCAGTCCAAGGGACTCTCAAGAGTCTTCTCCAGCACCACAGTTCAAAAACATCAATTCTTTGGCCCTCAGCATTCTTTAGAGTCCAAATCCATGTCCATACATGACTACTGGAAAAACCACTGCTTTGACTAGACAGAACTTTGTCAGCAAAATAATGTCTCTGCTTTTTAATATGCTGTCTAGCTTGGCCACAGCTTTTCTTCCAAGGAGCAAGCGTCTTTTAATTTCACGGCTGCAGTCAACATCTGCAGTGATTTTGGAGCCCCCCAAAATAAAATCTGTCACTGTTTCCATTGTTTCCTCATCTATTTGCCATGAAGTGATGGGACCAGATGCCATGGTCTTCATTTTTTGAATGCTGAGTTTTAAGCCAGCTTTTTCACTCTCCTCTTTCACTTTCATCAAGAGGCTCTTTAGTTTCTTTTCACTTTCTGCCATAAGGGCATTGTCATCTGCATATCTGAGGTTATTGATATTTCTCCTGGCAATCTTAATTCCAGCTTGTGCTTCATACAGCCTGGCATTTCACGGGGTGTACTCTGCATATAGGTTAAATAAGCAGGGTGACAATATACAGACTTGATGTACTTCTTTCCCATTTTGGAACCAGTCTGTTGTCCCATGTCCAGTTTTAAGTGTTGCTTCTTGATCTGCACACAGATTTCTCAGGAGGCAGGTAAGTTGATCTGGTATTCCCATCTCTTTATGAATTTTCCACAATTTGTTGTGATCCATACAGTCAAAGGCTTTGTTGTAATCAATAAAGCAGAAGTAGATGTTTTTCTGGAATTCTCCTGCTGTTTCTGTGATCCAACAGATGTTGGCAATTTGATCTCTGGTTCCTCTGCCTTTTCTAAAACCATCTGGAACATCTGGAAGTTCACGGTTCATGTACTGTTGAAGCCTGGATTCGAGAATTTGGGGTATTAGTTTGCTAGCGTGTGAAATGAGTGCAATTGTGCAGTAGTTTGAGCATTCTTTGGCATTGCCTTTCTTTGGAATTGGAATGAAAACTGACTTTTTCCTGTCCTGTAGCCACTGCTGAGTTTTCCAAATTTGCTCTCATATTGAATGCAGCACTTTCACAGCATCATCTTTTAGGATTTGAAATGCTCCACTGGAATTCCATCTCACTTCCACTAGCTTTATTTGTAGTGATGCTTCCTAAGGCCCACTTGACGTAACATTCTAGGATGTCTGGTTCTAGGTGACACACAATTGTGGCTATCTGGGTCATAAAGATCTTTTTTGTATAGTTCTTCTGTGTATTCTTGCCACTTCTTAGATAAAAAATAAAGTTATAATATTTTCCTCCACACTGTAACAAATTATCTTTCATTTAGGCCACTTCGGAGGCTAATTGTGGAGAGAAGAGAAGAATGTCTTTGCCTTACATTCCTTTACTAAGCTCTGACTTTGGCCATCACAAGGTCTTTGTGACAGGAGAGGCAATGACAAGTTTCAGTTAGTGGTTTTCTCTCTCTGTGGATCAGCTCTCATCTGTGGAGATAAAAGTATATAATCACAAAGAAAGCCTACTGGTGATACTCTTATTGCTATATCCAAAATGAAAAAAATATTGGAGATTGAAAACATTTATTATTAGAGATAATGTATAAGAAAGCAAACAAATTGTCTGAAGAAGCCTTACAAATAGCTGAGAAAAGAAAAGAAGCTAAAAGCGAAGGAGAGAGGGAAAGATATACCCAACTGACTGCAGGTGCCAGAGAATAGCAAGGTGATAAGAAAGCCTTCTTAAGTGAACAATGCAGAGAAACAGAGGAAAACAATAGAATGGGAAAGACTAGGTATCTCTTATGGGAGATACCAAGGACATATTTCATGCAAAGATGGGCACTATAATGGACAGAAACAGCAAGGACCTTACAGAAGCAGAAATTAATAAGAGGTGGTAAGAATACACAGATCTATACAAAATAGGTTTTAATATCTCAGATAACCATGATGGTGTAGTCACTCACCTAGGGCCAGATATCTTGGAGTGTGAAGTTAAGTGGGCCTTAAGAAGCATTATTATGAACAAATATAGTGAAGGTGATGGAATTCCAGTTGAGGTATTTAAAATCCTAAAAGATGATGCTGTTAAAGTATTGCAGTCAATATGTCAGCAAATTGGAAAACTCAGCAGTAGCCACAGGACTGGAAAAGGTCAGTTTTCATTCCCATCACTCAAAAAGGCAATGTCAAGGAATGTTCAAACTACCATACAATTATACTCACTTCACATGCTAGCAAGGTAGTGTTCAAATCCTTCAAGCTAGGCTTCAACAGTATGTTAACCAAGAACTTCCTGATATATAAGCTGGATTTAGAAAAGGTAGAAGAACCAGAGATCAAATTGCCAACATCCATTGGATCATAGGAAAAGCAAGAGAATTCCAGGAAAAACATCTACTTTATTGACTATGCTAAAGCCTTTGACTGTATGGATTGAAACAAACTGGAAAATTGTTAAAGAGATGCGAATAACAGAACACTTTACCTGTCTCCTGAGACACTTGTATGGAGGTCAAGAAGCAACACTTAGAACCAGACATGGAACAACAGACTGGTTCCAAATTGGGCAAGGAATAAGTCAAGACTGTATATTGTCATCCTACTTATGTAACATCTACGCAGAGTACAACAGGCGAAATGCTGGGTTGGATGACTCACAAGCTGGAATCAGTATTGCTGAGAAATATCAACAACCTCATATATGCCGATGATACAACTCTAGTAGCACAATGAAGAGGAACTAAAGAGCCTCTTGATGAGGGTGAAAGAGGAGAGTGAAAAAGCTGGCTTAAAACTCAGCATTCAAGAAACTAGGATTGTGGCATCTAGCTCCATCACTTGATGGCCAGTAGATGGGGAAAAAGTGGAAACAGTGACAGATTTTATTTTCTTGGTCTCCAGAATGACTGCAGATGGTGACTGAAGCCACAAAATTAAGACACTTGCTCTGTGGAAGAAAGGATAACTAAATGACAGACAGACCTAGACAGCATATTAAAAAGCAGAGACTTCACTTTGCCAACAAAGGTCCATCTAGTCAAAGCTTTGGTTTTTTCAGTAGAAATGTACGGATCTGAGAGTTGGACCAGAGAGAAGGCTGAACACTGAAGAATTGATGCTTTTGAACTGTGGTGTTGAGAAGACTCTCGAGAGTCCCTTGGACAGCAGGGAGATCAAGTCAGTTAATCCTAAGGGAAATCAGTACTGAATATGCATTGCAAGGACTGATGCTGAGGTTGGAGCTCCAAACCTTTGGCCACCTGATGCTAAGAGCTGGCTCATTGGAAAAGACCGTGATGCTGGGAAAGATTGAAGGCAGGAGGTACGATTGAAGATACAGAGTGTGATATGGTTGGATGGTATCACTGACTCAATGGACATGAGTTTGAGCAAACTCCAGGAGACAGAGAAGGACAGGGAAGCCTGGCATACTGCAGTTCATGCAGTCACAAAGAATGGGACACAACTTAGTGATTGAACAACAACAACAAATATAACTGAATGCTGCATATTTTATATATGAGGGCGAGGCTCATTAAAAAAAAAAAAACTTCTAAGCTGATCTCTCCTAAACAATGTAAAATATACCTAGAGAGCAAATGACATCTGTATTCTTTCATTTTGTTTACATTAATGAGCCATGAATGGAAGAAATCCCCCTCCAGTTTCATTGAAAGACTCCCTTTTAAATAAAACATGGCTTTTGTAGAATGGTAGGAAACTTTGTTTTCTTTCTAGCTGCTTTGAAAGAAAAGACCCTAGACTTAGATCCATATAAGAAATATCTTAATTTTTAAAGAAGAGTGACACTCCATTAGTAACTAGACAGTTTAGTGTATTCAAAGAACAGAAATGATCATTTGGGCAGAGATCCTGTTCGCCATGATGGACGCATTGATCCAGGCAGCAAAATACTCAGGAGGGATCCTGAGCACTGGAAAGGAACAACTGGATCTGTCTTTGGAAAATGTGTGTGTGCATGCTTAGTCATGTCCGACTGTTTGTGAGCCCATGGATTAGCCCTTCAAGGCTCCTCCCATGTCCGTGGGATTCTCCAGACAAGAATATTGGAATGGGTTGCCATTTCCTCCTCCAGTATTTGGAAGCACTTCTCAGATGTTTTGTCCAGATATATTTTGTGAATCTCAGTATGATGCTTGTGTCATTTAAAATCAGAAATTATAAGAGCCAAAAAAATAATAACATTTACACTTATTGTCAAAACTGACAAATAAGCAAAATGTACTGAATCCATCATTTATGGGAGCTATTCCTTTCTTGGAAAGTTTCTAATACTTCCTGTAAGTAGTCGTAATTCAAATTGCCAAGTCATGTGGTACTGGCAAAAATCCACATTGAATCTGTTTCATTTTTTTCCTTTCCATTTGTTTTTTGTTTGGATTTTCTTTTGATGACACTCATTGCTTCATAAAGTTTATGATCTTCTTTCTCTCATAATTGCTTTTTGTTCTCCATGCTTTTTGTTTCTCTGAAGGACATTGTCCGAGAAGGCAATGTAGGAAGACCGTGAATAGAGCATAGGTTTTGAATATGAGTAGACCAGGACTGACCTTTGCTATGTTATACTTTGTGCTAAATCTCACTGAGAAAAAATCATATCTGTGCCTCAATTTCCTTAGTCTAAAAGGGGGTGCTATTATTTTGAAATTAGGTTTGGCTGCATGTAGCCAAGACCTCAAATAGCAGGGTCTTAAAGTGAATAGAAATTTATTTCTCATTCGCATAAAACCTGGTTTTGGGATTGCTCTGGGAAGGCATCAGGGCTCCATGAGACATCAGAGACCCAGGTTCTTGCTATCTTGTTGTTCTAGCATCCCTAGAGTGTTGTCCCCATTTCCATGGCCTGAATGACTCACTCTCACCACTACTGAATCCCAAATACAGGGAAAATTGTACAACCTTGAAGTTGTGACCACTGCTCCTATCCACATTTCATTGACGAAACTTGGTATCTGGCCACACGAGGCTGCAAAGGAGCTGGGAACTGTAGAGTTTATATTAGATGGCCAGGCTTCCCTGGTGGCTCAGACGGTAAAGCGTCTGCCTGCAATGCGGGAGACACGGGTTCGATTCCTGGCTCCGGAAGATCCCTGGAGAAGGAAATGGCAATCCACTCCAGCACTCTTGCCTGGAAAATTCCATGGACAGAGGAACCTGATAGCTAAAGTCCATGGGGTCGCAAAGAGTCGGACATGACTGAGCGACTACATTCATTCATTCATTCATGTGAAAGTGAAAGTCATACAGTTGTGTCCAATTCTTTGTGACCCATGGACCATACAGTCCATGGAATTCTCTAGGCCAGAATATTGAAGTGGGTAGTCTTTCCCTCCTCCAGGAGATCTTCCCAACCCAGGGACTGAACCCAAGTCTCCCACAGTGCAGGCAGGTTCTTTACCAGCTGAGCTACAAGGGAAGCCCTTGTGGCTCATGTGCCTGGTTAAAAACTAGGGGTTTCATTATTCTAGAAGAAGAGGTGACTAGCTTTGGAGGCTTAACTAGCATTATCTGTGATATATTAGCCAGTAGGCATAGTTGGACTTCCTTGGTGGCTCAGACAGTAAAGAATCTGCCTTCAATGTGGGAGACCTGGTTTAATCCCTGGATAGGGAATATCCCTGGAGAAGGGAATGGCTGCCCACTCCAGTATTCTTGGCTGGAGAATTCCCTGGAGAGAGGAGCTTGGCAGGCTACTGTCCATGGGGTCTCAAAGAATTGGACACAACTGAGTGCCTGAGCATGCATGCATGGTATTTAAAGGTAGAAAAAATAAGATGATTACTCTTCCTTCATTGTGATTTTTTTACTTTAATCCTTATATTATCATTGCTGTATGAGTTTACTCTGAAGATGCTAACTTTTCTAAATTTAGTGCCCTTAATCTTATTCTTAATCGTATCTTTAATGGGGAGACAGCTTGCCTAATTTGTGCATATGTGTTAAGTCGCTTCAGTTGTGTTCAACTCTCTGTGATCACATGGACCATAGCCTGCCAGGCTTCTCTGTCCAGGCAAGAATACTGGAGTGGTTGCCGTACCCTTCTCCAGGGAATCTCCCAACCCAGGGATCACATCCGTATCTCTTACATCTCCTGCCTTAGTAGGCGTGTTCTTTACCATTAGTGTCACCTGAGAATGCCTAATTTGAGGTCGACCAAAAAGCATGTTTATCTCTAAATTTCGATCTACTGACTTGCGCTATTAGAGACAAAACATTTCAAAATAGAATGTGAAATATTTCAGGTCTTTATCTACCTGAAAAGATAAATGTGTGCAAAATTTCCATGACAAGGTATGACTTTATTTCTATTTTCATATTTACTTAATTTAATAATTTATTAAATAATTTAGATGATTTTTATAACCAGAAACACATAATAATTATAATTTTTAAATTTAAATATGTTAATCAGCAGTTACAACTCATTAGAATTTGTTTTATTGAGTAAGATGGTTGTCTCTTGACTGAGAACAGGTTCGAGGGATAAGGAATCAAGGAATAAATGCAGCTACTTCTCGAAGGGAATCAAGAATATACCAGATTTGGGGTTTCCCTGGTGGCTCAGTGGTGAAGAACCTGCCGGCCAATGCAGTGGACACAGGTTTGATCCCTAGTCCAGGAAGATCCCACATGCCACAGAGCAACCAAGCCTGCGCCACAACTATTGAGCCTGTGCCCTAGAGCCCGGAACCCCAACTGCTGAGCTCACAGGCCCCGATACTGAAGCCCTGTGCCTCAGAGCCGATGCTCCGCACCAAGAGCAGCCACTGAAATGAGCAGCCCAGACACTGTAGTGAGCAGCCCCTGCTCTCTGCAACTAGAGAAAAGCCCTCGCAGCAGCGAAGACTCAGCACAACTAAACATAAATAAGTTAAAAAAAAGTTTAAATATGCCAGATTTGTAACTTCCCCAGTGTCCAGTGATTAAGATGCAAGGGGGCACGGGTTCAACCCCTGGTCAGGGAATTAGTTCCATATGCCAAGAGATGTGGCCAAAAATGTAAATATATATTTATATATATACATATGTATACATAAGTATACAAATGTATGTATGTGTATATATGTATATGGGCATGCATGCTGAGTCGCCTCAGTTGTGTCCGACTCTGCTGCGCTATGGACTGTGGCCTGCCAGGCCCCTCTGTTCAAGGGATTCTCCAGGCTAGAATACTGGAGTGGATTGCCATGCTTTCCTTCTCTGACAGGGATCAAACCTCGTCTCTTACATCTCCTGCAATGGCAGGACGGTTCTTTACCACTTGTCCCACCTGGGAAACCCATATATATATATATATATATATATATATATATATGCCATATTTACAATGATAGTCTGTATAACCCTTGTTCTTTGTTGTTTTCAAAAATGTTAACCAATAATTGCAATTTATTTGTGCTACTGAATAAGCTAGGATTAATGTACTATTCCATAAATATCAATATTTAAAACTTTAAAAATAAATCTATTTCTTTGATCATATCAGCATTTAAAATGACAACCTATTCATGCTTTCTTCAAAGACTGTGATTAAAACTAATAATTTTAAATTACACCAAAGCCTTGCATTCCAAGCTAGTGTATAGTCAATATATACTGATGGGTTGAAATCACAGGGTCAACACAGTAAATCTTTCTGAGATGTAAATTTTACTGTGTTATATTTACACAAATACATGGTGTGTTGCAATATATTAAGGCCTAATACAAAAATATTATGGAGTAGAATGAGATAGTTCACGAATTGTCAAACAAAAGAAAATAATTCAAAGAAATTCAGCATGTGGATGATATTTCTTGGGTGTGCCTATAGAGGTCTTACTTTGCTTGTCATTAAAATTATTTCAGTAAGAAAGTTTGAGAAGTATCACTTTAAGTATCTAACGTTGCTCCAGAACATGAATAGTCCATATGGTATGAATACTTAGGTGAGCCATTTGAGACACTCACACAGTTAGAAGATAGCCAGATGCTCATTAAATGAAGAGTCATAATTTAGGAGGAGACTCTATAATCTCATGATTATATCTAGAGATGAGCCCAGCTAAAGCCAAAATCTTACCAAAAGTTTTTTTTTTTTTTTTCCCAGTATGAAACAAAAAGTACATCTGGGTACGTTATCTAGGCTTTGCATCCTTAAGAACGTAGGTTATCTGCAACATATTCTTGTGTCTGCAGGAGAAGGGCAGGTGTCAAAATGCCCGAGTACTATGTTACTTTTTAAAGCTCTTTTTGATAATTGGATACTTTAAACAAAATTGAGTCCCTGCTCTCAAAAATTAACAAATTCACTCTTTTTTTTTTTCTTTCTGGCAACCAAGTAGTACTTAGCAGTTTTAATGGCCCTAACCAATCTCTTCCAACTAGGCAAGGATAGCTGTTTTCTTTGGCCTGACTATTTGGAATCATCTGCATGAATTTGGTGGGTTGAAAATATGTTTGACAGTTGAGTCCCTCTTCTTTCTGCCTTGGCTCTGTAGACAGGGCTTGTTAAATTATTCCGTGTGTTGGTACCTGAGGCATGTGTATTTGCACATGTCACAGGGTTCTTATTCAGTAATTTATTACTTTGATTCCTTAAGTAGACACTTGTGACCTGAGTAAGAATTCCTCTAAATGGACTTAACCAGTTACACTCAGGAAGTAAACTTTCTCATATGTGGAAGTTTAGGTTTAGAAAATGTTTGCATTAGCCCTTAAGTATTTGACATGGGATATGCTAAAGAACATAGTATAGAAAAGCAAGATTAAACAAACCACAGAATTCTGGGATGAATTCTCATTGAAACATTTCATTGCCTTCTTTGGTCTAATGTTTATGTCCTTGAGTGACATGGGCTCCACTATATCATGAATATGATTTCACATTTTGTATTAATAATCTAATATTACCTTACTAGACTACTTGATTAATATTCAAATTTTATTTTACTTCTTAGTATCTAACTTGTTGAAATTCAGTCTCTTTAAGCTGAGAAATTATCTTATCATTAAATAGTATGAACACCCATTCTTCCTAATCATTTCTTAGATTGTAAAAATAGGTACAGCAAGGATGACTCTCTGATTATAAAACTGTGTGTAACAATGATGAAATTCAGCTGACTCTCTATGTTGCACTCTCTGTTATAGTGGGTTGGTTTAGTTGCTAGGTCGTGTCTGACTCTTGCAACTCCATGGACTGTAGCTCGCTAGGCTCCTCTCTCTATGAGATTTCCCAGGCAGGAATACTGGAGTGAGTTGCCATTCCTTCTCCAGGGGATCTTCCTGACCCAGGGGTCGAACCCGGGTCTCCTGCATTGGAGGCAGATTATTTACCCACTGAGTTTCCAGGGAAGCCCAATATTTCTGCAAATTTGGGATTACCTCTCCTTCACACTTCTCTAGGGCATATATTTAGGGATATATCTAAGAGTTTGGAAAGGATACAAGACATTGGGGAAAAGAACCCATGTGATCTCTGTGTCTATTGCCATGGAGACAGCAAAAGGAGATCTATCCTAATTGGTCCCAGGTTATCACTCCACATGGTTTGCTGCAGAGATGTCCTTGGCTTCCTACGCATACCTTGTTTGGCTGCTGCTGCTGCTGCTAAGTCGCTTCAGTCATGTCCGACTCTGTGCGACCCCATAGACGGCAGCCCACCAGGCTCCTCCATCCCTGGGATTCTCCAGGCAAGAACACTGGAGTGGGTTGCCATTTCCTTCTCCAGTGCATGAAAGTGAAAAGTGAAAGTGAAGTCGCTCAGTCGTGCCCGACTCTTATGGGGGCTCTTTTTCCTATGATGAAATCTTTCTGCTTCCCTCAGCTATACTGAGACATTGGCTTTTCTTCAGTTGTTCTCTTCAATTGAAGGTGCCACAGAGCCTTTTCATTTCTAGGTACTTGTCTACCTAGAGAGAGGGAGACTGATTACTGAGTGTGTATCTATAAACAACTCTTAGAACAAGTACAGACTGTTGTTTCTCGAAGTTTTTCCTGGAAACCAGGTAGCTTTTGTTTCCATGTTCCATATAAATATCTCAGATCTTTTTGCCTACCTGGGCTTTTCTCTGAGAAGTAGGGCACAAAGTCCTCACTTTCAGATCCAGGGAGGTTTTTGTTCTCATTTGACCTCCCTTCCATCTTCCTCCATCTCCTCTGCTGGTAAAAAGATTTTCTAATCTGGATAAAATTAGCTTTAATTTTTAAAAATCTCTTTAACAAAAACTAGAAAAACTTCCCTTAAATCAAGGAACATGGAGCAGACAATGTATACAAATTAGGGAAAAGAAAGTAAGAAATTCCAGAAGGAAAAAAGGAACATGGGTGAATATCACAGAAGTATGATCCCACCACATTTAGATCTTATGTATCTATATGTTACCACATCTGAGCCTTCCGAAAAGAAAATTAAAAATCGTTTCTATTTAAAAAAAATTTTCCTTGTAATTGAACACAGTTGACTCAATCATCCAAGTGATAGTTTTCTAAGCAAATTGTGTCTTCTTTTTCTTCCTTATACTACTACTTTCATTTAAATCAAAAACAAGGACTTACCCAGAGGTCCAGTGGTGAAGAATCCACCTTGCATTGCAGGGATGTGGGTTCAATCCTTGGTCAGGGAACTAAGATCACACACACTACGAAGCAACTAAAAGCCCCCTGCTGCAACTACTGAGCCCTCGAGCCACCACGAGAGAATCCATGGGCCCCAAGGAAAAATCCCATGTGATGTAGCAGCATGACACAATGAAGATCCTGCATGCTGCATCTAAGACCCAACGCAGCCAAACAAATAAATTATAGAAAAACAAACTCCATCCATGTGTGCAAGAAAGAAAATGAAGTGGAACAAAAATTCAAATCACTAGTAGTTTTTCTGTTATAAACGAACATAGAGAAAGACAAATTGCTGGCAGGATTTGGTACAATCTGTGAATGTCCCTAATACCTAAATGATGCTTTTTATGAGAGTTGTTTATAAACACATCGGTTTTTATAATTGGTCAATCTCTCTCTCTCTCATCCCTCGGGAGATGAGGGATCTCATCTAGATTACCTAGAATATCGTCCAGAAATCTAACGTGCTCATCATTGACATCATTGATCATTTTGGACCTCGGTCACATAGCCAAGTGTTTTCAACAGCAATCCCATGTAGTCCCTATCAATCACAGTTGACATATAAGATGAAATCTGTTCAATATCCTTACCTAGAGGTTAAAAAGGTGTGCTCTGTTATCAGACTGCTACTGCTAAGTCACTTCAGTTTTGTCCGACTCTGTGCGACCCCGTAGACAGCAGCCCACCGTCTCCCCCATCCCTGGGATTCTCCAGGCAAGAATACTGAAGTGGGCTGCCATTTCCTTCTCCAGTGCATGAAAGTAAAAAGTGAAAGTGAAGTTGCTCAGTCGTGTCCGACTCTTGGTGACCCCATGGACTGCAGCCCACCAGGCTCCTCCATCCATGGGATTTCCCAGGCAAGAGTACTGGAGTGGGCTGCCGTTGCCTTCTCCGGTTATCAGACTGCCTGTGCTCAATTATTTAAGAACTGGGGAAATGGTTATGGTAAGACATTTAACTTTTCTAAGCCTCAATTCTTTACGGGCTAATGATAAGAACTACCCCCAAAGGTTACTGCAAAAATTAAATGGAATATTCTATGTAATGAGTTTAGAGTAGTGACTAGCACTCAATATACTTTAGATTATTACTATTATTCATGTGAAGTGTTTTCTATCTTGACTGTCCAGAGAAATGCTGACCTATGATTCCAGATCTGTGAAAATTCCATCTGCCTATAGTTTCTCAAATTTAAGAAAGGTTTTTGATGTCATTGGGACAATATGTGAGTAATCATTCCTGGAACCGCTGAATGTTGAGGGCAGATCGACTGGATCCATTAATGATTAAAGTTAGAATAAGAGCTGTCACTGTCTACAGTCCACCACTTTATTAGGGATCCATGTGAACAAAGAACCTTGTTTTTGTTCATTTATCTGTTTGTTGTTCAGCATCTAAAGAATCCATCTTTGTGGGGAATCTTAGCTAATTTGAATTTTTTCCTCATCCTGACAGAACGGGATAGAATCTGTGCCCAGTATCAAAAGTTATTAAAGTTGAAATGCTCAGACTAGAAGAGTAACTGTTATTAGTTTTTCTTCCATGAGAAATCAGGCTTAAGAACGATAATTTAAAGCCAAAACAAAGGAAAGACTGGCACAGAAACACATACCACTGAGGGACACATGGATTGAATCTGTTCCTGCATTGGTGGCCAGTTAGGCAAGTGAAAACTTCTGCTTTGAGTATTTAGCTCCAAGAACTTGATAAACAGAAGTTCAATTATAATAACTGAAATTAGAAATAGAATTACAGTGCTCCATTATAATTGGAAACTGAAAACAGGTGTGGTTCTCTGCTCCTCTCAAGCTTTGCAGCCTCGTTTTTGAGGAGACATATGGGAAGTTTGAGTATATTGTATCACTGGAAAATAGGTTATATTAATTTTTTTTGATAAAGATAAGTCCCAGAGTTGATCTCATACCAAGATGAACAAATAACTCATCAGTTATTGATGAACTGCTGAACAATGATTGGTTAATAGTTTGGTGTAGTAGGAAGATTATCTTAAAACCAGTTCTAAATCCTTTAGCGCTCACTAGTTAATTAGTTAACTGATTGATTAAGGTATGATTGACTGTGTACTATTTCCTGATGGGATGGAAAAACTAACATGATATTGATGACAATAGTGAGCAAAGGACACAACCCTGCAGTCCAGAAGAGAGGTAAGAGCTGGTGTATAGAATGGATCCACTGGCTTCCGTAAGTGATCGCTGAATCCATGGGAGTGATGAGAATTGCTCACAGAGAGTGAATAAGAGAAAAGGAGGAGACAGGGATGGAGCATCAACCTTAAAGGAGAAGCGAAAGAAAAGAAAGCAGCACTGAGTGGGATAAATAAGGATCAGAGCAGTGATAGAGAGCAGGCTTGGGCGCAGAGGACATTGAGACTGAGGAAGTGAGACTTCCACTTCAAGGTGGCAGGTTGGACATTGTCCTTCCCAAATCCCATTGAAATAAAATTTAAAATTACCAAGGATGAGAAATTTATAACAGTTCTCCGACAAGGCAGAGACATACACAAACCATTAGGCCTTGATGAATTTCAGGAAGATGGAAAATACATGATGAATTAAGGATACAGGAGCAGGAGCAGAGTTGGATGTGCACACACAGAAGCTGCAGTAGAGGCAGAAACCAAGCTCCCTGCTGGTGGTGCCTCCCAAATGCTCCCAACCTGGAGATCAAAGTTCAGTTTCATGAAGGGGTAATGCTCAGAGGTTGAGGTAATGTTTGTCTCTAAAAGGTTGTACAACTTAGCACCTCTTCTGTAAGTACCGCTTGTCAAAGACATTGGTTTGGGATTTCCCAAATATAATAAATATAATATTAGAAAATATAATAAAACTAGGTAGTGTGGACCTAGTTGTTCCCTGCTGTCTGTTCATGTATTTTGAAGGAAAACTGTCTGTGAGCTCAGAGGTCAGAGTCCACCCCACTCACTGAAGAGAGGGTAGGTGGGCAAGAGGACTGCATGCCAGCAGAAGGAAGCCAGGTCAGCAAAGTGTGCCAAGTAAGCAGTCCACTTCATGAGTTTAAATGGACAAATATTGTATTATAAGAAAAATAATCATACACATGTATGCACAGTGCCAATATGAACCAAGGAATCAACTTAAAAAAAACCTGATTATTCATGGCACAGAATATAATTCATATATATATATATATATATATATATCTTTATAGATACTGAAGAGGGGCTTCCCAGGTGGCAGTAGTGGTAATATGCTTAGTTGCTCAATCATGTCCAACTGTTTGTGACCCCATGAACTGTATGTAGCCTGCCAAGCTCCTCTGTCCATGGGATTTTTCAAGAAAGAATATGGAGTGGGTTGCCATTTTCTTCTCCAGGAGATCTTCCTGACCCAGGGATAGAACCCATGTCTCCTGTGGTAAAGAACTCACCTGCCAATGCAAGAGACATAGAGATGCAGGGTTCGATCCCTAGGTCGGGAAGATTCCCCTGCTGCTGCTGCTAAGTTGCTTCAGTTGTGTCTAACTCTGTGCGATCCCATAGACGGCAGCCCACCAGGCTCCCCCGTCCCTGGGATTCTCCAGGCAAGAACACTGCAGTGGGTTGCCATTTCCTTCTCCAATGCATGAAAGTAAAAAGTGAAAGTGAAGTCGCTCAGTCGTGTCCGATTCTTCGTGACCTCATGGACTGTAGCTCACCAGGCTCCTCCGTCCATGGGATTTTCCAGGCAAGAGTACTGGAGTGGGGTGCCATTGCCTTCTCCAGAAGATTCCCTAGAGAAGGACATAACAGCCCACTGCAGTATTCTTGCCTGGAGAATCCCACGGACAGAGGAGCCTGGCAGGCTACAGTCCATAGGGTCACAAAGAGTCAGACATGACTGAAGTGACTTAGCAAATACACAGATACTAAGGAACAATAAAGAAATATTGGAAATTTAAAAATACAATGTCTGAATTAAGAAAAATTAAAAAGACGTGAAGATATAAAAATCTGAGGAAAGCTAGAAATTAGGCTAAAAAATTAGAATTGTAAGGTTGTATAGAAAAAGACTTTAAAATCTTAGAGGATCTATCTAGGAGAACTGCAATCCTTCAAGAAAAAGGATTTTCCCTCTTTTCAGAAAGAAAGTATTTTAAGGAAATTATCAGAGGGATAATGGGAAAAATATTTTTGAGATATAAACGCATGCATCCTCAGCTTGAAAGGGCACACAGAATGAAGAGGACATGAATGAAGAACAAAAAACACATCTAGACAGAGATTCAGATAAAGAGAAGATCCTCAAATCCTCCACCATTGCCTCTAATAAATGGGAACCAGCCTCTCATCAGAGATATCACATACTCGAAGGCTGAGATCTGAGAAAAATGCGATATGTAATTTAGAAGTAGATGCTCAGCCAAACTATCAATTAAGAGCTCCAATAAAATAAGGACATTTTAATTTAATTTAATTTTATTTTACTCTGCAATATTGTGTTGGCAAAATCCAGCCATTCTCTTTGGAAGACTTACTTTCTGTGTATCCAGCAAAACAACAAAGGAATGGAAGAAAGAGGGAAAAAATGAGGTCTATTAAACAGAATACCTAAATCTATTGTATTGATGCATTTGCTATGGCTGTATAGTAGAATATCCCTGTTTTGCAGGAAATGTACACTGTAGCATTCAGAAATGATAGAACAATAAGTCAGCAATTTATTCTCAAATGGATCAGGAAAAAATATGTATTGTGCCTCCAACTTTTCTGTAACCTTGTGATTATTTTGAAATTAAAAAATTAAAATGAAGAAGGAAACTCTACAAGGTTAAAAAACAAATTTACTTTCTCTAGCATTCATTGTTTGTAGATTTTTTCGATTGCTGTGACTGGTGTGAGGTGACACCTCATCGTAGTTTTGATCTGCGTTTCTCTAGCAGTTAGCAGTGTTGAGCATCTTTTCATCTGCCTCTTGGCCATCTGTGTGTCTTCTTTGGTGAAGTGTCTATTTAGGTCTTCTGCTCAGTTTTTGATTGAATTGTTTTTTGATATTGAACTGCATGAGCTATTTGTATATTTTGGAGATAAGAGATGGGAGGGAGATCCAAGAGGAAGGGGATATGTATATACATATGGCTGATTCACTTCATTGTACAGTGGAAGATAACACAATATTGTAAAGCAACTAACTATACTCCAACAAATATCAACAACAACAAAAAACACAAGTCTCCTTTCTAGCAGGAGCCCCCACCCAGAGCATGGCCTACCAAAAACTCCACCGCCGTCCTCCAATCCCCAGCATTCTCTATCCCACCTTTCCAGCATCAATCAAGAGTGATTTACATAACAAACTATTTATTTATATGCTTCTTATTTTTTGCCTCTGCCTCACTGCTGGAATAAACTTCATGAGGAGCTCTCTTCATTGCTGTTGCTAAGTTGCTTCAGTCGTGTCTGACTCTGTGCGACCACACAGACGGCAGCCCACCAGGCTCCCCCGTCCCTGGGATTCTCCAGGCAAGAACACTGGAGTGGGTTGGCATTTCCTTCTCCACTCTCCATTGCTCTATACCCCAAACATGGAAAACTTCCAGGAACACACAGAGTTCTTGATAATCTTTGTCGAATGAACTAATAATCTTGTTATTACCGACATTAGTAATAAGTAAAAAATTCATTCTTCTTATAAAATAATGCTTTCCAAATACTAAAATTGTAACTCAATATTACCTATTATTTGAGATTTCAATTTTTTCACTTCAACTTCTACATGAAAATAAATCTATTCCAACACCACTTGTAAGATGATTAAACCTCTAGAAGATTTTCTTAAAATGAGATGTCTTCTGCCAGTCAGTCCAAGGGAGGAAAACTTCACATGCTAGATCACAATCTTAAGAGCACTGAGAAGATGTTTTGCTATGTTATTTTTTTTTAGAACAGATATCAGTAAAAATAGGTAGCAGAAGATTTTATAAAAAGGAAAATAATTCCAGGATGACAGTGATGTGGGAGGTCTAGCGTGCAAATTAGAGAATAAGATGGCTCCAAAAATAATTTCCTGTAATAAAACGTGATTAAGAAGCTAAGTGACTGTGGTGATAAAAAGGAAGTATAGAATCATAAAAATAAACAAACATAAGCAATGTGCCTTGCCCCCTTCCCTGTTTGTTAGTTTGTACTCCTTCCAGCTGAACAAAATTAATGGCCCCTGCCATCTCCATCTCCACTCACTATCCAGTCACTGTTCGATTTTTCAGGAAACTACATTTAAATAATTATAATACTGTAAATGCTGTTTTTTTTTTTTTTTATTAACCTGCAGACAAAAGGGAGAAGGCAATAGCAACCTACTCCAGTATTCTTGCCTGGAAAATCCCATGGACAGAGGAGTCTGGTGGGCTGTAGTCCATGGGGTCATTAAGGGTCAGATATGACTGAGCGACTTCACTTTCTCTTTTCACTTTCATGCATAGGAGAAGGAAATGGCAACCCACTCCAGTATTCTTGCCTGGAGAATCCCAGGGACAGAGGAGCCTAGTGGGCTGCTGTCTATGGAGTCGCACAGAGTCGGACACGACTGAAGTGACTTAGCACCAGCAGCAGCAGCAGCAGACAAAAGAGTTAGTTACTTTTAGTTCTAAGAGGAGAAGATAAATGATATAAAGTTGGATGTTAAAAAGCATGAGATAATGCCTAAAACAGATGTCAAGAAATAGAAGGTTGTATTTTACTTGAAAACACACATTAGCAAGTTTTAAAAACTTAATAAATAAAAATATGCCTTTAGAGTTTGAGATATAAAACCTCAGTGGGAATAGGAAAGTGAGAAAGCAGGCTACGTCAGCATAACTCTCCTTCTTCGTGGTAGGAGTAGCAGTTAGATATAGTTTAAATTGACAAATAAATGAATCAATATAACCATTACGGATATGACCACCGAAAGCAACATAAATTTGTATAAGTGGCTGTCGAAAATGAGTAAGATTGAGAGTGAACGAGAGTGAAAGTGTTAGTCGCTCAGTCGTGCCCGACTCTGTGCGACCCCATGGACTGCAGCCCACCAGGCTCCTCTGCTCATAGGATTTTCCAGGCAAGGATACTGGAGTGGGCAGACATTTCCTTCTCCAGGGGATCTTCCTGACCCAGGGCTCGAACCCAGTTCTCCTACACTGCAGGCAGATTCTTTACTGACTGAGCTACCTGGAAGCCAAGGAAGAATGAGGGTAAAGGGTACTTAATTCCTTAGTCTCAAATCCTCTCAGTTTGGGCTTGAAATTTTAGATTATATACTAGATATGCACAGAAAAATGTCTGGTCTGATGAGCCTCAGCTATGAGCTTCGGTTCCCCCAAGTGGGATGGAGGGATAGTGATGAGAGGACTTTTTAAACTCTTCAGTATAGTTTTCACTTATTTTCTTCCTGCAATGAGCATACTTTGTTATTGAGTAAAAATCATATATATATATATATATATATATAAAATGATATACACATATAAGGGCTTCCCTGTGGCTCAGACGGTAAAGAATCTGCCTGCAATGCAGGAGACCTGGGTTCGACCCCTGGGTTAGGAAGATCCCCTGGAGAAGGAAATGGCAACCCACTCTAGTATTCTTGCCTGGAGAATCCGACGGACAGAGGAGCCTGGCGGGCTACAGACAGTGGGGTCACCAAGAGTCGGACACAACTGAGTGACTAACACTTTCACTTTCACTTTCATGTACATATTATTATATAAGAAGGTGTAAAGGCAACAGAAGTAAATGCTAAATCTTAGAAGCACCAAGAGTTCATTGAATTTGGCAACTGGGAAGAGACTCAATGGGTGCGGTTTCCACCACCAGTAGGAACACAGTAAGCTTGCCAGGGAAAACCCTTGATGAGGAGTAAGGGGAGTAGGGGCAGCAGACACAAGTGTAAACTATTTTGAAGAAGTTGCACTGAGCAAGGGAAGGAGAGAGTGTGTGGAAGTTAAATAGCTGAAGTTAAATTTAAAGGGCATAATTGTTTAATAATCACTTAGATTTTAAAATAGACTGTGTTGTATTAAATAGCTTTAACTTAAAATGAAAGGATCATGAAATATAAAGAGAATGAAATGGTCACATAAAGACTTTCCAAGAAAATATTATATCTACATCTTTGCATTTTGGGATGGGGAAAGCATACAACACGTTTTTCATGGAGGCTTAGTTTTACAATTTTAAGGTCCCTCCCATCTTCCTCCCTTTAGTTCACCTTTTCAGGTATGCTTTTTGTAGACGTTCTCTACAGAGGCTTCTAAAGCTATTGAGAAGTAATTATGTCTCTGTATTGCACAAGATTGAGGGGTCTTTGACTATGTCTGACTATTTACTTATATTTATGAAAAGTGAAATATCAGTGATTTTTTTTTCATTTCACAAAGTTAGGCTACATTACACTCCAGTCCTTAGTGACTACGACAAATGTGCTAAATTGATAAACCATCTCTCTCTGTCATCCAGAAATAATTACTGAGTGAAGCCTGTATTCAATAACTAGGTTACTCCCTGGGTGAAGCCAAGGTTCCTCTGCCATTTCAAGGTGACTTTCTGGGCCCGACACCAATCTTTGTAGTCAGATTAGGTTGAAGAAAAAAAATCTGAAGTTCTCTTTTTTGCCTCTATTTTCTCTTGTTCTCATTCTTGCTCTATCTTCCTTGCTGCCCCTCAGTTTATTCATGCCCAGAATTCTGATATACTTAGCATCTTGCCCAGTGCCTCCCCAATGAAACTAATAGCAAAACCTGATTTCCAGAAGGAATCAGAGAAATTCATCCAACCTGAAATAAAGCTCTCCTCATTAGGCCATTGATAAACATTAAATGCAGGGCTTCCCAGCTGGCTCAGTGGTAGAGAATCCGCCTGCCACATAGAGACACGGATTTGATCCCTGGGTTGGGAAGATCCCCTGGAGAAGGAAATGGCAACCCACTCCTGTATCCTTGCCTGGGGAATCCCATGGACAGAGGAGCTATAGCCGGACAGAGGCCAGCTATAGTCCATGGGGTCCCAAAGAGTTGGACATGACTGAGCAACTAAACAACAACAAGCATTCAGTGAGGGGCTTCCCAGGTGGTGCTAGTGGGAAAGAATCCACCTGTCAGTGTAGGAGACTGAAGAGGTTCGATCCCTGGGTCGGGAAGATCCCCTGAGGAAGGCAAGGCAACCCATGTCAGTATTCTTGCCTGGAGAATCCCATGGACAGACAGAGGAACCTGGCAGGCAACAGTCTATAGCGTCTCAAAGAGTCTGAAGCAACTTAGCACACGTGCTTGCAAATGTTAAATGCATGAATAAGATGTCAGTGACTAAAAATGCTTCTTCTAGTTGGTGATTGTTAGTAACAAATTACCACAAAACTGAGTGGAGTAAAAGCCATTTTACTATCCTTGTGGATTCTGAAGATCAAGAATTCAGAAAGCCACAGAAAGGACTGCTCTTCTCTGTTCCATAAATTTGGGATCTCAGCTGGAAGGACTCAAACAGCTGGGGGCAACTTGGATGTCAGGGCTTGGAGCTACTGAGAGTGGGAGGATCACTCTCAAGATAGCTTCTTCATTTGTCTGATGTCTGAGGGTTACGCTCACCTGGGATTGCCAACAATAATGCCCACATGTGGCTTTTCTAGCGTGGCAGTGCCACTGTGATTGGATTTCTTACAAGGCAGCTCAATGCTCGTTAAGAGTGAGCGTTCCCTGAGTCCAGGGGGAAGTTGCATGCATGGTCTCTTATGAACTAGCCTTGGGACTCACATAGCATTATGTCCAACATACTATACTGATAAAACAATTTAAAAAACCCACCATAACTTAAAGGGAGGGGACCAAGGCAATCTCTCAATGGGAGCAGTGTCAGCAAATTAGTGGCTGTGGTTAACATAGTAACAATGCTTATTAGTTGCTTAAGATGATTTTTCTCTTTATAGAGGATAAGAAGTGAAAAAAACAAGCGATGAAGAGAAGAAATACAAGTATCTAAGAGCAGGTGGTGAAAAGATTTTTAGTAAAGGAGTCATTTTAGTAACACATACATGACTGAAGACTGTTTAAAAAAAATCTCTGGAATTTTAGAATGACTTTATTGAACACTTTCAGACTACTGAACACATTGTAATATCAACTTCTAAGTTTCCTTATGCATTTCAAACATTTCTTCATTAAGTAAATAAAGTGAAAGTCGCTCAGTGGTATTCGACTCTTTGTGACCGCATGGAATTCTCCAGGCCAGAATACGGAGTGGGTAGCCTTTCCCTTCTCTGGGGATCTTCCCAACCTAGGGGAAGGGATCAAAACCAAGTCTCCTGCATTGCAGGTGGATTCTTTACCAACTGAGCTATCAGGGAAGCCCTCATCAAGTAAATGGGGGAGGTGTGTGTGGAACTAGCATTAATTGAATTCTTTCTATGTTAACAACATCCCAAGGATTGAGCCATTGCAATATACGTATGTGCTGGTCAAATCTAGCATCAACTCCAACAGAACCTGAATGAGAATGCATGGGTGTAAGTTTGTTCGAGCATTCTAAGTCACTTCAGTCATGTCTGACTCTTTGCAAACCTATGGACTGTAGCCTGACAGACTCCTCTGTCCAAGGGATCCTCCAGGCAAGAACACTGGAGTGCATTGCCCTGCCCTCCTCCAGGGCATCTTCCTGACACAGGGATCAAACCCTTGCTTCTTATGTCCGCTTCAGTGGCAATCAGGTTCTTTACCAGTAGCACCGCCTGGGAAGCCTGGGTATAAGTTCACGTGTCATCAAATGCCTTTATGTTTCCATGTCTTTGGATTAAATTTCAGAAGTTGTAATCTAATATATGCCTAACAATGTATTTATAGGTAAACAATCTTCCTGGTTGTATAGCATGTACCTGCTGATTCATTTGGTATAATATATGGTAACTTTTTTTACTGTAATATTATATTGTGACAGTTGGGTTCCTCAAAATATTTGTATTATCAGATATTATCTTATAAAAATGAATATTTTTCAATGAGGGGAAACTAGGGGCTACAAAGTTTCAGATTCCCAATATAAAAATTATATTTCCTATATTAATTTTAATAATACAACTTTTCTACCTGTAATTGTAATTGTTCTGACAATTCAGAAAGAAATTACAGTATAATGACAAAAAGATAAATACCACTGAGCATATCTCTAAGACTACGTAAGACCAGACTAAATGTGACCTTCTAGTCTATAATTCCAATAGCCTAATTTTATAATAAGTAGAACATTATTTTGCGATGGAATGGTTTTAAAAATCAGAAAATAACAATAAGCTGAAGAATTAGTCACAAGCATTTAATTACTACTGAAAAACAAGAAATCACTATAAAAATCACCTGTGTGATCTCACTGACTAATCCAAAGAATATGCTTTTATCAATTTTGATAATTTAATATATCTGATCCTGGGGCCAGCGAACTGGACTCAGAGGGATAATCTAAAACACCAGTTCTTCCAGTTGATGATTTCTGGTGCTCTGAGAAAACTGGTAATGTGTCTGTTGTTCAATATGTAAGTTAGATGATGGAGTAGCTTCTTCAGTTTTCACTGTGTGTGCTTAGTCAGCTGTAACCTACTCTTTGCGACCCCATGAAGCGTAGCCTGCCAGGCTTCTCTGTCCATGGGTTCTTCAGGCAAGAAAACTGTAGTGCCATTCCCTTCTCCAAGGAATCTTCCCAACCCAGGGATTGAACCCAGGTCTCCCAAATTGCAGGCAGATTCTTTACCGTCTGAGCCTAACTTTAGTTCCATAAGACACTCTGTGACAGAAAACTCTACGGGCAAATGATGTTTGTATACTTTCTAGACTTTATTTTGATTCTGGTATATCTCAATTTGACATATTGCACTAAATAATATATTTCCTAATAAAATACCTTTAGTTCAGTTCAGTTGCTCAGTCGTGTCTGACTCTTTCTGACCCCATGACTACAGCACTCCAGGCCTCCCTGTCCATCACCAACTCCTGGAGTCCACCCAAACCTATGTCCATTGAGTTGGTGGTGCCATCCAACCATCTCATCTTCTGTCATCTCCTCCTCCTGCCCTCAATCCTTCCTAGCATCAGGGTCTTTTCCAATGAGTCAGCTCTTCATATCAGGTGGCCAAAGTATTGGAGTTTCAGCTTTAACATCAGTCCTGACAATGAACACCCAGGACTGATCTCCTTTAGGATGGACTGGTTGGATCTCCTTGCAGTCCAAGGGACTCTCAAGAGTCTTCTCCAACACAACAGTTCAAAAGCATCAATTCTTCGGTACTCAGCTTTCTTTATAGTCCAACTCTCACATCCGTACATGACTACTGGAAAAACCATAGCCTTGACTAGATGGACCTTTGTTGGCAAAGTAATGTCTCTGCTTTTGAATATGCTGTCAACGTTGGTCATAACTTTCCTTCCAAGGAGTAAGTGTCTTTTAATTTCATGGCTGCAATCACCATCTGCAGTGACTTTGGAGCCCAGAAAAATAAAGTCAGCCACTGTTTCCCCATATATTTGCCATGAAGTGATGGGACTGGATAAAACACCTTTAAGAAACTCCCAAACTGTCTCCTTTCTCTGTCTGCTCTATGAACAGTCAAGTGGCGTCACTCTTTTCTCACCTGAACACTGAAAGTACCTCCTACTTTGTCTTCAAGCCTCGTCTTCTGTCCCACTTAGCAGCCTGGGTCATTTTTTAAACATTTAAACCAGACCAAGGACTTCCCAGGGGATCCGTTGGCTAAGACTCAGTGTTCCCAGTGCAGGGGGCCCTGGTTTGATCCCTGGTCAGGAAACTAGAGCCCACAGGCTGCAACTCAGAGTTTGCGTGTTGCTACTAAGGATCCCCCATGCCACAACTGAGATCTGCCACAGCAAATACATAAAGAGACATTTCCAAAACAGATTGAAACCACACCCTGCTACTCTCTTGTTAAAAACCCAGCAGGGCTTTCTGTTGGGCTTCCTGGTGGCTCCATTGTAAAGAACCCACCTGCCCATCCAGGAGACCCATGTTTGATCCCTGGGAAGAGACACTGGGGAAGGAAATGGCAACCAACTCCAGTGTTCTTATCTGGGAAAGCCCGTGGACAGGAGGGCGGCGGTTCCAGTCCATGAGGCCGCAAAAGAGTCAGATACAACTTAGCAGCTGAACAACAATGCTTTACGTTACTCTTAGAATAAAAGCCAAATGCCTTTTTCCGGCTTATAATACCCTATGAGATCTTTCCTCAGCCCCACCTTACCACTCATCTTCTTTTCTGGGATATTCCAGTCCCACTCTGTCCTTCTTAAAAGTGTGATCTTTGCTCACCATAGGACCTGTGCCCTCTTTCCTCACTACATGAATTAATTCCTCCCAGTCTTTACACGCTCATTCCTTCTTGTACTTTAGATTTGGCCCTTCTTCAGGGAGGCTTTCTCTAACCACCTCATTTGAAATAGTCTTCTGGTCGCTCTATTTTAATTCTTTTCATAGCTTTACCTCTAGTATTCTTCTCATTCATATCTACCTACCTACCTATCATTCCATCTTCATTTATTATTTCTCCCACCGCCATGGGTGATTCAGTAGAACAGGGACCTTACATTTCCTGTTCTGCTTTCTCCTGTACCTGAACTGTGTACTTGACATAATTAGCAATTTAACAGATACTACTGAATGAATCAAATGGTGAGACCCTCCATCCCTGTGTTTCTGTCTTTCTTCTTGGATATGAGAGAAGTAGTCTGATACAAAGAGGGAAGGCTAGGAAAAATGCAATGGGGAAGAAAACCAAAGATGCCATGACTATGTTTTAATCTAAGGAAGTTCTGTGGTGGAGGATGAGGGGTGGGGAGGCGCAAGAGGGAGGGGATGTATATATACTTATATCCAATTCATGTTGATAAACAGCAGAAACTAACACAACATTGCAAAGCAATTATCCTCCAGTTTAAAAAAAGAAAATTCTATTGGTTAGAATTTAACTTGAAGATAATGTTATACTCCAAAACAAAAAGAAACTGTTGAAAGGAAGTTTTATTTTAATAAACAAGTAAGTGTCTTACCAGCAGCAGCAATGTCTTGCAACTGTTAATCTGATGAAGCTTGACTTTCTGAGTGATTGCAGATGGACTGTGTTGTTTGCTTATGCTTTGATAATTGATCATTGTGTTATCTGAGGTTTACAAGACACAGCCTTTTTCACTTTTTTCCACCATGCACTATTACACAGTGCATGGCAAGTTTTACTTACAGATTATAAATACCTGGGAATCAAATAGCATGCATTTTAATAACAATACATCTGTGTTATACTTCATACACTGCTAAATATTCTCACACTTATTACCGAATTTGTTCTTCTTAACTGTTTTAATTGTGAAATGTATTTCTTTCATATATTGTCTATGTTCCTTTGTTGGAAATGCTCTTACTAAAAATATAAATTTCCAGAAATATTATGTGTGTATTTCTTCTAGACATAATATTAAAATTTTCCACATTTGTGGAATTAACTCTTGGATTTTCTAATGTATTTTATCCTTCTGATTTTTCTTTTGCCAATGCTTTTTGATAAGTGTATGGAAAAATTTCCATGTCTTTTTCAGAGATCTTTAAGTCCTAGTCTTTCTTGTTTCATCTAATTCTCCCTCTTTTGTTTACCAAATCTCCATGAAGACCTTTTTGTAGCTTTTGCACTCTTATATCTGACATTCGAAACTTCTGTCTTCAAAACCTCTTGCAGTCGCAGTGATCAGACACAGTCTCTGACCTATTTTAAAAGTTTCTTGCAAGATTTTAAGTATTTTTATATTGTTTATCCTTTAATTCTATCAGTTTCACTTTGTAAATATCAATCTTTTTGTATCTATCTTGACAGAATGCAATCCTGCCCTTTAGGTCTTTTTAATTTAGTTTGTCTTCTCTTCAACAGGTCTTCTTAGGTGTTGCTATTTCTTATAGTCAAATGTTTTGTCTTATTGGAAAACTCTCTCCTCGTCTGATTTTTAACAGAACAGGAAAATTTATTTCTGCCACCTCTCTCTTTGCCCCTTCATCTCTCCACTGCATTGCTCTCTTCCTCCCTTGAAGTTTATTCTTCAGAACGTTACACCATGTCTTAGTCAATTTGATCTGCTATAACAAAGTATTATAGACTGTGTGGCTTATAAATAACAGAAATTTATTTCTTACAGCTCTGGAGGCTGGGAGGTCCAAGATCAAGGCACCAGAAGATTCAGTGTCTGGTGAGGGCTTGCTTCCTGGTTCATAGATGTCCTGGTCTTCTCTTTGTGTCCTCATATGGTAGGAGTGGCAAGGTCACTCTCTGGAATCTCTTTTGCTGGTGGTTTAGTCAAGTCCTGTCCAACTCTTGCAACCCCAAAGACTGTTTCATGCCAGCCTCCTCTGTCCATGGGATTTCCCAGGCAAGAATACTGAAGTGGGTTGCCATTTTCTTCTCCAGGGCATCTTCCCCACCCAGGGATCGAACCCACATTTCCTGCACTGCAGGTAGATTCTTTAGCACTGAACCGCCAGGGAAGACCTGAGTCTCTTTTATGAGGGCAGTAATGCCATTCATTGGGCTTCTCTGGTGGCTCAGCAGTAAAGAGCCCACATGCCAATGCAGGAGGCGTGAGTTTGATCCCTGGGTTGGGAAGACCCCCTAGAGAAGGAAATGCCCACTCATTCCAGTAATCTTGCTTGGGAAATCCCATGCACAGAGTAGCCTAGTAGACTACCGTCCATGGGGTCACAAGAGAGTCAGATAGGACTTAGCCACTAAGCAATAACAAAACTGCCATTCACTGGGACTCTACCCTCATGACCTAATCACCCCAAAGGCCTCTACCTCCAAATACCATTACACTGAGGATTACATTTCAGCATCTGAGTTTTGGGGGATGCAAACATTTAGTCTGTAGCATATAGTAAAGGAGCTTAAAATTGTTACAGGGTAACACTTCTCTGTGGTAAAGGTGAAGTAAAGATGGGTTGCTTAGTAAGTTTGTCTTTAATTCCTGGAATGGGCCATTAAAATGTCCACCATGTAATTGATTGTTGTCATACAGAGATAGAATGCAAGAAATTGTTTAATCAGTCGTAACAATTTCCCAACAGTCTTTCCTACTGTTTGCTGAACTAACTCTTGTGTCACCATCTACATTTTCTCTAAGGAGTCTTTCCTGACACTTTTAGCCTGGGTTTCCGCCCCCCCGTCCCCGCCGCCCCTCAGCTCATCATGGCCTTGATCACATATCATTTGTTTTCTTTTTTTCTACCTTTGTTGATAGGCACCCAGGAATGTAGGTAAAATACCTTGTTTGCAGCTATAGTCCTAGTTTTAACAAAATACTTACACAAACTTTGTATTTAATAAATATGATTAGATTAAGTTCTTTGCTTATATATGCCTCTCAAGGATATCTGTCACCCTAGTCCCTCTTTTAGGCTTGACAGACTTTTGAGCAAGACTCATGAAAGAATCTTATAATCATGCTCAAAAACCTTAAACCTTATGGTTATGCTCAAGAGCCTTCAGTTTCTAGTATCTTCTTTCTTTTCATTTATAAAATGTATTGGTTATTTATATTTTTCTCCATAATTGACTATTAAAGCTCTAGAGAACTTAGAGAAAAATTGACCTACAAATCCCCTTTCCTTATTTTAAAGTTGAGGACCTTCAAGTTCAAGTTCAGTCGCTCAGTCGTGTCCGACTCTTTGCGACCCCATGAATCGCAGTACGCCAGGCCTCCCTGTCCATCACCAACTCCCAGAGTTCACTCAGGCTCACGTCCATTGAGTCCGTGATGCCATCCAGGCATCTCATCCTCGGTCATCCCCTTCTCCTCCTGCCCCCAATCCCTCCCAGCATCAGGGTCTTTTCCAATGAGTTAACTCTTCTCACGAGGTGGCCAAAGTACTGGAGTTTCAACTTCAGCATCATTCCTTCCAAAGAAATCCCAGGGTTGATCTCCCTCAGAATGGACTGGTTGGATCTCCTTGCAGTCCAAGGGACTCTCAAGAGTCTTCTCCAACACCACAGTTCAAAAGCATCAATTCTTCAGCGTCAGCCTTCTTCACAGTCCAACTCTCACATCCATACATGACCACAGGAAAAACCATAGCCTTGACTAGACGGACCTTAGTCGGCAAAGTAATGTCTCTGAGGACCTTCAGGCCCAGAGATATTTGTGCATGTATTAACTAGTTAATTGACTGCTTCAACACAAGAAGCTTTTCTGTCTCTCATCCCCCCACTGCTGTTGGTCACTCAAAACAAGAGCCAGTGGCTTGTGCATGTGTGCTAAATTGCTTCTGTTATGTCCAACTCTTTGCAACCCTGTGGACTTTAGCCTTCCAGGCTCCTCTGTCCAGGGGATTTTCTAGGCAAAACTACTGGAGTAGGTTGCCATGCCCTCCGCCAGGGGTTCTTCCCCACCCAGGGATTGAACTCACATCTCTTACATCTCCTGCATTTTCAGGCAAGTTCTCTCCCACTAGTGACACCTGGGAAGCTCAGGCTGAGTCAGGCAATACTTAAAAGTCACAAAAAATATTAACATTATCAGCGGAAAGACTGTTTCTCTTCCTCAACGATCTGATTGGGCCATTAAAATGTCCACCTATGTAATTGATTGTTGTCATACAGAGATAGAATGCAAGAAATTGTTTAATCAGTCGTAACAATTTCCCAACAGTCTTTCCTACTGTTTGCTGAACTAACTCTTGTGTCACCATCTACATTTTCTCTAAGGAGTCTTTCCTGACACTTTTAGCCTGGGTTTCCGCCCCCCCGTCCCCGCCGCCCCTCAGCTCATCATGGCCTTGATCACATATCATTTGTTTTCTTTTTTTCTACCTTTGTTGATAGGCACCCAGGAATGTAGGTAAAATACCTTGTTTGCAGCTATAGTCCTAGTTTTAACAAAATACTTACACAAACTTTGTATTTAATAAATATGATTAGATTAAGTTCTTTGCTTATATATGCCTCTCAAGGATATCTGTCACCCTAGTCCCTCTTTTAGGCTTGACAGACTTTTGAGCAAGACTCATGAAAGAATCTTATAATCATGCTCAAAAACCTTAAACCTTATGGTTATGCTCAAGAGCCTTCAGTTTCTAGTATCTTCTTTCTTTTCATTTATAAAATGTATTGGTTATTTATATTTTTCTCCATAATTGACTATTAAAGCTCTAGAGAACTTAGAGAAAAATTGACCTACAAATCCCCTTTCCTTATTTTAAAGTTGAGGACCTTCAAGTTCAAGTTCAGTCGCTCAGTCGTGTCCGACTCTTTGCGACCCCATGAATCGCAGTACGCCAGGCCTCCCTGTCCATCACCAACTCCCAGAGTTCACTCAGGCTCACGTCCATTGAGTCCGTGATGCCATCCAGGCATCTCATCCTCGGTCATCCCCTTCTCCTCCTGCCCCCAATCCCTCCCAGCATCAGGGTCTTTTCCAATGAGTTAACTCTTCTCACGAGGTGGCCAAAGTACTGGAGTTTCAACTTCAGCATCATTCCTTCCAAAGAAATCCCAGGGTTGATCTCCCTCAGAATGGACTGGTTGGATCTCCTTGCAGTCCAAGGGACTCTCAAGAGTCTTCTCCAACACCACAGTTCAAAAGCATCAATTCTTCAGCGTTCAGCCTTCTTCACAGTCCAACTCTCACATCCATACATGACCACAGGAAAAACCATAGCCTTGACTAGACGGACCTTAGTCGGCAAAGTAATGTCTCTGAGGACCTTCAGGCCCAGAGATATTTGTGCATGTATTAACTAGTTAATTGACTGCTTCAACACAAGAAGCTTTTCTGTCTCTCATCCCCCCACTGCTGTTGGTCACTCAAAACAAGAGCCAGTGGCTTGTGCATGTGTGCTAAATTGCTTCTGTTATGTCCAACTCTTTGCAACCCTGTGGACTTTAGCCTTCCAGGCTCCTCTGTCCAGGGGATTTTCTAGGCAAAACTACTGGAGTAGGTTGCCATGCCCTCCGCCAGGGGTTCTTCCCCACCCAGGGATTGAACTCACATCTCTTACATCTCCTGCATTTTCAGGCAAGTTCTCTCCCACTAGTGACACCTGGGAAGCTCAGGCTGAGTCAGGCAATACTTAAAAGTCACAAAAAATATTAACATTATCAGCGGAAAGACTGTTTCTCTTCCTCAACGATCTGATATGTTCCTCTAGATGACTTACTTTTTGGGATTTCTGCCTCGACCTTGGTCTCCTGCATTCCCCTTTCTCCTCTTACAAGAGAGACAGAGGTTTCTCCTGTGGGCAGAGAATCTTACCTAGATGATGAATAAGCCCCAGTAGCTGGACAGTGGACCCCCACTGGGATTATTCAGGGTACTGCTATGCTTTGAAAGGAAATGAGATCATTGATAATGTAAGCAATGTTTGTGGCAGATTGATCACTAACAGTGCCCACATTTTTGGCCTCCCTTCTCACTCTCACAACTGACTATCTTCTGATTCTGTGCCTGAACCTGTTTTGCATTTAGGTGGAAGGTCAGTTTTCTTCATACTGTGTGGCTCTTAGTCACTCAGTCATGTCCAACTCTTTGCCACTCTATGGGCTGTAGCCCACCAGGCTCCTCTGTCCATGGGGATTTTCCAGGCAAGAATACTGGAGTGGGTTGCCATGACCTCCTCCAGGGGATTTTCCCAACCCAGGGATGGAACCTAGATCTCCCTCATTGCAGGTGGATTCTTTACCATCTGAGCCACCAGTAAAGGCTTTCATTCCCAAATATTCTGGCTGCCCCTTTCTTGCTCTGTTTTGACCTCACCAACACTCTTCTATCTTATTTCTGATTTGCATACATTTGTTAGACTCCTCACTGCTTTTATCTCCTTTCTCTTCACTTCATTGTCAAAGCTTTATCCTTTCCTGTCATTTTATCAGGATCTCTAGCAGGAAAGGAAGGTTGTATTCAGCTTAGTTTCCATCTTGAGCAATTGTGCTTTTTTTTTTTTTTTAAAGAAATGAAATAACACTCATTGTTTTCCATCTGGATTCCAAAACGTTATTCATACTTGTTATATTAGGGGGAAAATAATGAATCATTGTTCTGTATCATATGCTCCTATCTGCCATAGAATTAGATCATCCTTATTTCTGGTTATAAACCTTGTAGGTCTTTAATAAAGTAATACATGTAACTGGCAAAATTATAAATGAATCAGTAATAACTTCTTTATCTATTTACTTTTTTGACTGTAATTTATTAAAATATCACAAAACAAAAATCTCCATAAACCATGCAAAATGCTATATATATAATGTCTTAACATTGTGTGAGATCCAGATGTGTCTAAGAAATGGAGAGCTGATTAGAGGTGATATTTATCTCCAGTTCTAGGAGCTAATATTGGGCAAAACTTGGAAGGTTCAGTCCAGATAACCATTCAAGTGCTTGGCTGCTGATCTCAAACCTTATCTGAACTATCTGAACCTCTCAAGTCTTGAAAACTGGGCTGGATATCTTATGAGAACAGCCTCATCTGGGGTATTTGGGTATGTTTGATTCCAGCTGGAGTCCAAAACTGCAGAGAGAGGCAAAAATGAAGACTAACTCAGGGCGGGGGTGGGGGGAACACTGAGCTTCCTCAAACCTCTGAAAGAGGCTTTGGTTAAATTTGGAGCAAAGGTTAGGGATTATGAACAGTTTCTATTTTATCTGGCTGCATTCATTCATCCTTAAAAAAAATCCTATTTTAATCTTCCAGATGAAGGATCATTAATATTTCTTTGTTCTTGGCTGGGAGATACAGTGAAACGTCTTTTAAAAACTGAAATTCTGCTGGTTTTGCATGTCACAAATAAGAGTTTGACAGCATGTGATTGCTTCAAAATGGCCAAGTGCATGTCACTGATCATCAGTGCATACCTAGGTTTGGTTTCGGGCATCACACCAAAAGGAGCTTTAAATCAAGTTGTGGACACACCATAAAATACAGTCTGCTGTAAGCATAGAGAGTAAATAAGAATAAATTATTTTCTGTTGTGTTGTTCTTTATCAACTCTGTGAGGATTACACATATTTCAAGACCTGTTTTTTTTTTCCTTTTATTTTTGCAGTTTTATTTTACTTTAAATATACCAATTATATTCAAGGGATTCTGAACACATACAGGGCTTCCCAGCAGTGCTAGTGGTAAAGAACCCTCCTGCCAATGCAGGAGACATAAGAGATGCGGGTTTGATCCCTGGGTTGGGACGATCCCCTGGAGGAGGGCATGGCAACCCACTCCGGTATTCTTGCCTGGAAAATCCCATGGACAGAGGAGCCTCCTGGGCTACAGTCCATAGCGTGGCAAAGCGTCAGACACGACTGAAGTGACTCAGCATGCACACATGAACATATGAATATGTAGAACACTAAAATATGTTACTTTCCTACTGTGCGCTATCTGTGTGTGCATAATCTGACAACATTCCTAAGAGGTAGATTTCATTAACCTAATTCAACAGAGGATGAGATTCAGAGAGGGCTGTTTATTTGCTTAAGATTGCCCAGCTAGTGTGACGGTTAACTTTATGTGTCAACTTGCTTGGACCACAGTGCCCAGATTGTTGGTCAAACGTTATTCTGGATATTTCTGTGAGGGTGTTTTTAGAAGAAATTCACATTTAAAGTGATGGTTTTAGAGTAAATCAGATTGGTTTCCATAATGTGGGTGTGTAATTCCATCAACTGAAGTCCTGCTTGGAACAAAAGACTTCCCTCCACAAGCAGGAGGGAACAGTCTGCCTTTAGACTTCATCGGCAACATCAGTTCTTCCTGATCTGACAGGAGTGCTTTGAACTCTAACTGTAGCTCTTTCTGGGTCTCTAGCCTGCAGGCTTTCCCCATCCCCTGTTGGACTCTCCAAGCCTCCACAATCGTGTGAGCCAACTCCTTAAAAAGTAAATCTCTTTCTATATATACACACACATCCTCTTGGTTCTGTTTCTCTGTAAAATCCTGACTAATACAGCTTGTAAGTGGGGAAGCCAAATCAGACTTCGTTCTGTTGAATTTCAGAGCCTTACGATAAATCTCATTTTATATAAACATTTTTTTCTGTTCACTGAATTTACAGTTCAGTTTGTCCAAATGTGTATTATATGTTCACGTTTACACTCATCTACACACGTACACCTGTGTGCACATCAACGTACTATGTGTGTACCGTGTCTTGTTTATCCACTGTATGAGTTACAAAGTTTTGGCTTTTGCTGTGGAACTCCTTAATCAAAGAGAATGATGAGTCTTGTCCTCAAGTACAACTAATCTTGTGAAGATAGACTCATTTCACCATGCTCACTATTGCATAATAGTAGTATTTTCCTTCTGTGGTATTATCACTGGCTTAATTTATCCCTAAAATCTAAGGTTTATACCTAAGCCTTAATAATTGAAAATATTTTCTTAAATTTCTCCCAAATTTTGGCTTCAAGGAAGATATTCAACATTTTTACCTTTAAAATAATCATAATTCCATATGTTGTTTAGTTCCATATAGTCTTATGGCTATGAAACAAACATTGAGACAAAAAAATTAAGACACAAAGCAATACTAAAATGCTGGAAAATTCTAGAACAATATGTTCAAAGGCCCTCTAAAAATTACCTAAAAAGAAGAAAAATTTTAAGTAACATTATCTGTAGCTATTAATCTATCTTGTTAACTAGTCATGTAGCCTTTTTAAAGCCACATTGGCAAGATATAACTTTGTAAATATCACAGGTTAAAAGGAACATATGTCTTTAATTTGTTGGAGTTGTCTCTAAAAGTGATCTTTTAGCCATAAACCCTTAATCTGACTTCCTTCCAGGGACAGAGTCTTTAGAACTCAGAATTATGAACCACTCTTAAACAAAAATTCTTTATTGACAAAGTATAGCTCATAGTCAGAATTTTACCATTACAAATGACCTTAGATCAACTCTAACCTAATTATTACTTGAATAATAGTTAGTATTTAATATAAGCAATAATTTAAGTTGCATTTGGAGAAGACAATGGCATCCCACTCCAGTGCTCTTGCCTGGAAAGTCCCATGGTGGGCTGCAGTCCATGGGGTCGCTAAGGGTCAGACACGACTGAGCGACTTCACTTTCACTTTTCACTTTCATGCATTGGAGAAGGAAACGGCAACCCACTCCAGTGTTCTTGTCTGGAGAATCCCAAGGATGGGGGAGCCTGGTGGGCTGCCATCTATGGGGTTGCACAGAGTCAGACATGACTGAAGTGACTTAGCAAGTTGCATTTAAAAATAATTTATAGATGTAGAAACTGTGGCCCAAATAGGATGACGTAGCTGGACTAAAACAAATTTGTCTGACTTTTTGTGGATGCTGTTTCTTCAAGAGAGTGTGTTGCCTTTGTGGAAAGTGCCTTGAGAAATTCCAAAATCAGAAGTATTACTTGGTCCACTTAGGATGTGAATAATAAACTTTCAATCTGTGATTTGAGTACTTTCTTGCCTTGTGCTCACTAAGCATCAGAGCATTCTAACATACATGGCTGGGTGTGCTCATGGTAAGGCCTCCATGTTTGATAGTTAATTCAATAGCTAGTGGCAGCTTTCCTTTTTGTCTTAAGCATTTTAAAGTCCTATGAACTTAGGTACCCAAGATTTTCTCTATTTCTGTACTTGATGCAAAACTCTTATATTCAATTTTCATTTTAGGTATACATTATTTAATATAGGGCTGTTCTCTACATGGGGTTTCCTTTTTATAAAGACTATCCATATTTTTATCTTGTAAGGACTAAACACAATGAGGTCCAAAGTCTCTTCCTTTCATGTTGTATTATTGTACTAAACTGCAGGCTGATACTGTCTCAAACAAAATCATTTTTATTTTCATTACCATAGTAATCTATTACTTTTAGAGACTTCAGCAAGTTTTCCTGGCTTCATCCTATTTCTAAAAGGAAATTGTTCTTTTACAATGACTTCCTTTCATGCCTAATCATGGTTTCTTTATAGTCTCAGTTAGATTCATTGACAGCACAGGCATAGAGTTAGAAGACTACAGACTATCTTTGTACTCTCCCTCCTTTACTTGTACAGATAAAGCAGTATCATGACTGTTGGTGAAAATGTACTGGAAGTAAGACTGCCATGTAAGTGGTTCATTATTCTTACTTTTTATTGTGGTAAGATAGTGTTACATATTTTGGTATATCAAGTTTTGGGCTTCCCAGGTGCTGCTAGTGGTAAAGAACCCATCTGCCAATGCAGAAGACGTAAGAAATGCGGGTTTGTTTTGATCCCTGGATCAGGAGGATCCCCTAGGGGAGTGCATGTCCCACTGCAGTGTTCTTGCCTGGAAAGTCCCATGAACAGAGGAGCCTGGCAGGCCACAGTCCATAGGGTGGGACAGACTCAGACACGACTGAAGCAACTTAACCCCCACACATGCATACCAGGCTTCAGGCCCTGTTTCCACAGGGCCTTATCCACTGATAGTTTGGAACCCAGAGTGAGCATGGACTTTGGGAATGAATTTTAACATTGCCACATGCCAGCTGTGTGAGACTGGGCAAGTCACTTAAACAGTTGAGGGTTACAATTTTCTCATTTGTAAAAACGTCAACAATAAGCTTTTGTATTATAGTTGTTGTGTGAAATGATTTAATGAATATATTATATAAAGATATAATGAAGAACTTTATGAGAAAGCCTGGCACATTGCAGGGCTCAGAAAGTATTAATTTCATTTTCTGATTAATCTTTACCTTTAGGATTTTTCACTCCTAGTCCATTATTGCTCATCCACCCACCTTCTACTCAGTTTCTTGTGCTGTTTTTACACTTGCAGGTAGAAGATAGTACAGCCAAATTATATGCTTGAAAATGAATGTGTGTGTACTTGTCCCCAATTAATCTTCCCTTCTGTTAAATTATTATGATGTTTTGGATTAACTTAGTCATTGTGCTCAATCTACCATGGTGAAAGAATCCAGTGAGAGAGACAACAGGAAAGCTGTCTACTGAGTGAGAAGATGGTCAGACAGTTTTGTTTAAGGAAAATAAGCAAGAAAAATTTTGCATAATGCTTCTTGGACCAGTCTCGTTCTTCTTAATTGCCTAAGATATTTCAAGGTGCTTTGCTATAAATCTGAAGACTTAAAAACGTTGTTTAACAATCTGGCCCACTAAGAATAATGACCTCTCTCGTTCCTTGTTTTTCTGGGTGATTAAGGGTTTCCTGACTGGCCCCAGGCCATCTGCCCTGACTTTTTTTTCCCCCAAGGATTTAGGACCATATTGTCAAGAATAATCTCTGACTCAGAGAGATTTTCTAGCCCCAGAAGACAGAAAGTGTTTGCTGTGTGTGCACTAACCTTCCATGAAAAGTGCAAGTGACACTCCTTAGTGATGGGTGAGAGCCGTCCCATCATGCATGCTCCTTTAACTAAGTTAGGTGTAAATTATTTCAAGGAAGCCAAAGTTCTTCTGTGTCCCCATGAGAATAATTTCACAAACACACAGCAGGTCCCTCCGACTACAGATTTGGGGCAGGGAGGCAAAAACAAGAAAAAGAAGAAGAGAGCAATGGCCTGGGGCCAGTGCACACCTCTCCACAGGGGGTTTCTAGCATGTGGGTGATTTTCAACCAACCTGATATAAATCAGACTGTGCAGAGCAATGACATTCAGCTCTCTGTGCTGGGAGATGCCTGGATAGTGTTACACTTCCCTCAGTAGGAGGGACTGGAGTTGAGCTGGGGAGTTGAGCCATGAGCTGTATCAAAATAATAGTTTGGGAGTTAAAGAAGAGGCTGGAGTAAGAGGGTGTACCCATAACCATCCAACCTCTACAGACAGGTTATGCGAAAGGCCCTGAACTCTCACCCTTTGAGATCATTTATTTACTAACTGAGCTTGACAAATCAAGAATTTGGTCCACGAATGACAAGGTTTAAGTCTGGGCATGATTGGAGCCTTGTCCTTCTCGCCTGGGACATCTTGCCACAGTGGTTGGCAAGCCCTGTCAAAGCTAAGTTTGTGATCTGTTATAAAAGTGTCAATTAGTATTCAGAAACATCTTACTTAAACGAAAGTATTTGTTAGTTGCGTGTGTGCTAAGTTGCTTCAGTCATGTCTGACTCTTTGTGATCCTATGGATTGTAGCCCCCTAGGCTCCTCTGCCACTGGAATTCCCCAGACAAGAATAGTGGAGCGGGTTGCCATGCCCTTCTGCAGGGGATCTTCTCAACCCAGGGATCAAACCCGCATCTCTTACGTCTCCTGCATTGGCAGGTGGTTTCTTTATCACTAGCACCAGCTGGGAAGGCCATTTATTACTTACTGTCATTAATTTTTTTGTGAAAATTGGGTGTTAAAACCCAAAATTCAGTGTATAGGACAAAAATAAACCTTCCTACACCAATTAAACTTTTAAATATAGCAAAGAATTATACAAGGCAAAGGAAAAATGGTAAATACAACATTGTAAACCAAGTAATTACAAAATAATATGAATGAGTTGGTACAAAATACCTCAAGTCATATAAAAATGTAAATGAGTCTAAATAAACTATTAGAGAAAAAAAGAATTCCAAATTGATTGATAAAGCAAAGCACACTCTATATTTACACAGGAGACATACAAACTTTCAAAAAGACTGGAAATAAAAGCACGGGGAAAATAAATAAGGCATATGAAAACAATAAAAAAATCAGAAGGCTAGATCTTGATACCAGATAAAGTAGATATTTTACAAAACTGTATATGCTCTTGGGCTTCCTAGGTGGCACAGTGGTAAAGACTCCGCGCAGACATGCAGGAGCCACAGGAGATGTCGGTTTGATTTCTGGGTCAGGAAGATCATGGCAACCCACTTCAGTATTCTTACTTGGAGAATCCCCATGGACAGAGGAGCCTGGCGGGCTACGGTCCTTGGGATGCAAGAGTTGGAGGTGACTGAAGCATTACTAAATATGCATCTATGCTCTTACCTTTTGACCCAGCAATCTCATTTTTAGGAAGTTACTCTGAAGAGACAGTTCAACTCTCAAAATTACATATACACAAAGTTATTCATTTATAACATTACCTGTAATTGCAAATAATTTGAAAGTGCTTAATATAGGAGATTGGTTGAAAAACCACAATGAAATGATATGCAAGTGTAAAAAAAGGAAGAGAAACTCTATGAACTGATAAGAAATGATTTATAGGATATATTATTAAGTGAAGAAAGCAAAGTTTAAAAGAATTTCTGTAGTAAGGTACTTACTGTGTAAGAAATAAGAAGGCATAAGGAAATAAATATGTACTTACTTTTGCAGACAGAAACATTAAAAGGACAAATCAAGAAATTTTGAAAGTGGTTACCTGCAAGGGAGGAATGGTGTGGAAGGGATATGAGCATACCTTGATGTTCAATCTTGGCATTTTGGAAGCATGTTAATACCCTACATAATTCAAAGTAAAATTAAATTAAAAAAATGAAGAAAAAACCCTAATCTGATTGCAGAGAATATTTCAAATAAATGACATAAGCACATTTAAGGATTAAAATAACTAATCCAAATAATCTGGTTACAGTGCTTTGATTCTATATCTTAAACTCTTTTAGGAGGTTTCCTTTTTCTAGTTGTGTGAAAGTAGGAATTCTGAAACTCCCTGTTGTTATAGTAGAATTATCGAATGGGTACATGCATTGACGATGGAAGCAAGAGTTCTCACTTTGGAGAAGGGGTGACACAATATAGAAGAGGAGTGGCGAGGAGGAACCTCGTGAGGCTGCACTGTGATTGGTGGTATCAGAATGACCTCATGGTTTCTAACATACATCTTTTCCAAAAATACCAATGCCAAGAATGACACGGAAAAACAGAGACACTTTTCCAGGCTAATGGAGACTCAAGGAACGTAACACCTAAACGCAATATAGCATTCTATCCTCGGTCACGGAACAAACGCAATCACAATTTTATCCTCGGTCACGGAACAAACACAATACACGATTCTATCCTCGGTCACGGAACAAACGCAATACACGATTCTATCCTCGGTCACGGAACAAACGCAATACACGATTCTATCCTCGATCACGGAACAAGCGCAATACACGATTCTATCCTCGGTCACGGAACAAGCGCAATACACGATTCTATCCTCGGTCACGGAACAAAAGGAAACCATAAAGACAAAGTCAAGTATAGCAGTCTGAATTTATTCTCTCATATCTTTTTGCCAAGAAAAATAAGACGCACTTATGCACTTTTACTTCACTTTGTTATTCTCTAGTGTTTTTCAACCTTGTTCCTCTCTATGATTTTGTAAGTACTTGAAAAGCACATTGTGTGTTCTTACTTTTCAGAGCTTATCATCTTCTGACCCTTTTGCTGGCATTTTCCAGATATTTTTTATTTAATTTTGTGTACACATAAAACCAATGTTCCTGAAGGATCATCTTTTCATTGGCTCCCAACATGTTCCCCTCACACATTTTTTTTTTTTTCAAGAGTAAAAAGTGTTGTCCCATGGCTTTGGCTTGGGACACTTATTGCAGGAATTTTAGTAAAATGAGAGGGTAAAACTGGTGTTATTTTAATACTTTCTCCTTCCAATCATTTTGTTTCTTATTTTCCAAATGGTTTACATATAGATAACATATGTTTGAAACTTTCCATAGAATATTAATGGGCTTCCCAGGTGGGTCAAGCAGGAAAGAATCCGGCTGTCAATGCAGGAGCTGTAGGAGATACAGGTTCGATCCCCAGGTCAGGAAGATCCCCTGGAGAAAGAAATGGCAACCCATTGCAGTATTCTTGTCTGGAAAATCCCATGGACAGAGATGCCTGGCAGGCTATAGTCCAAAGTGTTGCAAAGAGTTGGACATAACTGAAGCGACTGAGCGCACACACACACATACACACAGAATGTTAATGGCCATTAAAGATATATATCAAGAGAAACTGCAGGCCACAATATATTTTTGATATGTAAAAATGTGTCCTATTAAAATCTGCTGAAAAGGAAATTTACAGGCTATTTAGCAAAATGTTGGATTTAACCTCTTGCATATGTCATCTATACAATGCTGAGTATTTAGGGACTGACACTGTTGTCAAAGAACATAAAATGAATTGCTCCTGAAGTGTCAAGGGGTTGAGTTAAAGGGGGATCCATTTTCAGTTATGACTCTAGGAAGATCATGATTTTATTTTACCTAGTGAGAGAGGCTTATAATTCACCAACCAAAATTACACAACTTGAGAAAAAGAGAAAAGATCCCAAGGAGGTCACAAGGAGAACAGCTGTAGAATGCTGAGCTTTCAGTGAGAACACAAACTTAAGAGCAGTTGTCTGAGAGGCACAGGACTAGTTTTCTGTGTACATTGCTTAGGGCCCAGAACAAAGAATTGTCTGTAAAAGCCATACTGCCATAGACAAGAACAACACAGGACATTCAGAAGACGATCTGGAGGGGACAGGGACTGTGTCCAGATTTACATTGGATAAGGATTGTCATCAGCATCTTATTGAGGAGAAATTAAAGGCAAATGTCAGAATGCTAAACCTGACATAGTTTACGTGTGTGTGTGCTCAGTCGCTTAGTTGTGTCCCACTCTTTGCAACCCCATGGACTGTAGCCACCAGGCTCCTCTGTCCAGGGAATTTTTCCAGGCAAGAATACTGGAGTGGGTTGCCATTCCTTCTCCAGGGGATCTTCCTGACCCAGGAACTAAACCCCTGTCTCTTGCATCTCTTACATTGCCCAGGGGATTCTTTACCCCATGCCACCTTGGAAACCTTTATAGTTGATTTATATAGAAGTACAAATTAGTACTTGTACTAATCTGTATGCATGTCAAGAAGTAACAGTTAGAACTGGACATGGAACAACAGACTGGTTCCAAACCAGGAAAGGAGTACGTTAAGGCTGTATATTGTCACCCTGCTTATTTAACTTATATGCAGAGTACATCATGCAAAATGCTGAGCTGGATGAAGAGCAAGCTGGATCAAGATTGCTGGGAGGAAAATCAATAACCTTAGATATGCAAATGAGACTACCCTTATGGCAGAAAGTGAAGAAGAACTAAAGAGCCTCTTGATGAAAGTGAAAGAGGAGAGTAAAAAAATTGGCTTAAAACATTCAGAAATTGGCTTTCAACATTCAGAAAACTAAGATCATAGCATCCAGTCCCATCACTTCATGGCAAATAGATGGGAAAACAATAGAAACAGTGACAGACTTTATCTTCTTGGGCTCCGAAATCACTGCTGATGGTGACTCCAGCCCTGAAATTAAAAGATGCTTGCTCCTTGGAAGAAAAGTTATGACCAACCTAGATAGCATATTCAAAAGCAGAGACAATGCCAACAAAGGTCCATCTAGTCAAAGCTATGGTTTTTGCAGTAGTCATGTATGGATGTAAGAGCTGGACTATAAAGAAAGCTGAGTGCCACTGCTGGGCATACACACCGAGGAAACCAGAATTGAAAGAGACACGTGTACCCCAATGTTCATCGCAGCACTATTTATAATAGCCAGGACATGGAAGCAACCTAGATGTCCATCAGCAGATGAATGGATAAGAAAGCTGTGGTACATATACACAATGGAGTATTACTCAGCTATTAAAAAGAATACATTTGAATCAGTTCTAATGAGGTGGATGATGCTGGAGCTGATTATACAGAGTGAAGTAAGCCAGAAAGAAAAACACCAATACAGTATACTTACACATATATATGGAATTTAGAATGATGGTAATGATAAACCTGTATGTGAGACAGCAAAAGAGACACAGATGTATAGAACGGCCTTTTGGACT
>SJXQ01005538.1:48962-155178 GCA_006408695.1 Aepyceros melampus | reverse complement strand
GCAGGATGCTTGGGACTGATGCACGGGGATAATCCAGAGAGAGGGTGGGGGGCGGGAGGGGGGAGGTGGGGGTCGGGATTGGGAGTTCATGTATACTTGTGGCTGATTCATGTCAATGTATAGCAAAACGAATACAGTACTGTAAAGCAAAACAAACTAAAAAATAAAAATTAATTAAAAAAAAGAAATGAAAAAAAAAAGAATTGATACTTTTGAACTGTGGTGTTGGAGAAGACTCTTGAGGGTTCCTCGGACTGCAAGGAGTCAGTCCTAAAGGAAATCAGTCCTGAATATTCATTGGAAGGATTGATACTGAAGCTGAAACTCAAGTACTTTGGCCACCTCATGCAAAGAACTGACTCACTGGAAAAGACCCTGATGCTGGGAAAGATTGAAGACGGGAGGAGAAGGGGATGACAGAGGATGAGATGGTTGGAAGGCATCACCGACTCAATGGACATGAGTTTGAGCAAGTTCTGGGAGCTGGTGATGGACAGGGAGGCCTGGTGTGCTGCAGTCCATGGGATCACAAAGAGTCGGACACGATGGAGTGACTGAACTGAACTGAATGCCTATTGTTATAGAAAATGGGTTTAGTCATAAATTAATACTTTGTTCTCATAAAGTCCCTACTTAGAAAGCACATGTAAATATTATATACATGTGCTTGGACTGGGCTGAGCTTGCTTTATGGAAAATATTCTGGGCCCAGCATAACCCAAACAAAGTACATGACCCTTCAGAATTGTGTGTTCAAGTGGCTTCTTTTTTTTTTTAATTTTTTTAAATTGATTTTTATTTTTTAGTTTGTTTTGCTTTACAATACTGTATTTGTTTTGCTATACCCAAGTGGCTTCTCTAAAATTTTTTCTGTATATTATTTGTTGTTCTGAGTATAAATATTATGACTTAATTTAAAATAAAAGTTTTTACTTTTTTCAGTATTGTCTTAAAATTTACTATTGACAGTGGACTAGTGAGGTCTTTTTAATGTTAAATGCTTTATGAAAAAGGAGTAAGTGAAATAATGCATATGTTAAAAAGTATATGTGTGTGTGTGTGTGTGTGTGTGTGCTGTGTGTGTGTGTTGCCAGAAAGTTAGCATGACTGGTTTTATGCCACATAATTTAAAACAGAGCAAAGGCATTCTGATCATTAAAATCCTTTGCATCACATGGGCATTTCTTTGCCTATTAACCTAGAAAATGCCATATTATATAAATAAAAAATATCATCTGAGGCCAGTGGTTTCTTGGGTAAAATGTTCTTTGATTGTGTGGTAAAGCATATTCTATTTGCTTTCTCTTGCAAGTTGTTATTAAGATGTCAGGTAATGCAGTGATGGAAAGCCCAGATTATCAAAAGGATAAACAGAATTTGAGTAGAACAGCAACAAACTCTTTTGTCTTTACATTACCCTCCATTTTTCTCTCCTTGTCTTTCCAGTTTTTAGATCTAATTTTCGTGACTTGACCTTCCTTTCCGTCTCCTTTTTGTCATTACCTTACTCTTACCAGACTGAACTGCAAAAATATGTTCAGAGGGATGAGGATAAGGCAGAGGTGAAAGGAACTACCTTTATGTGGGCAGAACACTTTATACAGATAATTTCATTTACTCCACATGGGAACACTATGGGTTGAAATTATTATCTCTATGTTAACAGATGAGGAAACCAAGGATTAGAAATGTGAAGTGAATTGTGCACCACCAGTTGAGGAAGTCAAAATTCCATGGAGAAATGATCTGAACACAGACATCACACTCAAGCCTGCTACTTTCCCAGCATTTTTAGAGTTGAATCAATCTTACAGTGTTTTCACTTTTAGTCACTGACTTCTCCATAATCTCCAAAGGGTCGAATTCTAAATCAGAAATCATGGAACCAAAGCAGTCCACGTAGACTGTGTGTGGTTTGGACAGTTTTGAACATTATTTTGAAGGTACTATTAAATGCTGATTCCACAAAAAGGTCTATTTATTGGATCACTGCATGTAGTCACACCTTGGATTTTCTTTGGTGGTCTTCCTTCTAAGTAACGACAAAGTTAGACATAGTTTATTTTATGAGGACTGAGAAAGTCACAGCCCAGGGTGTCCTAAGTTTCAGAAAAGTTTAGCTTTTGTTAACATAGATTTTTCCAATCCTTAAAGTCACACTTCTGTGCATAAACAAAAGTTTTAAGAGTCATGTTTTCAGTGGGCAATGAACTCCTCAGTAAGCACTCCTAGACATTTGCCTTTCAGTCATCATAACTGAATAGACTAGACCTGTGATGAAATTCATCGTACTTGAAAATCAGTTGCTCTCTGCCAACTTTTCCTTAGATTTAAATTTTATGGATTTTTAAAGTTACCAATAGCTGTATTACTGAGTTCTACAAATGCTGCTTTTTGATTAATTTTTCACTTCAAACACAACAGAGCTGACTTTCTGCATTCCAATATGTATTTCCCTAGGTATAACTGGCTGAAAGGAATTAAACTCAACTAATATTTTTTTATTTCTTTTTGGCTTGAAACACTCCCAAGACTTTGAGAAACACAGGCTCAGGCTATATTTATGGTCAAAATAAAAAAGACATTTACATACATATTAAGTTGCAGAGTCAGATAATGATTACAGCTTATGTCTATTAAACTTGGTATATTTGGGTTTATTTGAATAATTATTAACCTAAATGCTTTATTTGGTCAAAATCAGTATGTTAGGTATTTCACTCATTTACTCTCCTTTAGATATTGTAATAAACAGGAACCAAAATAATAGACAAAAGACTTCCTTTTAAAAGAGAAAAATACTACAGATTTCAACATGATTGATGATTATTTCATTTAACATTTCAAGTAAAATAATAATTATAAATAAAATAATTGCACATTTATTTGTAAACAATATTTTATTTGTAGATTTCCTAGTAAGTTTTTAAGGTTTAATAAAATATATTAGTTAATCACTTGTCACAAGAGTACTTCAAATAAAATTTATCATTTAGGATAAGTATCTCTTTCTGTCAGGACCCCATTAGGAGAAAAAAACAGACAGTAATTTGAACAGAGAAAGTTTAATGTAACATGCTATTAACTATATCAGGAATTGGTGTAGTGTGGGATTGGCTAGAAAGAACTGGAAAGAACTCAAGAATATGACTAGCAGATATAAGAAGCAAGCACTACTTCTAGGCCCAGTATAGATACTCAGTGAAGAATCTCCATTCTCCCAAATTTGAGACACAAGTCTTGCTGGAAAGGGCAGAGACATGGCTTACTGGATGGCCAAAAAGTCACTGTGATGCCACACACTAGTAGAATGTGCTGGAAACCCACCTTTTTCTGTGTTAGGGAAAGCTATTCACAGGGAGGGGTCTCATCAGAAACCTGGGGTCTGCTCTGGAAAGCTGACGGCCGCTGGAAGCTGCTGCACTGTTGGAGCCTGGAGCTAGGGGAGCGATCTGTGCTGAGTTCCTACCTACTTGCTGCTGCTGCTGCTAAGTCGCTTCAGTCGTGTCCGACTCTGTGCGACCCCATAGACGGCAGCCCACCAGGCTCCCCCGTCCCTGGGATTCTCCAGGCAAGAACACTGGAGTGGGTTGCCATTTCCTTCTCCAATGCATGAAAGTGAGAAGTGAAAGTGAAGTTGCTCAGTCGTGTCCGACTCTTAGCGACCCCATGGACTGCAGCCTAGCAGGCTCCTCCGCCCATGGGATTTTCCAGGCAAGAGTACTGGAGTGGGGTGCCATTGCCTTCTCCTCCTACCTAGTAAGCAAATGGAAATGAGGAAATGAATCCTTTCCTCTGGCCGCGTCTCTCCGGGGCCCTCTACTGAGAGAGCTTCAGAGCCTGCTGGTAAAGAGCAAAGCAACGGATCTGAGTCCATTTTCACATAGAATGCAAAAAGGGTGAATTTGGAGCAGAGGTAATAAATTTGCTTTAGTAATTCCTTTTCTTTTCCAACTTGACCTTGAGCGAGAGTTTTCTCCTTTATGCGCCCATTTCCTCATCTGTAAAATAGGCAAAATGAAATCTACCTCAGTTGGGTTGCTGAGAGGGTTAAAGAAGATAATGTATAAACAGCCCTTAGATCCGTGGCTGGCATAGGGTGGGTGAGTGAGTGAAGTCGCTCAGTCGTGTCCGACTCTTTCGACCCCATGGACTGTAGCCTACCAGGCTCTTCTGTTCATGGGATTTTCGAGGCAATAGTTCTGGAGTGGATTGCCATTTCTTTCTCCAGGGAATCTTCCCAACTCAGGGCGCGAACCCAGGTCTCCTGCATTGTAGACAGACGCTTTACCGTCTGAGCCATGGCATAGGGTAAGTTCTCAAAAATAGCTACTGTTTTTTAAGATTTTATATTTATCAATTGGGGCATTTATACTTTTAAATAATTTTATATTAGCATAATTTATTTTCCAAGCAAAATCCTTTAGGAATTCAAAATGTTTAGAAAGTTATAGAGTTCTGTAGTTCATGTACACAATTGACAGCCATTATGGCTGCAAGCTGGGGCAAATTGTGACTCTAAGAGATTTACATTTTTAAATTTCAGTGCTATTTAATCAGAATTCAGAATAAATATGCCATAAATAAATGCAACTTTTAATTAAGGATGGGATGTAGTCATATTGCTGTGTGCTGTTAAAATACTTTTTAAGTAGTCATACCTAACATATTGAAATTTTTTAAAAGTGTGATTTGTAAAAAAGCTCTCCCCCCTCCTTCCAAAGTAGAATAACTTACATCATCTGTATATTTTAGTATTTTTGTACCAAAAATGATGATGTTGGACTTGAGGTTTCAGAACACATTAATCCAAATGACTAATATAAGAAATGCTAAAATTGGATGACAGTATTTGGCCAAGCTCTCAGGATCACCCACAGAACTGGAAGAAAAATGGTTTGTCTTAGGCCAGTATTAGCAGAGTGTCTAAAAGAAATATGGATGTAACCACATAAAACTTTAAAAATAGGTAGGTATTTATTGCAGATCTCCTGATGAAGTGGTAAAGAGGAAATTACATTGTGTCACACATAGCAAAACTTCTTAAAAGTCCTCTAACCACTTGCTCATTTCTCACGGGAGCTGATCGTGTTCTCCCTTCACATGTGTTAGTTTGATAGCTAACCTACCATTCAGTTCCTATCTCTTTCTGCAGACTCAACCAAATTGCTTGGTCTGCTGTTCTTTGGGGGCTTCCCAGGTGGCTCAGATGGTAAAGTATCTGCCTACTAGGTGGGAGGTTCAATCCCTGGGTCGGGAAGGGAAGGGTCCACCCCTGGAGGAGGGAACGGTGGTGAGGAAGGGACAGGGTAGATAGAGATGCGAGGACAAGTAGTGAGAGAGCTTACATCAGTCCTAAGAGCAGAGGGGACTGGGACATTGGTGCTTCCTTTACAAACCTGTGGGAGAAGAGAGTGCATTCAAAAAGGCCACATTTAAGGAAGCTCTACATTTCTTCTCCTTTAAGACTCTACCTAATGCCACTGTAACTAATGTAAGGTCTGGGACGTTGACCAGTTATAGGAACCCTGCTCCTCCTTGCAGAGAAGGCAATGGCACCCTACTCCAGTGCTGTTGCCTGGAAAATCCCACTCCAGTGTTCTTGCCTGGAGAATCCCAGGGATGGGGGAGCCTGGTGTGCTGCCATCTGTGGGGTCGCACAGGGTCAGACACGACTGAAGTGACTTAGCAGCAGCAGCAGCTCCTCCTTGAGAGACAAGTGGAGATAAAGGATGGGTGGGTTTGGAGATGGAGAGAAATCTTCATTTACCTCTAAAGTCCAACAGTTATGAAAGCACAGTATTGACTGAAATGGAACACTCAGGCTGTAGAAATACTTTCATCTCCTACTTAAGCATTTTAACTTATGACTTCTATAGGTCGTGATGTAAAAGAAGACTTTATATTCTGAAGGATATGGTTTCCATTCTCCACAAATTGAAAATATGATTACAAACCTTAAGGGAAGGACAGTATACATGGATCCTATTGTCATTACAGAGGATAGCAGGGAAGGCTCCCTGTTGTTCTTTCTAGTGTGTGTACCACTGAGATTCCCTTGGAAATCTGTGAATCTCCAAATTTTCAAATAACCCTATGACACATACTTTACCCTTTGCCCCCAGTGAAGTACTTTATATTTTAAAATGTGACTCCTTCGGACCATTCATGGTTCTTTTAATATAAGGTGAAGCCATTTACAAGGCTTTTACATAAATTACACCATAAAGTAAGCTGTACATGACACAACAGGCATTATTGTTTTGTAATATTAACTTTAACCTTATCTGACAATACTGATTTTAGATGAGAGTTTCTCTTTTATAATGCATGTAGACCTTATGGAAGAAGTGGGTGGCAAAGAATAGGAGGGATAGAATGGGAAAGCAGTTTATGGAAGGATACCAGAGGGAAGTAGCTTGCAAAATGTTAGGTTATTAAGGAACATTATGAATGGCAGTATTATTTTGCCTTTGGCAATTATTTTTGCATTTCCTGAAAAACAGCTAAAGATTATTTATTAATTATGACTAATACATTTATGTGTTGGCAGCTTTGCATTTGCATATTAAAGGACCTCAGCATATTTTCAAAAATCCAAAATAGTTGGCTCTAATTCCTGAATGTTGCAGTTGTTGCCACTTTGAAATCAGATTCCCTTGTTTTCTGCACAGTGAACCAGCTCTTCTTCATGGCCTACAATGTTGCCCACAAAATCTTCACCACTCACTTTCTCTGCAACTCTCATGATGGCATCACACCATCATCTGTGGATGGAACACTGCCCTCACCCACGTAGCTTTCTAAAAAATCCACTTTTTAGGTTTCACCTCACCCACTAAAGATTTAATGTTCATCAGTCATTTAGCAGTGTGGTCATAGAAGCAAGTTCTCATTCTGCCAAACATTGGCATCAGTGCTTAGATTTTTTTCCCATAGTGTTTATGTCATCATGCTTTGGTTTAGAAGGCTGTGAGAAAGTCATGATATTAAAGGAAAAGAATAGCATATTAACTGACACTTAGCTGTAAAAAATGGAAGAGCTTGTGCATATTTGATATATTATTAGCAGAACCTTAACTTCACAGTTATGGGAAGTAATATATTTTTATACTTTTGGCCAAAACATTTATTAAACTAGTCTCAAAAGAGATCTGCCATGATCCACATTTTCATATATGTCTGCCAAGGAAATCGGCTCTTGGTGCCTGCGTTTTGTAGAATGGTGAATAAGCATGGCTTAATTACCCTACCAACTGCACTGCCCTAAATTCAAGGCCAGTTTGACTCTGGCAACTGAAAACTTGTGCTTTCTTTCCCTTGGGTATTCTCACCAAGGCAATTTCTTCCAACCAGTTTCATTTTGGGCTGAATGTTATTTTAGCCTTCTTGATATGTTTCTTTAGCTTGGGAGGATAACATATGTATGAGGTTATGATTCTATGTATGAGGTTTAGATTCTATCTAGAGGTCTTAAGATTCTGTCTCTTCAGTTTATTTCACATTATGCAAAGTTGCATGGCCCTTTAAATTAAAAAAAAAATCTTACTGCATGATAAAAAATTACTCTTGTACCTGAACTAGTCATATGCCACCTACAGCATTAAAGACATGTTTCTACAGGCTCCTGACTTTCTTTGAAGTTAATTTTTTGTTTTTCTTCACTTTTTATTTTATCTTGAAGTACAGCCAATTAACAATGTTGTGATGGTTTCAGGTGGACTGCAAAGGGACACAGCCATACATATACATGTATCTACTCTCCCCAAACACCTGTCCAGTCCAGGCTGCCACATAACATTGAGCAGACTTCTCACTACTATACAGTAGGTCCTTGTTGGTTATCCATTTTTAGTATACAGGTCCATACCAAACTCCCTGACTATCCCTTCCACCTATCCTTCTCTGCTGGCAACCTTAAGCTTGTTGTCTAAGTCTATGAGTCTGTTTGTATTTTGAAAATATGTTCATTTGCACCGTTTCTTTTTAGATTCTGCATATAAGGGATGTCATGGGATCTTTTTCCTTCTCTGTCTGACTCACTTCACTCAGTGTGGCAGTTTCCAAGTCCCTCCATGTTGCTGCAACTGGATGGCACTATTTCTTTCTTTTTAATAGCCGAGTAGTATTCCATTGTATATATGTACCAAATCTTTATCCTTTCCTCTGTTGATGGACATTTAGGTTGTTTCCATGTCTTGACTATTGTAAACAGAGCTGCAATGAACAGGGGGTGTATGTACCCTTTTGGACCATGTTTTTCTTTGGCTTATATGCCCAAGAGTAGGATTGCAGGGTCATATGGCAGCTCTATTTTTCGCTTTTTAAGGAACCATCATTGTTGTTGTTGTTTAGTCATTAAGTTGTATCTGATGTTTTGTGAGCCTATGAACTCAGCACATCAGGCTTCTCTGTCCTTCACTGTCTCTGAGAGTTTGCTTAAACTCGTGTCCATTAGAACCTCCATACCGTTCTGCATAGTGGCTGTACCAATTTACACTCCCACCAACTGTGTAGGACGGCTCCCTTCTCTCCATACACTCTCTAGCATTTGTTGTTTGTGAATGTTTATTTGTTTTTGATGACAGCCATTTTGACTGGTGTGGGGTGATGTCTTGTTGCAGTTTTATAAAAAATTATTCCTTTACCTACGCTAGTAATATGCCATCTACAGCTTTAGAGATGTATTTCTACAGGCTCCTGACATTTTCCCAAATAAATTTATGTTGAGAGCTGCAGGTTTTCTGAATATGTTATAAGCTAACACCTTTATAATGTTTACTTTTCTTTCTGCTTATAATTTTGTCAGGCTAAAAGCACCTACTGAATTAAATTTACAAATTGCTTTCTTGTTTCCAAAAGAAAACATGGTAGAATCATTCACACAATAAAACTATCAGTAAATTTTCTGTCTGCTCCCATAATTTATTTATATTTCATTCAGTTCACTTCAGTTCAGTTGCTCAGTCGTGTCTAACTCTTTGCGACCCCATGAATCGCAGCCTCCCTGTCCATCACCAACTCCCGGAGTTCACCCAAACTCGTGTGCATTGAGATGGTGTTGCCATCCAGCCATCTCATCCTCTGTTGTCCCCTTCTTCTCCTGCCCCCAATCCCTCCCACCATCAGAGTCTTTTCCATGAGTCAGCTCTTCACATGAGGTGGCCAAAGTATTGGAGTTTCAGCCTCATTATCAGTCCTTCCAATGATCACCCAGGACTGATTTCTTTTAGGATGGACTGGTTGGATCTCTTGCAGTCCAAGGGACTCTCAAGAGTCTTCTCCAACACAACAGTTCAAAAGCATCAATTCTTCGGTACTCAGCTTTCTTTATAGTCCAACTCTTGCATCTATACATGACGCCTGGAAAAACCATAGCCTTGACTAGACGGACATTTGTTGGAAAAGTAATAACTCTGCTTTTTAATATGCTATCTAGGTTGGTCATAACTTCCCTTTCAAAGAGTAAGCGTCTTTTAATTTCATTGCTGCAATCACCATCTGCAGTGATTTTGGAGCCCAAAAAATAAAGTCCGACACTGTTTCCACTATTTCCCCATCTATTTGTCATGAAATGATGGGACCAGATGCCATGATCTTCGTATTCTGAATGTTCAGCTTTAAGCCAACTTTTTCTTTTTTTTTTTTATTAAAAATAACATTATTTTTAATGTTTTAAAAATAACATTATTGGAGTCATTGTAACATTTCTCTTCTTTCACTTTCATCAAGAGGCTTTTTAGTTCCTCTTCACTTTCTGCCATAAGGGTGGTGTCATCTGCATATCTGAGGTTATTGATATTTCTCCCAGCAATCTTGATTCCAGCTTGTGCTTCTTCCAGCCCAGTGCTTCTTATGATGTACTCTGCATATAAGTTAAATAAACGGGGTGACAATATATAACCTTGACGTACTCGTTTTCCTATTTGGAACCAGTCTGTTGTTCCATGTCCAGTTCTAACTATTGCTTCCTGATCTGCGTATAGGTTTCACAAGAGGCAGGTTAGGTGGTCTGGTATTCCCATCTCTTTCAGAATTTCCACAGTTTATTGTGATCCACACAGTCAAAGGTTTTTGGCATAGTCAATAAAGCAGAAATAAAAGTTTTTCTGGAACTCTCTTGCTTTTTCCATGATCCAGCAGATGTTGGCAATTTGATCTCTGGTTCCTCTGCCTTTTCTAAAACCAACTTGAACATCTGGAAGTTCACGGTTCATGTATTGCTGAAGCCTGGCTTGGAGAATTTGTGTTGGCAAGAATACACAGAAAAACTTACAAAAAAGATCTTCACGGCCCAGATAATCATGATGGTGTGATCATTCACCTAGAGCCAGACATCCTGGAACGTGAAGTCAAGTGGGCCTTAGAAAACATCACTACCAACAAAGCTAGTGGAGGTGATGGAATTCCAGTTGAACTGTTTCAAATCCTGAAAGATGATGCTGTGAAAGTGCTGCACTCAATATGCCAGCAAATTTGGAACACTCAGCAGTGGCCACAGGACTGGAAAAGGTCAGTTTTTATTCCAGTCCAAAGGAAAGACTATGCCAAAGAATGCTTAATGGAATGTTACTTAGCCATAAAAAAGGAACAACTTTGAGTCAGTTGTAGTGAAGAGGTTGAACCTAGAGCCTCTTATACAGAATAGAGTAAGTCAGAGAAAAACAGCTATCATATATTAACACATATGTATGAAACCTAGAAAAATGGTACTGATGAACCTAGTAGAGAGTGGACTTGTGGACACAGTGGAGGAGGGGGAGGGTGAGACAAATTGAGAAAGTAGCATTCACGTATATACACTATCACGCAGAAAATAGATATTGGGAAGTTGCTGTATAACACAGGGAGCCCAGCCTGGCACTCTGTGATGACCTAGAGAGGTGAGATGGGGGAGGAGAGGGAGGTTCATATAATATATATATAGTTAGAACTGGACATGGAACAACAGACTGGTTCCAAATAGGAAAAGGAGTACGTCAAGGCTGTATATTGTCACCCTGCTTATTTAACTTCTATGCAGAGTACATCATGAGAAATGCTGGACTGGAAGAAACACAAGCTGGAATCAAGATTGCTGGGAGAAATATCAATAATCTCAGATATGCAGATGACACCACCCTTATGGCAGAAAGTGAGGAGGAGCTAAAAAGCCTCTTGTTGAAAGTGAAAGAGGAGAGTGGAAAAGTTGGCTTAAAGCTCAACATTCAGAAAACGAAGATCATGGCATCTGGCCCCATCACTTCATGGGAAATAGATGGGGAAACAGTAGAAACAGTGTCAGACTTTGTTTTTTTGGGCTCCAAAATCACTGCAGATGGTGACTGCAGCCATGAAATTAAAAGGCGCTTACTCCTTGGAAGAAAAGTTATGACCAACCTAGATAGTATATTCAAAAGCAGAGACATTACTTTGCCGACTAAGGTCCGTCTAGTCAAGGCTATGGTTTTTCCTGTGGTCATGTATGGATGTGAGAGTTGGACTGTGAAGAAGGCTGAGCGCCGAAGAATTGATGCTTTTGAACTGTGGTGTTGGAGAAGACTCTTGAGAGTCCCTTGGACTGCAAGGAGATCCAACCAGTCCATTCTGAAGGAGATCAACCCTGGGATTTCTTTGGAAGGAATGATGCTAAAACTGAAGCTCCAGTACTTTGGGCACCTTATGCGAAGAGTTGACTCATTGGAAAAGACCCTGATGCTGGGAGGGATTGGGGGCAGGAGGAGAAGGGGACGACCGAGGATGAGATGGCTGGATGGCATCACAGACTCAATGGACGTGAGTCTGAGTGAACTCCGGGAGTTGGTGATGGACAGGGAGGCCTGGCGTGCTGCGATTCATGGGGTCGCAAAGAGTCGGACACGACTGCGCGAGTGAACTAACGAACTGATTATGATAGATTCGCATTGTCCTATGGCAGAAATCAACACAACATTGTAAAGCAATTCTTCTCCAATTAAAAAATAAAACAAAAATTTCATGGGTAGTGTAGTTGTATAAAGTAAAACAATAATAAAATGTGTGGTTGATGTAAAAGAAGTAGGAGTGAATACAATAGTAGCTGGAAGAAACCTAAATATCAAGGCCAACTTTGGTGACCTTAACCCATTTATTATGATAGAACATTTGTACCTCAGAGTGAATTCACCAAAGTAATACAAATTTCAAATTTGGTTTTTATCATAACAATGCTGGATTGCCTGCTATTGTTTCCCTTCAAATTCTTGCTAAAAAAAAAAAAACAAAAGTATGAACATGAAATCCAACAATGGACTACAAGCTAGATTATTGGTCATAAGTAAAGTTTAAGATTTTAAACTTTTGGCAAATGAATGTGTCACATTTGTAAGGAATTTTCAAAGTCATAGTTATTAGTCATCCTTTTCTGTTATATAGTTCAATACCGTGGTGATAAGCTACACAGTTCAAAATGCAACAAGTTCTAAACACTCAGCCTCAAATCTTGGCCCCTTGTTTTGACTCTAATCAATGCAAAGTTCAGATTTGAAAGTCAGTCAGTATGTTCAAATGAAAACCCCAATAAATAGTCAGCAGTTGATAACTTAGTAGACTCATGGCAATTGGTGTCTATCCACTGTCTTTGCTGGCACAGAGCTGATACTCCCATCATAGCAAGTGTTGTCATTTATCAGCTGTTCATCATAGTAAGATAAAACTAAACTTGAAAGAATTGAAAGCAAAACTTCATAGAATGTCTGTACACCCCAGAAATAAGAAGATGCTTTACAGGAATAAATATGTGTTGGCAACACATCTCTTCTCCTATTTCAAGGACAAAATTGAAACCATATTTCCATGGGGTGCAAACATTGATTGCTATATGTTCTTGTAAACAGAGAACTACAAACAGTACTGCAGCATTCTCTTGATCCTCCTTTACTTTCATGTGAATTCCAAAAATGTATCAGTTAAAGGGGGCTTCTGAATTCAATTCAGAACACAGACAGGAATTCATATGCCAAGAAGAGAGGCAGAGCACACTCTAGGTAACTGAAAACAAACAAAACACAGTGGTATTCAATTTGAAAGATTTAAAACTATTATTTACTAATGGGCATAAAATGAGTAAGCACAAATTATAGATTATCTCAAAGTTTCATTTAAATTGGGAGTTTTGTCCTTTTATTTCTCTTTCTCCCTCCACTAATGGTCAGGCTGGGTCCTTCAGTGCCATGCAGCAAAAAGTACTTTTTAATCCCTCCCCACTTAATTCCCTTCAGAAGCTTCATCATCACTCATGAGGCACTGCATTGTTTAGCCCCTACCATCCTTTGAAGCCTCAGCTCTCACCACTCTCCTTTCTCTACTAGGCCCCAGCCACATTGAATTTCTTTCAGTTCCAAATGCTCCCAGGGCCTTTCTTTTCAGGATATTCATGTTACTCCCTCTGCCTGAAAAACCATTTCCACTAGACGTCACCTGGGTAATTTGCATACATTGATTAGATTTCATTTTTATGTCATTCACACAAAGATGACCCCTCCATCAACATGTTAAGACTCCTCTCATGTTCTTTCATTGCAACATTTGCTTCTTAATAGTATTTATATTAGAGCCAAATCATTAATTTTGAAATTATTTATGTATTGCTTGAGTGTAGGTTTCTTAAAGACCTGTCTTGTTGGTCTCTGGGTCCTAAGTGCAAAAGTAGTGTTCTCAACACTTAAGTACATGAACAATCATTTGGGAGGGAAGGAGAGTAGGTAGAGAAGGATGTGGAGAGGGAAAAAGGAGAAGAAAGAAAATAAGAGAGGTGGAAGAGAGAAAAGAGAAATGGAAGGCAGAGGGGAATGGAGGGAAGGAAAAAATGCAGGAAATAGCTGAATGTCTATTGCTGATGCTAAGTCGCTTCAGTTGTGTCTGACTCTGTGCAACCCCATAGACGGTAGCCCACCAGGCTCCCTCGTCCCTAGGATTCTCCAGGCAAGAACACTGGAGTGGGTTGCCATTTCCTTCTCCAATGCATGAAAGTGAAAAGTGAAAGTGAAGTCACTCCATCGTGTCTGACTTGTAGCGACCCCATGGGCTGCAGCCCACCAGGCTCCTCCATCCCTGGGATTTTCCAGGCAAGAGTACTGGAGTGGGTTGCCACTGCCTTCTCTGAATGTCTATCAACTATGTTCTATTGTGTGAAACTAGAGGGCAGTTATCAAATGTTATGTATAAGGATTCAATCACCAAGTGGAAAATCATGTTTAAAACTTATCCTAAGCAAGTGTCAAGAGTTCGGGGGGGGAAAAGCAGAGAAATTGAACTCAAATAGCAGCAGGTGGGATCATAGAGTGTGATGGTTAGTGTTATGTCAGCTTGACTGCCTATGGTGTGCCTGGATTAAAAGTTATTTGCAGGTGTTTCTATGAGGGTGCTTCTGGATAGGATTAGCATTTGAATAGGACCCAGTAAAATAGATTGCCCTCCCAAATGTTGATGGATATTATCCAATCCATTGAGGGCCTGAGTAGAAGAAAAGGCAGAGTGCTTAAAGATAATAATATGGTTGTTGTATTAAGAAACTAAGCTTGAGTATCATTAATACCAGAGCAGTAGATGAAAAGCATACAGCCATGAAATTATTTTATTCTAGATTTAAAACTGCAGAAATAAATGCTACGAAGTTTGAATACTGTGTAGAGAAATTCTGATTTGCATTTTAGTTTTCTTTAGAGATTAATTCATAAATACCTTCAATCTCTTTAAGAGTAAAGATTCTGATTGGGTTGATTCTAGATTTTATCTCAAATATTCTGCAAGTTCTGCATTTCCTCTTCTACCTGGTCCATGCTTTACTCATACTAAAGTGTCCATGTTAAGATACTTCATTAACTTTATAGTATTATTTACAGGATTTAAAAAAATGTTTTCACAAGGAAAAACTTAAAATTCTCCTTACATTCCAAGTTTTTTTCAGCATAATATGAAAAAATCGTTATTTTGTTTAAATACATTTTCCAAGCTGATGTTTCCTGTAGAATCATTTTATTGAACACGATGTACTCCGTAGAAGATGAGCAAAAAACAACTACATTCTTTCTTAAAACTTCTTGTCAAATATAGTTTGACAGATAGTTCTTTCCCTGCCCTTAAGCCGAATCTTGCAGGATTTCCCATAGATTTAATAATAACTCATAAATAACTGATGGGTACTCTCCTTTTCAAAGTATTATAAAGTCCCGTTCCATGTCTCCTCTGGTGTAGCTTGAGACTGCACTGAGCTTAGAAGATGGCTACAGGTAGAGGAAGACTGGGTGGAGGACGGGATGAGTTTGTGTCAGAGCACCTTGGCTCTATCTCCCACTCTCCTCACTTGGCTGGTGCATTTGAAATCTGGGGTCAGTTTACAGTAGGGGCAGAGGTTCATGTCTTGTCTCGTGAAGCACAACTGTGGGTTCCTCCAGGGTCTGCTTGCTGAGGGACTCTGACATCATTTGCCTTCAGCCTGGAAGTATATCCTCTGGATGCTACTATTGATTTCTCCCTCAGCTCTTGTTTTATGGCAATCCATTTCTCAGTTAGGATCCCTTCTCCCTTAGGACAACTTCAGGCCAGTTCTGTTTGTGGTATCCACACTGGTTCAGGGAAACAGCCACTTTGCTCTTCTACTATACACCCACTTCCCTCTCACTATGCTATCTCTCTGCTCTGCTGCCTATCTGTTTCATCCAGCCCTTAGGCTTGTGCAAGCTTCTTGATGGGAGAGACTGGCTGGGGGGAAAACTGGATCTTGCTGTGGTCAAGGCAGGGTCATTCTCAGTAAAACTTGTATAAAATTGTCTGCTGACGAGTGGGGCTGTGCTCCCACCCTGTTAGTTATTTGGCCTGAGGTGACTCAGTCCTGGAGCACAGACTTCTACAGTAGGGCTATTAGTGACCTCCAAGAAAACCTATGCTAAGACGCATCTCCCAGGACTGCTGCTGCCAGTGCCCCTGTCCTTGTGGCAGGCTACTACCGACCCACGCCTCTGCAGGTGACCTTCAGACACTCACTGACAGGTCTGATTCAGTATCCTGTAGGGTCACTGCTCCTTTCTCCTGGGTCCTGGTGTGCACAGGATTTGGTTTGTGCCCTCCAAGAGTCTCTATTTCCCCCAGTCCCAAGGAAGCTCTATAATCAAATCCTGCTGGCCTTCAAAGTCAAATTCTCTGGGGATTCCTAGTTCCTTGGTTGGATCCCCGGGCTGGGGAGACTGATATGCTGTCTAGAACCTTCACAAAATTGTGAGAACTTCTTTGGCATTATTGGTCTCCAGTTTGTGAGTCGCCCACCCAGAGGGTATGCTGCTGCTGCTGCTAAGTCGCTTCAGTCGTGTCAGAGTCTGTGAGACCCCATAGACGGCAGCCCACCAGGCTCCCCCGTCCCTGGGATTCTCCAGGCAAGAACACTGGAGTGGGTTGCCATTTCCTTCTCCAATGCATGAAAGTGAGAAGTGAAAGTGAAGTCGCTCAGTCGTGTCCAACTCCTAGCGACCCCGTGGACTGCAGCCCACCAGGCTTGAGAACTTCTTTGGCATTATTGGTCTCCAGTTTGTGAGTCGCCCACCCAGAGGGTATGCTGCTGCTGCTGCTAAGTCGCTTCAGTCGTGTCAGAGTCTGTGAGACCCCATAGACGGCAGCCCACCAGGCTCCCCCGTCCCTGGGATTCTCCAGGCAAGAACACTGGAGTGGGTTGCCATTTCCTTCTCCAATGCATGAAAGTGAGAAGTGAAAGTGAAGTCGCTCAGTCGTGTCCAACTCCTAGCGACCCCGTGGACTGCAGCCCACCAGGCTCCTCCATCCCCGGGATTTTCCAGGCAAGAGCACTGGAGTGGATTGCCATTGCCTTCTCCAACCCAGAGGATATAGGATTTGATTTATCATAATTGTGCCCCTTCTATCATTTCTTTGAGGCTTCTCCTTTGTCCTTGGATGTGGGGCATCTTTTTTTAAGTAGGTTCCAGTGTCTTCCTGTCAATGGTTGTTCAACAGCTAGTTGCTATTTTGGTGCTCTGGCAGGAGACGAGTGCACATCCTTCTACTCTGCCATCTTGAACCAATCCCTGATCCAGTCCTTAGGTCTGAATAGGTGAGAGTCAAATATCAATCCTTATGCCCCTCCAATCAGCTAATGAGATATATCTTGAAGGCTCCCTTGGTTAATTTGAATTGAGGAGAATGCTCCATATCACTTTTGCCCTATGGCAGGATAAAAGGAACACACAGTACCTTACTAATGCTTTCTCAAGAAAAAGATTCGTTAGTGCATCTTAGTTCTCCAAGTGAACACTGTCCTTCTTTCTTGTAGGCTAGGGACAAATGATGGGTCAGTGGAAATTCAATCTATCCTCCAGTGTTTGAAGGAGCCTGATCAAGGGTACAAATGGAGGCCCACCTAAGATGCATCTGAATCAAGCTAATAAACAGTTCAATAAAATGTTCTATCCTCTGACCTTGACAAACATTCCTTTCTAAAATTAAAATTAAAGATATGTGTATAGCTCTAAAATTGATAAAATGAGCTGAATTTAACTACCATTGGGTATTTCTGAGCATACTGTTTGCCAGCTAGTGATGTTTTGTTGTTCTTTAGTCACTAAGTTGTGTCTGACTCTTTTTTGACTTGGTGGCCTGTAGCCTGCCAGGCTTCTCTGTCCATGAAATTTCCCAGGCAAGAGTACTGGAGTGGGTTGCCATTACCTTCTCCAGGGCATCTACCCAACCCAAGGATAAAACCCATGTCTCCTGGTTGGTACGTGGATTTTTTACCACTGAGCCACCAGGAAGCCTGAGCAATGTTTAGGTAAGTAATAAAATAAAGACAAACTATAGTTACATATTTATGTCATAAAATTTGCCTTGCCCCAGTGACTTAACAAAATCACTATTTACATCATTATAATCAGTAATTTTACATAATTTATTTTCTATTAAGAGTGATGTCAAATTAAACAACATTTCCTGAACCAATGTACTTCTTAAGTAAGATTTTATAAAATGCAATTTGTAGAAACTTTTTTCTTCTGGGAAGGTAGAAATAAAATCAATAAAATTGTTTACAAAATTGTTTAGGATTTGGAAATGAACCATCAATTTTACATATCATTTTTAAATATTAAAATGAATAATAAATATTTATAATCACAGAAATGTTAAAAAATATTTTGAATTTCATCAAATGAAGATTTCATGGAATTACTACTGCTTCATGAATTTTCACCCATCTTTTAAAGCAATGTCTGGATCCATGCAATAATATAAACTCAATATCATCCTTCACTTATGTCCATAATTATATAAGAATTTAAGAATAATATAAATTATTTACTACTGCTGTTTTCATATTGCTAAATGTTCTTCACCAACCATGTGCAATGGCTACATTAACCATATAAGTTTGTGATTACTTCTGAAATCATAAAATGGAATATGAAGAGAAGGAAGAAATGGACCGTGAGTATTCCTGGAACACCATACTTTAATGTGGAAGACTCTACCACGTTATTGGTAAAAGGAAGGATTTGACAAGCTAATTAATTTGCCTTTTCTCTTACCCCTAAGCTTTCTTGCCATTCAAATCCTCTCTCTACTTCAAATCTCTGTCCACCACCAGTATTGATAGTTGCCTATATAAGCAGCATAGAAATAATGGCCAGACAACAATCAGAGAAGAAAAAGAAATAAAAGGAATCCAGATTGGAAAAGAAGAAGTAAAATTCTCACTGTTTGCAGATGACATGATCCTCTACATAGAAAACCCTAAAGACTCCACCAGAAACTTACTAGAGCTAATCAATGAATATAGTAAAGTTGCAGGATATAAAATCAACACACAGAAATCCCTTGCATTCCTATACACTAATAATGAGAAAGTAGAAAAAGAAATTAAGGAATCAATTCCATTCACCATTGCAACGAAAAGAATAAAATACTTAGGAATATACCTACCTAAAGAAACTAAAGACCTATATATAGAAAATTATAAAACACTGATGAAAGAAATCAAAGAGGACACTAATAGATGGAGAAATATACCATGTTCATGGATCGGAAGAATCAATATAGTGAAAAGAGTATACTACCCAAAGCAATCTACAGATTCAATGCAATTCCTATCAAGCTACCAGTGGTATTTTTCACAGAGCTAGAACAAATAATTTCACAATTTGTATGGAAATACAAAAAACCTCGAATAGCCAAAGCCATCTTGAGAAAGAAGAATGGAACTGGAGGAATCAACCTGCCTGACTTCTGGCTTTACTACAAAGTCACAGTCATCAAGACAGTATGGTGCTGGCACAGAGACAGAAATATAGATCAATGGAACAAAATAGAAAGCCCAGAGATAAATCCACACACCTATGGACACCTTATCTTCGACAAGGAGGCAAGAATATACAGTGGATTAAAGACAATCTCTGATCTCCTTTAGAATGGACTGGTTGGATCACCTTGCAGTCCAAGGGACTCTCAAGAGTCTTCTCCAACACCACAGTTCAAAAGCATCAATTCTTCAGCACTCAGCCTTCTTCACAGTCCAAATCTCACATCCATACATGACCACTGGAAAAACCATAGCCTTGACTAGATGGACATTTGTTGGCAAAGTAATGTCTCTGGTTTCCAATATGATATCTAGGCTGGTCATCACTTTCCTTCCAAGGAGTAAGTGTCTTTTAATTTCATGGCTGCAATCACCATTTGCAGTGATTTTGGAGCCCAAAAAAATAAAGTCTGACACTGTTTCCAATGTTTCCTCATCTATTTGTCATGAAGTGATGGGACCAGATGCCATATCTTCGTTTTCTGAATGTTGAGCTTTAAGCCAACTTTTTCACTCTCCTCTTTCACTTTCAACAAGAGGCTTTTTAGTTACTCTTCACTTCCTGCCATAAAGGTGTTGTTATCTGCATATCAAAGGTTATTGATATTTCTCCCAGCAATCTTGATTCCAGCTTGTGCTCTTCCAGCCCAATGTTTCTCATGATGTACTCTACATATAAGTTAAATAAGCAGGGTAACAATATACAGCCTTGGCATACTCTTTTTCCCATTTGGAACCAGTCTGTTGTTCCATGTCCAGTTCTAACTGTGCTTCCTGACCTGCATGTAGGTTTCTCAAGAGGCAAGTCAGGTGGTCTAGTATTCCCATCTCTTTCACAGTCAAAGGTTTTGGCATAGTCAATAAAGCAGAAATAGATGTTTTTTTCTGGAACACTCTTCTTTTTTCCATGATCCAGCAGATGTTGGCAATTTGATCTCTGGTTCCTTTGCCTATTATGGATGGAGGTTCGTGACATTGTACGGGAGATAGGAATCAAGACCATCCACATGGAAAAGAAATGCAAAAAAGCAAATGACTGTCTGAGAAGGCATTACAAATAGCTATGGAAAGAAGAGAAGTGAATAGCCGAGGAGAAAAGGAAAGATATAAGCATCTGAAAGCAGAGTTCCAAAGAATAGCAAAGAGAGATAAGAAAGCCTTCCTCAATGATCAATGCAAAGAAATAAAGGAAAACAATAGAATGGGAAAGACTAGAGATTTCTTCAAGAAAATTAGAGATACCAAGGGAACATTTCATGCAAGGATGGGCTTGCTAAAGGACAGAAATGGTCTGGATCTAACAGAAGCAGAAGATATTAAGAAGAAGTGGCAAGAATACACAGGACTGTACAAAAAGATCTTCATGACCCAGATAATCATGATGGTGTGATCACTCACCTAGAGCCAGATATCCTGGAATGTGAAGTCAAGTGGGCCTTAGGAAGCATCACTACAAACAAAGCTAGTGGAGGTGATGGATTTCCAGTTGAGCTATTTCAAATCCTGGAAGATGATGCTGTGATAGTGCTGCACTCAATATGCCAGCAAATTTGGAAATCTCAGCAGTGGCCACAGAACTGGAAAAGGTCAGTTTCCATTCTAATCCCAAAGAAAGGCAATGCCAAAAAATGCTCAAAGTACCACACAATTGCACTCATCTCACACGCTAGTAAAGTAATGCTCAAAATTCTCCACGCCAGGTTTCAGCAGCACATAAACTGTGAAATTCCAGATGTTCAAGCTGCCTTTACAAAAGGCAGAGGAACCAGAGATACCCCAAGGCTTATCAAATGACACATAGATTAACCAACACAAGAAGCATATTTCAGCAACAAGGACTGCATCCTGTGAGTGAGGGCAAAACTAAAACAGACCTACATTAACCAAGACTAACACCACTTGAGAACCCCATGAACAGTATGAAAAGGCAAAAACATATGACATTGAAAGAGGAACTCCCCAGATTTGTAGGTGCCCAATATGCTATTGAAGATCAGTGAATACTGGAAAGAAAGACCCTGATGCTGGGAAAGATTGAAGGCAGATGGAGAAGAGAATGATGAAGGATGAGATGGTTGGATGACATCACCTACCTGATGGGCATGAGTTTGAGCAAGGTCCTGCTGTTGGTGATGGACAGGGAAGCCTGGCATGTTGCAGTCCATGGGGTCACAAAGAGCTGGACACAACTGAGCAACTGAACTGAACACCACCAAAACTTGACAGTGTCAAGGTAATCTATAAGCAAATTACCTACTTGCTAAAAATAAAATTTTAGAGTAATGTGACATAATTTAAAAAAGAAAAACTACAGTGATCATCTTCAAGAGCCAAGATACAATAACAACCTAATGTGAAAAAAAGGTAGATCTGACCTTAGTATAAAAACACTCAGCAATAAAAACATACACAGACATCATCAAAGTCAACAACATAATTATGAGTAATATTTTAAAAAGATAAAGAAAATATTAGAGGTAAAAATGTAGAATTTTAACACAATTTAAATCTTTAAAATATAAAATGAGCACTCTATATCTGAAGGGCAATATTACCAATTAAATAGATGAACAACATTTAGAATACAACAGAAAACCAAATTTGAGACACTGAAGGAACAGAACAAAGTACAAGAGAAAAAGAATAGCAGGAGGGAGGAAAAAACACTGAAGGAGACAGGCAGTTCAGTTCAGTTCACTCAGTCGTGTCTGACTCTTTGTGACCCCATGAATCACAGCACACCAGGCCTCCTTGTCCATCACCAACTCCTGGAGTTCACTCAGACTCACGTCCATCGAGTCAGTGATGCCATCCAGCCATCTCATCCACTGTCGTCCCCTTCTTCTCCTGCCCTCAATCCCTCCCAGCATCAGGGTCTTTTCCAATGAGTCAACTCTTCGCATGAGGTGGCCAAAGTACTGGAGTTTCAGCTTTAGCATCATTCCTTCCAAAGAAATCCCAGGGCTGATCTCCTTCAGAATGGACTGGTTGGATCTCCTTGCAGTCCAAGGGACTCTCAAGAGTCTTCTCCAACACCACACACAGTTCAAAAGCATCAATTCTGCGGTGCTCTGCCTTCTTCACAGTCCAACTCTCACATCCATATATGACCACAGGAAAAACCATAGCCTTGACTAGACGGACCTTCATTGGCAAAGTAATGTCTCTGCTTTTGAATATACTATCTAGGTTGGTCATCACTTTTCTTCCAAAGAGTAAGCGTCTTTTAATTTCATGGCTGCACTCAACATCTGCAGTGATTTGGGAGCCCAAAAAAATAAAGTCTGACACTGTTTCCACTGTTTCCCCATCTATTTCCCATGAAGTGATGGGACCGGATGCCATGATCTTAGTTTTCTGAATGCTGAGCTTTAAGCCAACATTTTCACTCTCCTCTTTCACTTTCGTCAAGAGGGTTTTTAGTTTCTCTTCACTTTCTGCCATAAGAGTGGTGTCATCTGCATATCTGAGTTTATTGATATTTCTCCCGGCAATCTTGATTCCATCTTGTGTTTCTTCCAGTCCAGCGTTTCTCATGATGTACTCTGCATGTAAGTTAAATAAGCAGGGTGACAATATACAGCCTTGATGTACTCCTTTTCCTATTTGGAACCAGTCTGTTGTTCCATGTCCAGTTCTAACTGTTGCTTCCTAACCTGCATACAGATTTCTCAAGACGCAGGTCAGGTGGTCTGGTTTTCCCATCTCTTTTAGAATTTTCCAGTTTATTGTGATCCACACAGTCAAAGGCTTTGGCATGGTCATATGTGAGAAATTTTAGTACCACAAGGGGATAGAGAGAAGTGATCAGAAGAAATATTCAAGTAATGGTGAGCATTTCCAAGCTAAAGAGACTCAACAAGCTAGATAAATGCCTTCAGTGCACAATAAGAAGAAATATCAGAAGAATTGCTTGGCCTGTCTACTAAATTGTAATAAATTACAACATATTGCTGTTTTGAACCATCAGATATAGGGTAACTTATTGCACAACAAGCTGCCATTAGAAATAGATAAATAATCAAACTGATGTTGGCACCAAACTGATGTTGGTAAAATATGGAAAGATTTGAACCAAGCAAGGCAGGAGTCTTAGTTAGGGAACTAGATCCCATGTGCTGCAGCTAAGGGTCTTGTCAATGGCAGTGAAGATCCCATGTGTTGCAACTAAGACCCTATGGAGCCAATTTTGTTTGTTTATTTGTTTTTTTTCAAAGGAATAATTAAAATTTATTGAGTGCTTTTGGTGAGAGTTTGAATTCTGCTATACGATTACATTCTAAAATGCTTTGATTTTCTAAGATAACAACATGGAAGAAAGCAATATTAGATTGTCCTCATTATTTTTCTAAGTTAAATTTCTTCATTCTGTCACAACTAAAAAACTTTATTATAATTGACAGCACTCACTTGTCCTGTATATTCTTTTCTATATGATTTTTGTAAATAAGATTCATTAATATAAAGTTATATGTAATCTATTCTAATTCTGCAATAGGTTTCATATTTTTTAATTTAAATTTATTTATTTTAATTGGAGGCTAATTACTTTACAATATTGTATTGGTTTTGCCATACATCAACATGAATCCGCCACAGGTGTACACGTGTTCCCAGTCCGAAACCCCTTACGACCTCCCTCCCCATACCATCCCTCTGGGTCATCCCAGTGCATCAGCCCCAAAAAGAAAATGTGTTTTGTTAACAAGCAGAATTTAGAAAATATGTTGAGAGACTAGAGTATGATCTGCTGTAAAATCAAGCTATCCTAATGCCCAAGTTCTCGAGCCAGAAAAATATTCAGGGCTTCCTTGGTGACTCAGACAGTAAAGAATCTACCTGCAGTATAGGAGACCTGGGTTCAATCCCTGGGCCATGAAGACCCTCTGGAGGAAGTCATGTCCACCCACTCCAGTATTCTTGCCTGGAGAATCCCATGGACAGAGGAGCCTGGCAGGCTATAGTCCTTGGGCTCACAAAGAGTCAGACACAACTGAGCGACTAACATACTTAACAGGGCATAATCTGCTGTAAAATCAAGATATTCTAATTCCCAGTCTCTCAACCTAGCAAAGATTCAAGTATTAAAACACATTAAAGTTCAGATCAAATTAAGATTATGGTTGTAAGATGTTTGTTAGTATCTCAGAAAACTTTAAGATGATGCCTAGGACCCTCTCTCAGTTAGACACAAATGATTTCAAGACTCATAAGGGCATTTCATAACAATCTGACACTCCACCCAAAGCAGCCAATCTGTGCTGAGAAGAATTATAAATGTGACTTTACCATTTCACGCTAGTCAAAATGGCTGCTATCCAAAAGTCTACAAGCAGTAAATGCTGAAAAGGGTGTGGAGAAAATGGAACTCTCTCACACTGTTGGTGGGAATGCAAACTAGTACAGCCACTATGGAGAACAGTGTGGAGATTTCTTAAAAAACTGGAAATAGAACTATCTTATGACTTAGCAATCCCCCTACTGAGAATACACACTGAGGAAACCAGAATTGAAAGAGACACATGTACCCCAATGTTCATTGCAGCACTGTTTATAATAGCCAGGACATGGAAGCAACCTAGATGCTCATCAGCAGATGAATAGATAAGAAAGCTGTGGTACATATACACAATGGTGTATTATCAGCCATTAAAAAGAATACATTTGAATCAGTTCTAATGAGGTGGATGAAACTGGAGCCGATTATACAGAGTGAAGTAAGCCAGAAAGAAAAACACCAATACAGTATACTAATGCATATATATGGAATTTAGAAAGATGGTAACGATAACCCTGTATGCGAGACAGCAAAAGAGAAACAGATGTATAGAACAGTGTTTTGAACTCTGGGAGAGGGAGAGGATGGGATGATTGGGAGAATAGCATTGCAACATGCATAATATCATATAAGAAATGAATCACCAGTCCAGGTTCAATGCAGGATACAGGATGCTTGGGGCTGGTGCACTGGGATGACCCAGAGGGATCGTACGGGGAGAGAGGTGGGAGGGGGGTTCAAGATGGGGAACATGTGTACACCCATGGTGTATTCATGTTGCTGTATGGCAAAACCAATACAATATTGTAAAGTAATTAGCATCCAATTAAAATAAATTTATATTTAAAAAAATAAATAAATGTGACTTTAAGAGTCATGCAGTAAACAGTCACATTTCTAAGAAAAACACATCTTATTAAGATACTTGAATCAGGTTTAACTTGAAGATCTCCTATTTTCTACAGACAGGAAGAAGTCTTAGTTAGATTTTCAAATGCAAACCTGGGTCATTTTTCATGATATAGGAAAGATATTTCCAGGTGAAATTGAGAGCAGAGGAAAAAAAATTGTTATGAAACCACACTCAGAGAACAGAATTGGACCCAGTCACAGGATAGTTGTTATACCCAGAATGAGAGGTCTGGTGGCATTTGACTGATTGGATTCCAGGGCTGCTTCTTAATATCATGCAGTTGGTGTTGTATGCATTCTTTTCTTCTCATCATGGAAATGACTATGGGGAAGGAAGAGCGATAGAAATTATTTGTCTATTATGTTTTTTAAGACTAGGAATCAAGATGAACCATTAAGACTAGGAGTCAAGATGAGCCATTAAGAGGGTCTTATCTGTATTCCATACAGTGGTTAGCTGTTCAGTTGTGTCTGTTCTTTGTGACCCTTTAGACTATGGCTCCCCAGGCTCCCCTGCCCATGAGATTTTTCACTCAAGAATAGTGGAGTGGGTTGCCATTTTTCTCCTCCAGGGGATCTTTCCAACCCAGGGATCAAACCCATGTATCCTAAATCTCCTGCAATGCAAGAAGATTCTTTACCCACTGAACCATCAGGAAAACTCAATGCAAATCATAAGATCCTAGCTTTGAGCCAGATACCATAAAGAATAAAATCTTGTGTGAGTCTTGGTAAAATCTGAATGAATTTTACATGTAAATTAAAAATTGTGATCGAAGAGGAGACAGTAATAAACATAAATACAGCCACTTCCCTGGTGGCTAAGATGGTAAAGAATCTGCCTGCAATGCAGGAGACCCAGGTTTAATCCCTGGGTCAGGAAGATCTCTTGAAGAAGGAAATGGCAACCCATTCCAGAATTCTTGCCTGGAAAATTCCATGAACACAGGATCCTGGTAGACTACAGTCCTTGGGGTCGCAAAAAAGTTGGACAGGACTGAAGTGACTGAACTTACTTTGCAGAATCTCCTCACACCCCATCCAGGTTGAGAGTCTATTTTTCCTCTCCTTAAATGTGGTTAGGTCTTGTGCATGCTTTTCCCCTGTTGATGGCACAGATATGGGTTTGTTTGACTTGATTCTAAACATCAAAAAACTTGAAAGCTTTTGCTATCATTCTATTGAAACCCTGAGATCATTATGTTGTGAAGAAACCCTAGATGACAGACCACTTGAAGAGAGAGCCCAGTCTTTTCAAACATACAGCCATAGCTGTATGGCCACAAATATGTGAGTGAGATATAATATATCAATCAGTCCTAACTAAGCCTCCAGCTGAAGACAGCTGTTAGGAAATTTGAAATTCTAAAGAAACAGAACTTTAAATGTTCCCAAAAGAAAAGTGTATGTGAAGGTATTTTCAGTATTGAATTCTGACAAACATTTAAAGATGTATTTTCAATGCTACATACATTCTTTTGGATGTAAAGGAGAAAAACTTCCATATTCATCTCATGTGCCCAGCATTTTCTGGCTTCCAAAAACAAAGAATGACATTAAAAGAAAAATAAAATTTATATCACTGTGCCTCATTAAGATAGACACAAAAATGACATACAATGCTGCCACATTGATTGCAGCAGTACATAAACTAGCAATACCTCATGACCAATACACTTATGCAAAAATACAAGCTTGATTTCACATTTTAAAGTCAATCAAAATAATTCAACGTGTCAGTTCAGTTCAGTCACTCAGTCGTGTCCAACTCTTTGCGACCCCATGAATCACAGCACGCCAGGCCTCCCTGTACATCACCAACACCTGGAGTTTACTCAGACTCCTGTACATCAAGTTGGTGATGCCATCCAGCCATATTATCCTCTGTCATCCCCTTCTCCTCCTGCCCCCAATCCCTCCCAGCATCAGAGTCTTTTCCAGTGAGTCAACTCTTTGCATGAGATGGCCAAAGTAATGGAGTTTCAGCTTCAGCATCAGTCCTTCCAAAGAACACCCAGGACTGATCTCCTTTAGAATGGACTGGTTGGATCTCCTTGCAGTCCAAGGGACTCTCAAGAGTCTTCTCCAACACCATAGTTCAAAAGCATAAATTCTTCGGTGCTCAGCTTTCACAGCCCAACTCTCACATCCATACATGACCACTGGAAAAACCATAGCCTTGACTAGACAGACTTTTGTTGGCAAAGTAATATCTCTGCTTTTCAATATACTATCTAGGTTGGTCATAACTTTCCTTCCATGGAGTAAACGTCTTTTAATTTCATGGCTGCAGTCACCATCTGCAGTGATTTGGGAGCCCAAAAAAATAAAATCTGACACTGTTTCCACTGTTTCTCCATCTATTTCCCATGAAGTGATGGGACTGGATGCCATGATCTTCGTCTGAATGTTGAGCTTTAAGCCAGCCTTTTCACTCTCCTCTTTCACTTTCATCAAGAGGCTTTTTAGTTCTTCTTCACTCTCTGCCATAAGGGTGGTTTCATCTGCATATCTGAGGTATTGATATTTCTCCTGGCAATCTTGATTCCAGCTTGTGCTTCTTCCAGCCCAGCATTTCTCATGATGTACTCTGCATATATTAAATAAGCAGGGTGACAATATACAGCCTTGGCGTACTCCTTTTCCTGTTTGGAACCAGGCTGTTGTTCCATGTCCAGTTCTAACTGTTGCTTCCTGACCTGCATATAGGTTTCTCAAGAGGCAGGTCAAGTGGTCTGGTACTCCCATCACTTTCAGAATTTTCCACAGTTTATTGTAATCCACACAGTCAAAGGCTTTGGCATGGTCAAGAAAGCAGAAATAGACATTTTTCTGGAACTCTCTTTCTTTTTTTATGATCCAGCAGATGTTGGAAATTTGATCTTTGGTTCCTCTGCCTTTTCTAAAACCAGCTTGAACATCTGGACATTAACAGTTTATGTACTGCTGAATCCTGGCTTGGAGAATTTTCAGCATTTCTTTACTAACCTGTGAGATGAGTGCAATTTAACGGGTAATATATTAAAAATAACTGGATAACCATGTTAATCGATGAAGGAAAGTCATTTAAAAATTCCACACATTTTCATGTTAAAAAACCCAACCATTTTAAAAAATAGAATAGAATGCAGCTTCTTCAACTGGAAAAAATGTTTATCTGTGCAAGTCCTACAACCCAACTCCTTCTTAGTGATGAAAAACTGAAATTATCTCCCTTAGTGCAAAAAAAAAAAAAAAAAGGCAAAAATGTCTCCTCTCTTCATTTCTATTCAACATTTTTCAAAAGGATACAGGCAATACAATAACTCACACACAAAAAACGGCATATGTGTTTGAGAGAGATACTCACAGATGAAACAAACACATTTGTAGAAATCCTAAGAAGTCTACAAAATATCTATTAAAACTAGCATTTGTAACAAGGTTATATAATTTGTGGTCTAGGCTGCACCATGGGGCATGAGCGATCTTCATTTCCCAACTTATAATCAACTTGTAGCCCTTACAGTGAGAGCATGGAATCTTAACCATGTCCTGCCAGAATGTCCTGAGGTCTGTTTTTAAAAAGCATCCTTATTTCTATATTCTGACATCAAAAATTGGAAAATGAAATTAAATACACAAGAAAAAAATTGATTATTTAATGTCTGTTTGAAAATGTACTTAATCCACATGGGTAAAAAAATAGCTACTACCTCTTTAGATTCTAAATACAAGACCTAAACTATTTTCTCTGAAAGGAAGAAGATTAATTCAATTGTCAACTATTTGATGAAATATCTTGTATTTGTAAATCACTGCATTAGTTCCTGAGAGGTGCAAAACTTAATTGCTTGTAATTTCACGCCCTAGGGAACTTGCTGCAGTGAGCTAAGGCACATGTAATAATCTATGACATGTAGAAAGTGGCATCATTGTGCCATTAATTCCCTGAGGCAGCAGAAGCTGTAAGGCTCTATATGAATTTATTGGTGGCCCTTGCTAAGAAGATTAAATCTTAGGGGTTTTGATGGTGTGAGACCAGTTAATCAGAGCAGGCTGGGAGGAGAGTGGGGAGAAGTGCTGGAGCATTAGATGAGGCACATTCTGTAAAACAGGTATAAGTTATTGTCCCACTAACTAGGTAAAAGCTACTTGGTTTTATGAACCAGTTTGATTAAATGGCCACCTATAACCTTATTAAAAGATGCTTGTTCCTTGGAAGAAAAAGTATTACAAACCTAGACAGCATATTAAAAAGCAGAGACATCACTTTGCCAACAAAGGTCTACATAGTCAAATCTATGGTTTTTCCAATAGTCATATACCAATGTGAGCTGGACCACAAGGAAGGCTGAGTGCCGAAGAATTGATGCTTTTGAACTGTGGTGCTGGAGAAGAGTCTTGAGACATCAGACTCCCTTAGACATCAGGGAGATCAAACCAGTCAATCCTAAAGGAAATCAACCCTGACTATTCATTGGAAGGACTTACGCTGAAGCTAAAACTCCGGTACTTTGGCCACCTGATGTGAAGAGCCAACTCAATGGAAAAGACCCTGATGTTGGGAAAGGTTGAAGGCAGAGGAGAAGGGGATGACAGAGGGTAAGATGATTGAATGGCATCACCAACTCAGTGGACATGAGTTTGAGGAAACTCCAGTAAAGGGTAGGGAAGCCTGGAGTGCTCCAGTCCATGGGGTTGCAGAGTCAAGCACAACTGAGCGACTAAACAACAATAACAACACAATCTTATGTGCTTTTGCTTTCTCAGCAAAACCTTTTTCTTTCTCTTCAGTGGTTTGCTCTCTGTGAAGTTAAATTATCCTCCCTTGGCTTAGTCTTAGATATTTGAGCTTGATAGCTCAGCTACTTGAAGTAACTGATGATACTTGTGGCCTATACTTGTACTATAATTTAATCTATATCCTCCCATTTCCATAAAAGAAAAAAAAATTGTGAACAGGGAAACAAAACTGGATGGATTATGTATCCAATTGAGGATATTTTATCAAAAGTAAGCACCCACTCTAATTTATCCACATTACCTGTTACTAACTTTAAAATAGTTAGTGAGGTTTCTTGTACTGTCAAACTATCTTTACATCTGATTTTTCCACTTAAAGGGCAAGATTGATATGTCTCTCACAGAAGAAATTATGCCCCATAATCATTCCTATTCTTTCTTGGATTCCTGAAGTAATGAGAACTATATTTAGAAGGCAATTTAAAACACACACACACACACACTTATCCTGATAGTTAAGAAGTCCATTTTCACATTTCATTAATTAGACAAAAGAACAGAAAGGATGAAAAAAAGCCAGCAACTGCTTATTTCATGTCTAAAATAATTGCACTAACCAGATAAAATGTTACTCAGTTAGCTTATTTTTCGTCTTTAACAAACAATGGTGTGTAAATAATACCCATTTATTTAAACTTTTACTGAAGGTAATCTTTAATTATATGAATGTTGGTTAATTTTGATAAACTTAAACCATAGTAATAAAATTTGTAAATAATTTTAACAAACATAAATCACAGTAATCCATTGCTAATATTGAAATCAAATATTATGTCAGAAATAAAAAAAGTGAATTAAAGTAAGGGCTGGGGAAACACACATGATGTATGCCTTGGGATTTGATAACTTTTTTATTTTAATGAATCAAGGCAACATGCAAAATAGCTATCTGTGCTCTGAAACTGCACATACAAGACAGAAAATGATGATATGTTGATGAAGTACTGAACAGTCTCTCCTCAACTGCTGAGAATCATAACCTGAAAGAGAAACATACACATCTTGCTATACTCCAGATTCTGGAAAAAGTGCCCACATTTATAATAGCAAGGTGGTAAAGCCTGGAATCAGAGATTTCAGTAAGGTCATAGTAAAACCAACTGCTAAATAAGAAGTCTTTCACAAACCAAGCATGATTAAGGAATCCATACAATATAAATTGCAATATGCTGCTGCTGCTAAGTTGCTTCAGTAGTGTCTGACTCTGTGCAATCCCATAGGTGGCAGCCCACCAGGCTTCCCCAACCCTGGGATTCTCCAGGCAAGAACATTGAAGTGGGTTGTCATTTCCCTCTCCAATGCATGAAAGTGAAAAGTGAAGTCGCTCAGTCGTGTCTGACTCTAGCGACCCCATGGAGGAGCCTACCAGGCTCTTCTGTCCATGGGATTTTCCAGGCAAAAGTATTGGAGTGGGGTGCCATTGCCTTCTCCGAAACTACAATATAAATTACACATATATAAGTATACAGAAAAAAAAAAAAAAGGTAGGCATTTGTTGAAGAACAATTTAGTTCAGTTCAGTTGCTCAGTCGTGTCCGACTCTTTGTAACCCCATGAACTTCAGCACGCCAGGCCTCCCTGTCCATCACCAACTCCCAGAGCCTACTCAAACTCATGTCCATTGAGTTGGTGATACCATCCAATCATCTCATTCTCTGTTGTCCCCTTCTCCTCCTGCCCTCAATCTTTCCCAGCATCAGGGACTTTTCCAATGAGTCAGCTCTTCGCATCAGGTGGGCAACATATTTGAGTTTCTGCTTCAGCATCAGTCCTTCCAATGAGCATACAGAACTGATCTCCTTTAGAATGGACTGGTTGGATTCTTTGCAGTCCAAGGGACTCTCAAGAGTCTTCTCCAATACCACAGTTCAGAAGCATCAATTCTGCACTCAGCTTTCTTTATAGTCCAACTCTCACATCTATACATGACCACTGGAAAAACCATACCTTTGACTAGATGGACCTTTGTTGGCAAAGTAATGTATCTGCTTTTTAATATGCCATCTAGGTTGGTCATAACTTTCCTTCCAAGAAGTAAGCATCTTTTAATTTCATGGCTGCAATTACCATATTCAGTGATTTTGGAGCCCCAAAAAGTAAATTCAGCCACTGTTTCCACTGTTTCCCCATCTCTTTGCCATGAAGTGACAGGACCGGATGCCATGATCTTAGTTTTCTGAATGTTGAACTTTAAGCCAACTTTCACTTTCCTCTTTCACTTTCATCATGATGTGCTAGTTCTTCTTCACTTTTTGCCATAAGGGTGGTGTCATCTGCATATCTGAGGTTATTGATATTTCTCCCAGCAATCTTGATTCCAGCTTGTGCTTCTTCCAGCCCAGCGTTTCTCATGATGTACTCTGCATATAAGTTAAATAAGCAGGGTGACAATATACAGCCTTGATTTACTCCTTTTCCTATTTGGAACCAGTCTGTTGTTCCATGTCCAATTCTAACTGTTGCTTCCTGACCTGCATACAGGATTCTTGAGGAAGGTCAGGTGGTCTGGTATTCCCAACTCTTTCAGAATTTTCCACAGTTTATTGTGATCCACACAGTCAAAGGCTTTGACATAGTCAATAAAGCAGAAATAGATGTTTTTCCTGGAACTCTCTTGCTTTTTTGAAGATCCAGCAGATGTTGGCAATTTGATCTCTGGTTCCTCTGCCTTTTCTAAAACCAGCTTGAAGTACAATTCAGGAAAGAAATGAAACCTACTAAGTGAAAGAGAAAATATACTAATGAACATATAGAAAAATGGAGCAAATTTGTTCTTAAAATAAGAGGTATATGTGAAAAAATACTGAAAATAAAATTATAATTTAAATAAAATATTTATTATATAATGGCACATTTTAGCCTGGACTAAAAACTATGGTCATTGATATGTGTTGCACAACATCTTGGGAGTTTACAAACAAATTCTTACATTTTTGATTGTTGAATTTTGACAGTGCTGACCACAGTTCAGTTGGAAGAGAGAAGGCGTTTTCACAAATTGTTCTGTGACAACCAGATGCACAAACATGCATTTTATAAACACACACAACCTGCAAAACAGATCATAGATGCAAATTTAAAATGCCAAACTTTAAAACTCTTGAGCACAACATAGGAGTAAATCTTTGTGACCCGGAATTAGGTACCGGTTTCTTAGACAAGACCACAAAACCCTAGATGAAAATATAAAAAAAAAGAAAAAATAGGTTTCATCAAATTTAAATCTTTTGTGCTGCAAACAATTTCAACCTAGAGAATATGAAAATATATATCCATATTTCTCAGAAGAGACACATATACATAGTATATAAAGAACCCTTTCGAATAAATAGTAAAATAACTCAATTGAAAATGAGCAAAAAATTTGAATCCTTTCACCCAAAGTTTATTTATACAAATATTCAGTAAAAACTTATTAAAAGATCTCAACATTATTTGTTATTAAGGGAATACAAAGCAAAAAAAAAAAAAAAAGAAAGAAAGAAATACCACCTCACACTTGCATTTTTTTTTTCCTATAATTTTTTAAAACAAGTATTGCTGTGTATGCAGGAAAACTAGAACCCTAATTCATTGCTAGTGGAAATGTAAAAAGATACAGCCACTTAGGAAGATACATTAAAAATAAATTAATCACATGACTCAGCCTTTCCATTCCTAGGAACATACTCAAGACAAATGAGAATATGTCCACACAAAAACAAGAACATAAATATGTATATCAGCATTATTCATAATAGCCTATATGTCAATCAACTGGTGAATGAATAGGAAAACATTGTATATTTCTGCAAGGAAATGTTACTTGGCAATAAAAAAAAGAATGCTGGAACATGCTACAATATGGAAGAATCTTGAGCTCAGTTGCAAAAGAAAGAAGACCACATAATATACTATTTACATGAAATTTAAACACTAGATAAATCTAAAGAGACAGTAGATATTTTAGTTGCTTAAGGTTAGTGGTTGTGATATAAAGTGAACTCTGGTGGACATGAGGTTTCATTTTTATGGAGATGAAAATTTTTTAGCATTAGTCATGGTGATGGTTACAGAACTCTGCAAATATATTAAGAAAACATTGAACTGTATTCTTTAAAGAAGTTAATTTTATATGTAAATTATAACTAGATAAACAAAAAATATGGTATAAACAACTGGAGAAAGAGTTAGTGAAAGGACAATTAAGTCTGAGAAAATCACTTAGAATTAACTATAATGAGATAAGATTATGGAAGAGAAGTTAATATACATGAAGCATAGTTTGTAAAAACCAAAAATACACATAAGTATTGTCATAGTCAATGAATAAGTAAAAACTAAGATCAACTAATTAATATTTTAAGTGGTGAGAAATTTCCAAAATTGAAGAATGACATGAGATTTTAGCTCAAGTCTAAAAAAAATATCAAATTCACATCCATATATAACCTGTGTGTGTGTGTTCAGTCACTCAGTTGTGTCAGACTCTGCAAACCCATGGACTGTGGCCATTCTTATTTGTCTTGTCCATGGGATTTCCAGTCGATATTACTGGAGTGGGTTGCCATGCCCTCTTCCAGGGGATCTTCCTGACCCAGTATCAAACCCATAGCTCCTGCATTGGCAGGCAGACTTTAGCAGTGAGCCATCTAGAAAGTCTCACTATATAGCCTAGGAATATTTAAAGTAAATTCTTAAAATAACAGATAAAAATGGTAAAATCTCAGAAAACAATACAGACAAGTGAGCAAAACACTTTTCTTTCTCCCCACTGCTAAAAAGATATAACAGAAAAAAATAGAACAATATAAATCTGTATTATTAAGAATAAATACCTACTAGATAATTCCTTCCATGGAAAGTAATAGTCTGGGATGTTTTTATGTCTAATCTCTTTACCTGTAACATCTATTACAATGACCTGGCTTTTATATCAAAACTATGTTATGAATTATTTTTCTATTTGTTGTTGTTCAGTTGCTAACTCGTATCAACTCTTTGTGACCCCATAGACTGTAGTATGCTAGGTTTCACTATCCTTCAATGTCTCCCAGCATTTGCTCAAACTCATGTCCATTGAGTCAGTGATGCTATCTAACAATCTCATCCTCTGCTGACCCCTTCTCCTTTTGCCTTCAAGCTTTCCCAGTGAGTCAGCTGTTGGAATCACGTAGTAGTAGTAGTTAAGTCACTAAGTTGTGTCTGACTCTTGCGACCCCATGGACTCTTCTGTCCATGGGATTCTCCAGGCAAGAATGCTGGAGTGGGTTGCCATTTCCTTCTCCAGAGGATTTTCCTGACCCAGGAATCAAACCCGGGTCTCCTGCATTGGAGGCAGATTCTTTACCGACTGAGCTATGAGGGAAGTGGCCTAAGTACTGTAGCTTCAGTTTTAGCATCAGACCTCCCAAATTTCCTTGCTGTCCAAGGGACTCTCAAGAGTCTTCTCCAGCACCAGTTAAAAAGCATAAATTCTTCCATGCTCAGCCTTCCTTATGGTCCAATTCTCACATCTATGCATGACTACTGAAAAAAACATGCTTTGACTATATGGACCTGTATAGGCAAAGTAGTGTCTCTGCATTTTAATATACTGTCTGTTCAGTCATTAAGTCATGTCCAACTCTTTGCCAACCCCCCCACCCACAGACTGCAGCAAGCAGGCTTCCCTGTCCTTCGCTATCTCCCAGAGTTTGCTCAAACTCATGTCCATGGAGGCAGTGATTCCATCCAACCATCTCATCCTCTGGCACCCCCTTTTCCTCCTGCCCTCAATGTTTCCCAGCATCAGGATCTTTTCCAATGAGTCAGCTCTCTGCATCAGGTGGCCATAGGAGCCTCAGTGCCAGCATCAGTCCTTCCAATCAATATTCAGAGTTGATTTCTTTTAGGATTGATTGGTTTGATCTCCTTGCTGTTGGAGGGACCTCGAGAGTCTTCTCCAGCACCACAATTCAAAAGCATCAATTCTTTGGTTCTCAGCCTCCTTTATGGTTCACTTTACACATGTACATGACTACTGGAGAAACCACAGCTTTGACTACACAGATTTTTGTCAGCAAGTGATGTCTCTGCTTTTTAACAGGCTGTTTAGGTTTATCATAGCTTCCCTTCCAAGGAGCAAATGTCTTTTAATTTCATGACTGCAGTCACAGTCCACAGTAATTTTGGAGTACAAGAAAATAAAATCTGTCACTGCTTCCACTTTTCCCTCTTCTATTTGTCATGAATGATGGAACTGGATGCATGATATTAGTTGTTTGAATGTTGAGGGTTTTTTTTAATTAATTTTTATTTTTTTAGTTTGTTTTGCTTTACAATACTGTATTCGTTTTGCTACACATCGACATGAATCAGCCACGAGTGTACATGAACTCCCAATCCCGACCCCCACCTCCCCCCTCCCTCATGAATCAGCCACGAGTGTACATGAACTCCCAATCCCGACTCCCACCTCCCCACTCCCGCCCCACACCCTCTCTCTGGATTATCCCCGTGCATCAGTCCCAAGCATCCTGCATCAAACCTGGACTAGCGATTCATTTCACTTATGATATCACACATGTTACACTGCCACTCTGCCAACCCATCCCACCCTCTCCCTCTCCTACAGAGTCCAAAAGGCCACTCTATACATCTGTGTCTCTTTTGCTGTCTTGCGTACAGGTTTATCATTACCATCATTCTAAATTCCATATATATGTGTAAGTATACTGTACTGGTGTTTTTCTTTCTGGCTTACTTCACTCTGTATAATCGGCTCCAGTGTCATCCACCTCATTAGAACTGATTCAAATGTATTCTTTTTAATAGCTGAGTAATACTCCATTGTGTATATGTACCACTGATTTCTTATCCATTCATCTGCTGATGGACATCTAGGTTGCTTCCATGTCCTGGCTATTACAAACAGTGCCACAATGAACATTGAGGTACACGTGTCTCTTTCAATTCTGGTTTCCTTGGTGTGGATGCCCAGCAGTGGGATCGCTGGATCATAAGGCATTTCTATTTGCAATTTTTTAAGGAGTCTCCACACTGTTCTCCAAAGCCAGCCTTTTCACTCTCTTTCACCATCAAGATGCTCTTTGGTTTTTCTTTACTTTTGGCCATCAGAGTGGTATCTTCTGCCTATCTGAGGTTGTTGATATTTTTCCTGCCGATCTTGATTCCAACTTGTGATTCATCCAGCCTGGCATTTCTCACGATATATTCTGTATAAAATTACATATGCAGGGCAATGATATATAGCCTTGTCATACTCCTTTCCCAATTTTGAACCAGCTTGTAGTTTCATATCTGGTTCTAACTGTTGCTCCTTGTCTTACATACGTGTTTCTCAGGAGATAGGTAAGGCAGTCTGGTATTTCCATCTCTTTAAGAATTTTCAACATTTTGATCTGATCCAAATAGTCAAAGGCTTTAGTGTAGTGAATGAAGCAGAAATAGATGTTTCCTTGAAATTCCGTTGCTTTCTCTATTACCATATAATATGAAATAAAGAAAGTGAAGTCACTCAGTCATGTCCAATTTTTTGCAACCCTAAGGACTGTAGCCTACGAGGCTCCTTGGTCCATGGGATTTTCCAGGCAAGAGTACTGAAGTGAGTAGTCATTTACTTCTCCAGGGGATCTTCCTGACCCAGGGATCAGACTCAGGTCTCTCACGTTGCAGGCATATGCTTTTACCATCCAAGGACCCAGGGAAGTTATGCAATATAGTACTCCACAATTTAGTGTCTCAGGCAATAAACATTTTTACAATTTCTGTTTCTATGGGTCAGAAATTTAGGTAATGCTCAGCTTAATCTTTAGGCTTGCTATCTCCCACAAGTATGCAGTTTGGGTGTTGACTGTGAATGTACATAGTTCAAGATTCAAGTAAGGGAAAATTTGCTTCCCAAATCAAACGTATTGTTGTTGGAAGAATTCAATTTTTCACTCTTTTCAGAAGCTAAACGTGAAAGGTGGATTCCATCACAGCAAGTAAGAGCAAAAGAGAGAGAGGATAACAGAAGTTCATCTTTTATTATGATTATTTCTTATAATTTATTCCTTCAAGTGAGTCAGTTTTCACATGCAAGGTGGGAGATTACAGAATGGCATGAACAGAAAGTAGTGGTCACTGAAAGTCATTTTAGAGGCTGCCCACCACTTGATCATTTGCTATCTGTCTGCTTTCCTATTGTCTAGCTACCTTCTCAGCATATAAAGTAGCTGAGGCCATTCAGTTTCTAATCTCATGTCCATGTAATTCCAAATTATCAAGTGGGAATATTGGATGATATTCCTGGGAGTGATGAGAACTTGACCACACTCTTGCTGTGCACACTCTCTTGTACATCTTGTCTTCTAGTTGGTGTTAGATGAAGCTTAGTTTCTTTTAATGAAACTAAGGAGATGAAGTGTCTCCTCAGTTTCATTTTGATCTGAATTTGATTTACTGTCAAGTGGAGCAGACATTTATATCATATCAGCTTCCACTTCCCTCTTACCCACTGCTTTTGGAATTCATTGTTTATTATTCCTCAATATGTCACTTCTATAAAAACATAAAATTTCAAATCTTAATTAAATTGGAAGTTTAAAAAACTTCTTTTTCTTACAGAAGGATAATTTTTCATGATAAGGAATGCAAAGAAATCAGAGCTGCTTTTCTAAAATAATTTTTTTTTAGCATTCCTGAAAAGAAAGTTTGAGAAAAAAGAAAACAAACCAATAAATCAAAACTAACTTAAACCTTATATATTTGTCTTCAAGGTGTATGGCTACATGACATTTCATTGCCAATTTCACATGTCTTCCTAAATATGCACACTCTTTAAATAAGTTATTAGGTATATGATTATTGAGAGGACCCTCCTGACCAGACGCATATGTGTCTCTTGTGTTCCTGTTTTCTTTGTGCTGATTGTATATCTGCATATTACATCAAAACCACACTAGATTTTTAAGAGTCTTTTTATGAAATCTTAAAGTTAATTGTCTTAACCACACCAGCCCCAATCCAGAACTTAACTTATACTTCCCTTTCTGATGTAAATGAATTTTCTCCTTTTCCTGTCACTAACCATAGATCCACAGACCTTGTGAAACTAACTGCTACTAATCATTCATATCTTAAATTAAATGTTTCCTTGCCAAGAAAATTACTCTTTGACATCCTTAGACCAGCTGCTGCTACTGCTAAGTTGCTTCAGTCGTGTCCGACTCTGTGCGACCCCACAGACGGTAGCTCACCAGGCTCCCCATCCCTGGGATTCTCCAGGCAGGAACACTGGAGTGGGTTGCCATTTCCTTCTCCAATGCATGACAGTGAGAAGTGAAGTGAAGTCACTCAGTCGTGTCCAACTCTTAGCGACCCCATGGACTGCAGCCCACCAGGTTCCTCCGTCCATGGGATTTTCCAGGCAAGAGTACTGGAGTGGGGTGCCATTGCCTTCTCCGCCTTAGACCAGCAAATTAACTTTAATAATAAAAGCTAGTAATATCATATACATATACGTGTATATCTATATATATATTTTTTGTTGAAGTAAGTTATTTACAATATTGTATTAGTTTCACATGTACAGTAAACATATATATATACATCTCAGATTACTTTCCACTATAGGTTATTGAAAGATACTGAATATCGTTCTCTGTGTTATACAGCAAATCCTTGTTGCTTGCCTATTTTATATATAGTATATTTTATCTGTTAACCCCAATACTCCTAATTTATCCCTCCCTCCAACATCTTACATTTTTGCTAGCTCATCTTGTGGTCTCTAATTAAATAATTTTCTGTAATTTTGTGATTTATTTTATTTACTTATTAACCTGTGCATCCCTTGAGGACAAAAGATGTGCTTCTTCTTTTTTTCTTTCTTATTCATGACAGAGTATTAGGTCAGTGTCTACAAAGAGCAGACTCTCCACAAGGTTGGTGAAGTGTATGAATAAACAAATGGAGGAGATATAACTGAAATTTAGTAGAAATACATATAAATGTATACCTGTGTTATTGCCATTCTGCAGAGGTGAGAGAGACCTCCACCCAAAATTTAATTTGAAGTTTGAAGCTGATGGAGCCACACACACAATAGGGTATATGTAATTTATTAGTTACATAAGGAAGTTTCCAAGGAGAGCTGGCACACTTCCCAAGCTGTCCTGAAATGACTTGAGAAAGAAAGGAGACTGGCTTGTGGTTAGAGTGTAGGACTAGGGGGCGGGATTTTGTGTCTGAGCAAGAGATTGTGTTCTTTGGTACTTAGGCTAGAGCCCAAAAGGGGAGCATCCTGCTTTCTTATAAACTGAGCCAGATAATAAACAGAAGGGGATGAAGGAGGGATGAAGCATAAAAGCTGTCAGGAGTCAAACATCCAAAAAATAGGTTCTGTGTATTTACTAATTTATCTGTCACTGGGTTGTGTTCTTTTTCTTCATTTAATCCTCATAACAAACTTAAAGTGCCAATAATACTACTGTATTATACAGATAAGCAAACAAGACAGGAAAGCCAATTCAGTGGATCACAATTAATGTCAGCAGAACTATAAGTAAAGGACAGGTATATCGATTCAAAAACCTATTATCAACATAATTTAATCTTCTTTCTCCTGACTTGGATGTTTTACCCTCTTCCTTATTTTTTATGGGTTTCTCTCGTAGCTCAGTCAGTAAAGAATCTGCCTGCAGTGCAGGAATCCTGGAGAAGGAAATGGAAACCCACTTCAGTATTCTTTCCTGGAAAATCTCATGGACATAGGAACCTGGTGGGCTACAGTCCACGGGGTCACCAGAGTCGGACACGACTTAGCAGCTAAACCAACATAATGATTATATATCTGATGCCTTATTTTTCAAAGACATATATAAATATGAACATAGAAAAGAAAAGGTTATTAGAGTTGGGTATTTTCATGCATAAATCACACTGAGATAGAAAAAGTCACATTAAGATAATTACACTTTTAATATAGCTCCTGCATAATGTCTATAGGCTCTGTCAATCAAAACAAATTTGTAAAATAATTTAAAGCTAATATACACATGGTCCTATGACACTGGTAGTGGGATTTAGTATTTGTAATATATCTTTGATCTCTCACAAGTTACTTTTTCTTTTTATTATTCTAATACCATGTATACATGTCTACTAGGACATAACATATAGAAAAAATAATAATCCCTATCTTACCCATCATTTCTATTTTTTTGTTGCATAGGTTGTGGAATCAGAGATAACTGAATTTACATCTTGGCTCTGCCATTTACAGCTTGTGTTACAAAACCAATTTGAATAATGATTCCTACCTGACATATTTTGAGGATTGAGAAAAAGTTTAAAAACATACTTAGCATAGCAACTGTCAAAACCATATAATCAATAGTTCTCTTTCTTTTCTTTCTTTTTAAGCTTTCTCTTTAATTGTCTCCATGAATTTCTAATTTCTTTATTTAGATTTCAGAGCTTTTTTAATAGATTAAAAACAATATACAAAAACTTATTCTGGCAACATATTTTTAGACAAAATCGTATTATGTTGATACATTTGAATCAGTAAATATTATCAGACTAATAGCCTGTTAATTATTATTAGTTCTTTAACAATTTAAAATACATCTTTATTGTATGGAAGATGAATTATTTTAATTTTATTTTAATAACACCTCTAACAACTTATCTTTTAGTTTCTATTTGAATAACCTCTATAACAAGTGCATGAATTTAGATGCTTTGCTGTGTAGTATTCATGGTGGGAAAGTTCTTCATGACATCTGACATAAAATGGATTTTGTCTAATGTTCCATAATAAACTCTTCCTAAATTTCTCTTTGCATGCATGCATACTAAGTCACTTCAGTCGTGTCTGACTCTTTACGACCCCATGGACTATAGCCCGCCAAGCTCCTCTGCTCATGACATTCTCCAGTAAGAATATTGGAATGGGTTGCCATGCCCTCTTCCCAGGATCTCCCCAACTCAGGGATTGAACCCACATGTCTTAAGTCTCCTGCATTGGCAAGCAGATTCTTTACCACCAGCACCACCAGGGAAGCCCCAAGTTTCACATTAAGCCCTAGGAAAAGAGTAATTATAACTTAAGCATTTATAAAATTTACTGATGGCAAACACTAGGATTTAGAGAGGCATTTCAATACTTTGGAGCTTTCCTGATAGATGGTTAAAAGTTTGCCTGCAATGTTGGAGACCTGGTTGGGAAGATCCTCTGGAGGAGGGCATGGCAATCCACTCTGGGAGTCCTGTCTGGACAATCCCATGAACAGAGGAGCTTGCCAGGCTATAGTCCATGGGGTTGAAAAGAGCCCAATGGGACTGAGCGAATAACACTTTCAACTAATTTGGGGGAGATTTCAATGACAGTGAAGCTATACAAGATACAGAAACATAATGTTGGGTAATAACAAATTTGCCTTCTGACACTGTGTAATAATACAGAATTCTCTCAACCTTTTTTTTTTTTTTTAACTAAGAGATGCATGCTATGTACTACAAAGAATACCAAGCAGCCTCACTTTAAACACAGATCTTGCTTTTGGAGAAAATCAACTTTATCTCCATTACATCTATATGCCTCTTCTTCTTCTTTTTTTTTTAATCATTACTCTTCTGTGTTTATGTACTTCTGTTTCTCACTGGTCTAATTGATATTCTCAATATCAATTCTCAAATATTTCAAAGTGATCTTAAAATGTAAGTATGTTTACTATGTCAACCACTTGAATAAATCATTATAATTTCCTATTTCCTTGAGTAAGAAACAACCAAAACAAATGTCTTTAGTGGTATATTACTGTCAAATGTGTGTGCATTTATCAATGACATTTTATTATATTGTTTCTATATGTTTTTAAATGGAATTAATTTATCAAGTCCTTCCCATGTGATAGGAACATTGCTAAACACTTTAATATTTTAAATGTATTATCTCATTGAACATCATAATAGCCAACAAAGTACATGTTGTTATTATAGTTGCCATTATAAAGATAGTGGAATTAAAGCTTATAGAAGCTTATAGAAGTTAAACAAATTGCCCAAAGATATATATACTCTTTAGCAATAAAGCAATAAAGTTGGTATTCAAACCAAGACGGATATAGAAATACATACAGACTGATTTCCTATATAACCCTAGTATGAAATACTTGTTGAAAAAAGTGAAAATGACATATGTGTATAATTATGGCTAGTAGAGTTAGATAATTGCTCAGAATTATGGGTAGGTAATCAATAGAACAAATTGAAACGCATGGGTAACTCTTTCAAGGTAGGGCTTGCTGCCTTTTGAACAGAATGAGCACTTTAATACAGATAATAATATCTGGAAATTATAAATAAGTATAGAATGTTGACAAAATTTACCAAACTAATGTGAATTTGTCCCTTAATGAAAGTGAGCTAATGTACTGGTGCCTATGCTGCATTCTATGGGCAGACAGTTTTGTTATAATCCATTATCAGCTCTACCAGTATTGCATTTCATAGTGTGATAAGAACTTATCCCTTTTCACCTTGAGGAATATAGGCATTCTCCCTTTAGAATAGTTTAAATAAGTCTGCACTAGCAAGTTCTGCCATCTGTATATCCCCCTCCCAGAATAAAATGAAAATTGTCTAAAAAATAGTAATAAGCAGCAGGCTGCACATCTGCACATGTAAGGAACTCAGAAGTCACTACCAGAAAACCACTACAAGTGAAAATCCGAACAGCTTATTGGCTCTTTGAGACAGTGAGATTACAGGGAAAACTACTGCCCCCAAGGTTGCAGAGGCTGACAATTTGGAGAAACTAAGGGGTGAATACAGGGAGCCCCAGTTTATTTGAACAGAGATTCATGAGTAGAAACCACCAGGAGAATAAGACTTGTGTGAGGAGAGCAGACCCTGAACTTGACTTGATGAATGGCTGGAGGTCCAGTGTGGACTACTTGGACAGCAAATGCTACAGGGAGGCTGAGTCATGGGGATGGGGACCCCACAGCATTGTAACATTGATCTCCAGACCTCAACCACACTCCCACAGTATCACAGAAAAAAAAGAAAAAGAAAAAGAAAAACATACCCTCAGGCTTCTGGTAGGGGGAGGGAAAAGAGGTAAGCATTTTGAAATACACGAGTCCCCTCTTTTTTTTTTTTTTTTTTTGTCCTGCTCTTAGCAAGACCTGTCTTATAAAAAGTTAACTTGAGTCTGAAATGGATTATTCTCAAACCTAACAGACCTGGGGAACGGAAATAACCAACTTCAGGACCAGTCTAGCCATCCTGTCTCACCTAAAGGAAAGAGAAAAAAAAAAAAAAGAGAGAGAGAGAGAGAGAGAAATTCTCATGAAATTCAGTCCAAAGGTATAAGCTTACTAAGAGTGAGACCTAATTAAAGATGATAGAACACTTCCCTTTCCCCTACACCTCACTATTAAAATGCCTACCAAAAAGCAAAAACACAATTTGAATAGAAAGAATAAACATCAGACCAGAAACTGCAGGGATGTTGGAAGTATTGAGTATTGATGAAGAATATAAAGCAGCTATGATTAAAGTACTAAAGCTGTGATTAAATATTTAGTCTCTAAATGATGAGGATGCCAAAGGATGAGGTGACAGCATTCAAGAACAGACAGGCAATGTAAACAGACAGATGAAGTTCTAAGAACTAAGAAGTAATGCTAGATTTCCAAACTGTTGCAACAGAAATGAAAAATGTCTTGAATGCGCTTATTAGTGGACTGGACGTAGTTGAGGAAAGGATCTTCGAGGCAGAGAATATAATTGATAGAAACCTGGAAAAACGAAATGGAAAAAAACAGGCTGAAAAAAGCAAAACAATATTCAAGGACTGTGGGACAAGTACAAAAGGTATAACAGACGTGTAATGGGAATAGCGGAAGAATAAGAAGAGAGAGAAGCGATAAAAAAGAAACAGAAGAAATATTTGAAACAATAAAGGCTGAGAACTTAGCCAAATTCATGTCAGACACCAAACAACATATCCAGCAAACTCAAAATATAACTCCCCCTCCCAAAAAAGAACTCCACGCCTAGATATATCACTTTAAAACTACAGAAAAATAAAAGAGAAAATATAATATAAAATATAAAAATCAAAGAAAAAATATTCTGAAAGAAGCCAGAGGAAAATAAAGCAGCTTATCTGTAGAAGAAAAAAGATAAAATTATATCCAGCTTCTCAGAAACCATGCAAGCAATAAGAGAGTAAAGTGAAATAGTGTTGGGAGAACAAGCTACCAGCTGAGAAAATTCTATTCTCAGTGAAATTATCCTAAAAAATGCAGAAATACTCGGATAATTTTTTGCCAGTACACCCACCTTTGCAAAAATGTCAAAATAAGTTCTTAAGGTAAAAAAGAAATAATAAAGGCAGAATAAAGTAAGAGCATGGAAAAAGGAATTATACCTTATGAATTATACCTCATTTGCTATATTTCATAAGTTTAAAATTGTTTTGAAAGAAAAATTTTAAATGTCAAATTTTTAATCCTTGTTTCTTCTTCTCAATCCAACCCTTCTCCCAGGGTGATCTCAATCAGTTTTATGGTAGAAAGCACACTGGTACTTTTTAAAAATCTTATCTTGGCACTGCCCTCATTCGCTGGTATATTTAAACAAAAAATAAATATCTTAGGGTAAATAATCATAATAAAACTATTTTCAACTCTTAAATTTTGATGAAAAACTTATCCTTCCACAATTATTTTCTTCTCAATAAATAGCACTACTATACACCCAATCTGTCCAGTTCAGTTCAGTTCAGTCGCTCAGTCATGTCCGGCTCTTTGCAACCCCATGAATCGCAGCACGCCAGGCCTCCCTGTCCATCACCAGCTCCCAATAGTTCAATACTAAACACTTTGGTTCCTGCTGCCCTCATCACTTAGTTTACCCTTACAATGCTTCTCAACTTTCTTCTCCATTTTGACTGCTATTTCTCTTTCGTCCCTGTCATCTCCAGGCTGTTTTAACACAGTAGCCTCTTGTCTCCTACTTTCGGTCTTGTTCAACTAAAATTATTTCCACAGATAGCAATCACAAATCATAGTTTGGATCATAGCCTTACCCCACTTATACGCTTTTGAAGTTTAACATCCACTGGCCAGTAAGTTTCAATTTGGTCTAGCTCTTGCCCACTTCTTCATCACTGTGCCCTTTAATTCTCCCTTCCTTGCAGTCTACGTCAGCTCTCCTAGCTTCCCTTCTGTTCTATTGTACCAAACGTTCACTCAGTTTAATCCTTTATTTTAGGTAGCAACTCCTCATTCTTTAGTTAAACATTATCATGTCACAATAATTTATTTTACAGATTGTGATCCAACTAGAAAGGATCTTATTTACTTTTTGACAGCTTATTTTTTGTTCATCTCTACCCACTCAAATTTGAAGACCCTTGGTAGCTCAGATGGTAAAGAATCTGCTTGCAGTGCAGCAGACCTGGGTTCAGTCCCTGGGTTGGGAAAATCTCCTGGAGAAGGGAATGGCAACCTACTCTAGTATTCTTGCCTGGAGATTCCATGAACAGAGGAGCCTGGTGGGCTACAGTCCATGGGATTGCAAAGAGTCAGACATGACTGAGTGACTAACACCCACTCAAATTAAGCTCCATGAGAGCAACAAATTGTTTGCCACCTCTCCATTCAAAATAATTAACTAACTCCAAAATGATCTTAGGAAGTATAAATTAGGATGGATATATGAACCTGTATCACTCTGAAATTAATTCCAGCTTTCTCTTGTAATGTTTTTGTACATCAATTGGTGAATTATTTAAATGACAGACACATTGTTACACTTCCTTGTGAAGAATGTGAGGCTATTATTGATATATACAGAAGAGAGAGAAAATGGAAATTAGCTGGTTGTCTAGTTGACTGACTCCAATTACCTGGTATAAGTCAGAACACAGCAAAGAGATCCTGCCAAGAAAAGAGAGAAAGGCTCAGTCTTATCATTTCTTTGCAGGTGGCCATCATTCAGAGCTTGCCGTGACTTTCTTGTGCATTCTTTGTGGATAGTTTCAGAGTAGTAAATATTGATGCACTATAGAAAAAATTCATTGTTTTCAGTTAAAGAAAAAAAAAATCAACCTTAAGCATTCAGTTGCAATCACAGGTAAATGTTATTGTCTTTTAATGTAAAAAAGAGGGAAAAAAAAAAAAACTCATCTGCCAAGAACAAGAGAAATATTATTACTAGGACTGGTAATGATAGTGGCAGACACATTTAAAGATATTTAACTTACACTTCTCTTTTTTAAGCACATTTTCTTTTTGAGGCCAAGGACAGACTGCTTGAAACAGCAGACCCAAGTAAATACTTCATTACCTTCTGTCAGGGCAAATGTAGCAACACAGAGCTGCCTTTCAGCTGCTATTTTATAATTAGTCTCCTTCTTCAACAAACTATGCTGATTTGTAGCATATGTTTTACTTTAGGAATGTGGCACTTGAATACCCCTGGAACTGTTGTTTACTGGGCTAGACAATATTTGTTCCTTAGTTTATTTCAAAACAAGTGCACCTGCTGTCCTATTCCTGTTGAAAGGGAGATCATGTTTTTTTTTTTTTTTAATTTTTCTATTTGTTGGAAAGCTCTTGTAGCACTTTGTAATAGGTTAACTTCATTTATTATTAAAGCCTATCATTGAGTCACATATAAGATATTTACTAATGTTCTCATACTCTCTGATTTTCTAAGATGCCAAGAATAAAACTGTGAGTAAACTTGTGTACCCTCATGAAAATAGAGTTTAGTGTGGAGACGCACATTGATCAGATGATCAGTGAAACTGAAATGCTTGGAAACGTTGAAGAGCACATAATTGCTGTAATTGACCCAGACAGTTTTATCATGGTGGCCATAGTTAGAAAAATTTATGCTGCCATAAAATGTACCAGTAAGGAATCTGGATGAAAAATGAGGTTTATGGTTGTTTCCAGTTTTTTAAATGCACTGAAACAAGACTCTAATATTTTAATACAATAAGAGGTAGACAATGTGTAGATAAAAGGTCATGATATGAGGACAAATTCATGGTTCTTGCCAGGTCATCACTGTTATGTCTTATAATGCAAAATCATAAGAAAATCAAACTAGATTAAGTGGCTTGCTTTGCTTTTCATGTTCGCTTCATTGTATCTAGCATTATTTCGTTCATTAATTTTACTGCAAGTCAGGAAATACTTCACCTCTGAGAATGTCATAAACAAGTAAAAGCTGATAGCCTCTGTCCTCAGAGATCTTACGGGCTATATCAGTATATATTAAAGGAGAAATTTTCTATTTATACTAATACCTTACTTGTTTTTTTTCCTTTAAAGGGAAGAAATAACAAATATCCATGCAAAAATTTAGGAAGGAGTATCTCTATTATATTTTCTCATAAATTAGTTTTAAGTAAAGCAGAGCATAATATCCTATTTTGTTTTGTTTCTCTTATTCTTCCATTAAATAACTTCAAGGAGAATCTTGTAAAAATGCATATCTTTTGGATTAACCAAATTAAATAATTTGGTAGGCCAAATTAAAATTGATTTCAGAGGCATCCAAAATTGTAAACTGCTTTCTTTATTATTGGAGTTAATGATGAGGACACTGCTGATAATACAAATACTTCTATAAATTTGTGTGGGAGGATAGGTTTTGGCAAGGAGCATGTACCTATTTTTAAAATACTTTTGCTTCTTTTCGGCTCTGCTGGATCTTTGTACTCTTCAGTGTTACACAGGCTTCTCATTGCAGTGGCTTCTCCTGAAGTGGATCCTGGGCTGTAGGGTGTGCAGGCTTCATAGCTGTGTCGTATGAGCTCAGTAGTTGCAGCCCCCAGCCCTAGCACACAGGCTCAGCTGTTGCAGGGCGTGGGTCAGTGGCTCGACTGCATGTGGGATCTTCCCAGACCAGAGATGGAACCCCTGTGTGTCTCCTGCATTGCAGGCAGATTCTTTACTGCTGAGCCACCAGAGAAGCCCCATGTTTACTTCTTTTTGACTGAATAATAGTTAAAAAAAAAATTGGTTTTCTTGACTGGGTAGAAGGGAATGGTTATGGAGTAGTGAAAGACAGCTCCTAGACAGCCAAATTATTTCAATCTGGAAATAAACTGGGTAACAGATGTTATAGCCTCATATCCTACATTTCTATACATGCTTATATCCTGCATTTGACTATTTACAAAGACATTTTCTTTGTTTGACGTTTTTCATCCAAAACAACAAAGCTATTACAATGTATACATGTGTCCACATTTTATAGATAAAAAAACCTAAGACTGAGAGTTTCCTTTCCTTGCCAAGTTCACAATGCTTACAAATAACGGAGGTAATAAAAAAGCCAAGTTTTATGAATTCAAGTCTGAGGCTGTATGGACTAAATTACTCTGCAAGATACGATATCCAATGTGATCACTGCTAATTTAAATCTTTTAAAACTGTGACAATTATGGCAGAGATGGAAAAAGCTCTTAAGCCAATAAACCTTTTTGAAATGGATGCAGTACAAAGTGCTTATATTTGTTACTTTGGAGAAGATATGATTATGTCAATAAGTCTGAGGGAAATACAAAACGAAACAAAAGGTCCCCTTCATAATTGTTATGATGTATGCACACTTATATGGATTCAGAATTTCCACTCTCCTGTGGAGTTACTCATAAAAGCATTACAGTGTACTCTGAAAGATTACTTTTCAGTTTCTCTCTGTGATACCTATGGTCATGTAGTATTTAAATCCCCGCTGCTATCTGAAAACTCGCATTTTCTGAGGTAGTTAGTAGATTATCCACTACATGGAATGATTTGTGCGAACAGATAGATTGACACATACCTAATTTGCTCTTAGCTACGTGAAACCTCTCATTTTCTTCGGCGTGCGCTTCGAATCCGGTGCGCTCTGGCCATCTCTTCTGCTCATCACTACTGAGTAAGTGCCGTGGTGGAGCTTGCCATAGCGATGACAGTGGTGCTCTGACCTCGCTCAGACTGTGGTTCACGGGGTCCGTCAGTGACCTGGAATGCTTTCAGAGCTGGAAGTCTCGTTTCTGTTGATGTGTTTCAGCGTGGTGCCTCGGATACACAGCATTCACCGGTTTACTGTTTTAGAGATGACTGCCTCTGAAGAGCAAAAGTAATGATTCAATTCTTCAGATGAAAGTGTGAAACCCACTTGAAATGAATTAGATTGTGCATCTCTTGGTGATATATTAAATAAGTCATCTAAAGTGAACCGAGAAAATATGCCCAATTGTGAACAACTACTTCACTTTATGGGCTTCCCATGTGGCCCCGCAGTGGAGAATCTGTCTGCCAAAGCAGGAGACGTGGGATCCATCCCTGGGTAGGGAAGATCCTCTAGAGGAGGAAATGGCAGCTCCATTATTCTTGCCTGCAGAATCCAATAGACAGAGGAGCCTGGAAGGTTACAGTCCCTAAGTATTCCAGAGTAGGACACGACTAAGCACGCAGGCACACACTTTCCTGTATAATAGGAATCCTATAGAAATTCTCTGAGCTTGAAGCAAGAAGCACTAAGGATGGTGTTACATGTAAAAATTGTAAAGATATTCTGTAAGGCATTAAGAGAGCATTCGTCAAACTAGTTTAAAATCTGGAGATTCAAACATTTTCTCTTTTTATTTCTTAAAATTTCTTTATTTATATTTAAATTTACCCTCTCTCTCTCTCTCTCTCTCTCTCTCTCTCTCAATCTGCACGATTGTAAACCAATACGCATTATTAAATAACTTGAAGCTGTCTCTGCCACGTGTTTAGAACTTCATGGAAATCTTATTGTTACTGTTGTGGTTTCTGTGTTTTTCCTTTTGAAGACATAAAACTGTTTATAAGTGATGGGGTTTACTCTATCCCTTTTATCCATAATATGAAAAAAACTTTTCTTTAAATCTTCATTTTCTTACTGATTGAATGAACTACTTTTCAAAATTCACCATGTGGTTAAATTTGGAGGGGGAAGAAATTCTCAAATTGCCTGGAAGTCTCTGCTACGGTAAATATAAAATTATATGTATAATGACTGTTGTAGAAACTGATATATTCTATCGAGTTTCATTCAGCATGCCATTCATTTCATTGTATGTCACCAATGACACTCAACATGTCAGTAATAATCATACATAGGAAAAATAATTTTCTATTAGGCTTCTTTCTAAAATAACATAAGGCCATATATTCCATATCATAGAACTGAGAAAGGCCTCAGACTTAAAATAGTCCTATTCCCTTTATTCTATGAGAAAGAAAATTTAAAACATAGAGACTATTGCAACATTTGTTCGAAGTCACATCTTATTAACAGGAAATGGAGTAAGAGTAATTTTATATTTATTTTTCTATTGAAGTATAGCTGATTTACAATGTTGAGTTACATTCTGCTGTACAGCTAGGTGGTTCAGTTTATATATATATATAAATTATATATAGTATATATATAGTTTACGATTGTTCAGTCGCTTAATTGTGTCTGACTTTATATATATATATATATAATTTATATGTTATATAAATTGTTTAAATATGTATAATTATTTTTAGACATTTTCCATTGTGGTTTATCACAGAACATTGAATTGAGCTCCCTATCTATACCTTGTTGTTTATCTATTCTATATATAATAGTTTGCATCTGCTGAACCCAAACTCCCATTCCATCCCTCCCTCCACCTACTTAGCAACCACAAGTCTGTTTTCTATATCTGAGAGCCTGTTTCTGTTTTGAAGATAAAGTTATTTATGTCATATTTTATAATCCACATATAGCTGGAATCTAATATAACCCATTATATGGTATTTGTCTTTCTCTTCCTGACTTTGCTTAGTATGGTAACCTAGGTCCATCCATGTTGCTGCAAATGACATTATTTGTTCCCTTTTATGGCTGAGTAGTATTCCATTGTATATATGCACCACATCTTTATCCATTCATCTATTGATGGACATTTAGGTGGTTTCCATGTCTTGGCTGTTGTGAATAGTGCTGCTATCACCATAGGAGTGCATATATCTTTTGAATTAGAGTTTTGTCCTGATATATGCCCAGGAGTAGAATTGCTGGATTATATGGCAATTCAATTTTTAGTTTTTTGAGGAACCTCTGTACTGTTTTCCATAGTGGCTGCACCAGTTTATATTTATATATTGCACCAACAATGTCAGAAAGTTCCCCTTTTCTCCACACCTTCTCCAGCATTTGTTATTCGTTCAGTTTTTAATGATTGTCATTATGACCAGGGTCAGGTAGTGCCTCATTGTAGTTTTGACTTGGATTTCTCTAATTAGCAACGATGAGCATTTTTTCATGTGCCTATTGGCCATCTGTATGTCTTTTTTGGAGAGAGGTCTACTTCATTCTGCCCCATTATTCAGTTGTATTGTTCTATTGTTATTGAGTTGTGTGAGCTGTTTGGTTATTTTTGAAATTAAGCTTTTGTTGGTCACATTGTTTGCAAATGTTTTCTTTCAATCCTTATGTTGTCTATTTTGTTTGTTTGTTTATGATTTCCTTTGCTATGCAAAAGCTTATAAGTTTGATTTTGCCTCGGGAGGCTAACTTAAGAAAATATATTGGTATTATATATGTCAGAGATTGTTTTGCCTATTTTCTCTTTAGGAGTTTTATGATGTTATGTCTTATATTTGTCTTTAAGCCATTTTGAATTTATTTGTGTGTGTGTGTGTGTGTTGTGAGAGTGTGTTCTAAATTCATTGACTTACACGTGACTGTCCAGTTTCCCAACATCATTGGTTCAAGTGATTGCCTTTATGGAAGATTAATTGACCATAGGTATGTGGGTTATTTCTAGGCTCCTTATTCTGCTCCATTGATCATGTTAGTTTCTGTGCCAGTACTTCACTATTTTGATTACTGTAGCTTTGTAGTATTGTTTGAAATCCATGGGGAGGGGTTATGCTTCCTTTGCTTTTTGTTCTTTTTCTGGAAATTCTGGATCTTTTATGGTTTCATACAATTTTAGGATTGTTTGTTCTAGTTCAGTTAAAAAAGGTAATGGGTAATTTGATAGGGACTGCTTAAATCTATAGATTGCTTTGAGTAAATATAAATATTAACTTATTTTATATGCTTTTCCAACTCTTCCAAACAGTCCAATTTAGGGAAATTTATGAAAACTATGTAACCTAGTCCTGTTGAAATAACTGTGAACACCAGAAGGCTTAGAGGTGCTGTTTTGCTCAGACTGAGAGTTTCTCAGTGGCTCTCTAAGTGTTGCATGTGGCTATTTAATTCATTTTGCCTATATATTTAGTGAATATTAGTGAGAATGAACTTTTGGCCAGAGCATAAATTTCTATAGCAAAGGGAAAAGAAGCCATATGCACATATTCCTAATACCAATTGATAAAACTAATTAAAAACTAAAACATAGAGACCAAAAGCATATGTGTATCATTTCATTCCAATTTTTTTTTTACTTCAGTTAATTTTCCCATAGTTCTTAAATGTCATAACTAAAGAAAATGAATGATGGTCTTACTAAATTTCTTTTACTATATCTCATTCACCTATATTGCTTAAAACTCAGTTTTCATCAACCAACCAACAAATAAATAATCTAAAATAAAAATCTATTTAAAACTTTCTCCTTTTGGATAATATAAATCTCTTATTTCTCTTTGTTGTAAAAAGATAATAAAATCTGCCTCTCAACTTTGCCATAATAAATAAATGGCTTATAACTAGAACTTAGGGTATCTCCCTCCCCTCTTCTCTCTGTTTCTCTCTCTCTCTCTCTCACCACTTCCACCTTCAAAGATTTTTTTTTTTTAACTTCAGAAAGTGAAAGTGAAGTCACTCAGTATGTCCAACTCTTTGCGACCCTGTGGACTGCAGCCCATCAGGCTCCTCTGTCCATGGGATTCTCCTGGCAAGAATACTGGAGTGGGTTGCCACTTCCTTCTCCAGAAAACATTTCACTTAATACAGCATACTTGGAGTGAGGTATTTTCATTAATTCCAATTATACACCAAAAATTGCAAATGTAATTCTTATTTACCTCTAGACTATGTGCAACACAAGCCTGTGTTGTTCTGTTTCTTCACCATATTCCTCTATCTGTCCTGCTTTGTTCTTCCCCACCAAAACCATCTGAGAACTGATTTTCAAGCCATCCCATTATGCTTTCTGAAATTTAGTTTCCTTTACTGTAAATTTTTTGTGTATGTGAATCATCAGAAATTTTAAGCATTCTGACGGTTTTGTTGTAACCTGAAGTGAGAACTTATTCTTTCACATCTATCTAAATCCTTTGCATGTTAAAAGCATTACTAAATATTCCCTCTCCTTGTGTAAAATGTGTCAATTACAAATGCCAGACAAAGCAGTCTGTATATATATATTATCCTTGATTTGCCCTTTGTCAATATCTTTGACATTTTCTCAAATTGTAATTAATTTCATAATCCACTGACATTGGGTCATTCCTCCTCATTTCAAAAGTATTTTGGCTCACACTTCATTTTATCTTGAATACTAATTTGTCTTAATTTTTTTGTCATTTCAGTGTGGATGCATATAAAGGATTTTCCCTTTCTTTGAATCAATTTTCGTCTCATTAATTATTTTCATCAATGTAATTTCATGCTGATGTTTCTCTCATCTTAAAACCAACCAACAAACAAATAAGCAACTAGCCAATGCCTCTCCCCACCCCGCCCCCGCCTTTGATTCTTCTTTTCAAAAGCAAATGAAAACAAAAAGATTATCTACAGCCATTCTCCAGTTCTTCTTCTCTCTTATGATCTCTTTCCAAATCAAGATTCATACACTTCACCAGTTAATGTCATTGTCCTTACAATGTTTAACAATGATCTTCACTTTGTAATCCCAGCAACCGGTTATCAGTTTTTATTTCAGCCAGTATATATCCTTCCTCCTTGAAGTGCTTTGTCCCATCTGGTTTCCAATCACTCACATTTATGGTTTTGCTCTCAGTGCTCTTCAGTCTCTATCAAGTCCTTTGCCTCTTCCTGCTCCATTAACATGAATCCTTCCACCCTCTTCCACCCCAGTGGACACTCCTAGGTCTTAATTATTGATTTTCTTCTTTATACCCTTGCCTTTTGTGATCCCACTTAGTCTATGAGATTAAATATCATTAATATGCCAATAATAACAATTTCAGCACAGGTTCAGTTCAGTCGCTCAGTCGTGTCTAACTCTTTGTGACCCCATAAATCTCAGCACGCCAGGCATCCCTGCCCATCACCAACTCCTGGAATTCACTCAGACTCACGTCCATCGAGTCAGTGATGCCATCCAGCCATCTCATCCTCTGTTGTCCCCATCTCCTCCTGCCCCCAATCCCTCCCAACATCAGAGTCTTTTCCAAAGAGTCAACTCTTCGTGTGAGGTGGCCAAAGTACTGGAGTTTCAGCTTTAGCATCATTCCCTCTAAAGAACACCCAAGGCTGATCTCCTTTAGAATAGACTGGTTGGATCTCCTTGCAGTCCAATGGACTCTCAAGAGTTTTCTCCAACACCACAGTTCAAAAGCATCAGTTCTTCGGTGCTCAGCTTTCTTCATAGTCCAACTCTCATATCCATACATGACTACTGGAAAAACCGTAGCCTTGACTAGACGGACCTTTTTTCGCAAAGTAATGTCTCTGCTTTTGAATATGCTACCTAGGTTGGTCCTGTGGTCATGTATGGATGTGAGAGTTGGACTGTGAAGAAAGCTGAGCGCCGAAGAATTGATGCTTTTGAACTGTGGTGTTGGAGAAAACTCTTGAGAGTCCCTTGGACTGCAAGGAGATCCAACCAGTCCATTCTGAAGGAGATCAGCCCTGGGATTTCTTTGGAAGGAATGATGCTAAAGCTGAAACTCCAGTACTTTGGCCACTCATGTGAAGACTTGACTCATTGGAAAAGACCCTGATGCTAGGAGGGACTGGGGGCAGGAGGAGAAGGGGATGACCGAGGATGAGATGGCTGGATGTCATCATTGACTCAATGGACGTGAATCTGAGTGAACTCTGGGAGTTGGTGATGGACAGGGAGGCCTGGCGTGCTGCGATTCATGGGGTCGCAAAGAGTCGGACATGACTGAGTGACTGAACTGACTGACTGACTTAGGTTGGTCATAATTTTCCTTCCAAGGAGTAAGTGTCTTTTAATTTCACGACTGCAATCACCATCTGCAGTGATTTTGGAGCCCCCCCCAAAATAATGTCTGACACTGTTTCCACTGTTTCCCCATCTATTTCCTATGAAATACAGAACAGGTATCTCACCCTAATTCCAGACCTAATATCAGCACAGGTATCTCACTCTAATCTCAGACTTTTGCTTTAACTTGTACAGTGGACGGTTGATGTTTTACACTTCACAGATATCTCAAAATCTGTATTTCAAAGATAACTTAATCTGAGCCATCAAACATATATTTCCTCCTGCTCCCTACAAACACATACACATACATCCCTCATTTTGATGGCAGCTTTTATTTGGGGCAGATTATTGAGTTCATCACTGAGCTCTTGCTTTATTTAACATTCTGTATTTAATGTGGGCTTCCGTGGTGGCTCAGTGATAAATAATCCATCTGCCAGTGGAGGAGATGTGAGTTCAATCCCTGGATGAGGAAGATCCCCTGGAGAAGGAAATGGCAAACCACTCCAGTATTCTTGCTTGACAAATGCCATGGACAGAGGAGCCTGGTGGGTTGTCACCCATGGGATCTCAAAAGAATCATAGACAGCTTAGCTACTGAACAACAACATCTAATGTACCAGACAATCTGTCTCTATCTTCATATATAAGAATGTTGCCACATCTCAATTCCTATTCTCATCATCACATTTTCCACTTTGGTTCTATAATTTGCAGACCTGAAGTTTAAAGGTTATATTTTAAAAGTTGTGAGGGTAGCTCTGTGTATGCGTGTGTGTTTAATGGTGTCTTGACTCAGGTCTAAGGTCTTGATTAGAAACTGGCCAGTTCCCTTTTTGAGTAGTAAGTGAAGGTCACAGTCCAATCACAATCCCTGGTTGGGTTCTCCCACTCTGGGCCACTATGAAGTTGCCTTCATTTTCCTGGGGCCCAGCACCAGATAGCTGGGGACAGTTCTTTGTCCTGATTCTAGGGAAATTATTCAAATTAGCTAATCAACAGAAAGCCCAGGAAACAGCCAACTTTACCCCAATTACCATAGAGAAGCTTCCCCAAAAACTCCAGCTTGTTATCCTCTCCCCAATATAGCCATCTCTGTAGCTCTGCTTGACATCCTTCTTTTGTTCAGAGGTGTAATCAAGAGTTCAGTTTTTCATCTATTCAGGTGACATATTATGTCCTACATCAAAGAACCTTTAAATCTCAAAAAGCACTTTGCCTTCTGAATTCTTTTTACTTTCTTCAAAATGGAGAAACTTACAGAACAGCAGATGAGGAAAGAAATTTGTTGGAGCATTCATTCCCCAGTTTCTTCTTTGGTGAAAATGATTTTGGAGGGAGAGCAGTGATCAGTCCTGAAGAGAGATCTTAGTTCCCAGTCCAGGAATTAAACCTGGGTAACCTGGATGAAAATCAAGAGTCTTAGCCACTAGAATGCCAGGGGCTAGAGGCAAGAAGCAAAGCGGCCCTGGCTCTTGCCCCTATTTGAAAGCAAGACTGTTTCAATGAGGCAAAAACAGGTACAAAGTTTATTTTTAGAGACACAGAACAATGTATGGGAGAGCACAGAGGAAAACAGTTTGTTTATCCAACTCAGAAGCAGAGCAGAGAGGCACACTCAGAGAGAACGGGTATAGGCCTCCTCTTGAATGAAGGGGAGGGCAGTAAGTCAAGCACTAGGCAGAGACACACACCCAGAGAGGAGTGCGAGCATCCTGAGTGACAAGGAGCACAGTACATCAGAAACTAGGCAGAGACACGTGTGGGCATCCTGGTGAGGAGGGACACAGTACAGAGGTGATGTTAATCACTTACATAGGATGGTCCTTCTGGATCTTTGTTTCAGTTCAGTTCAGTCACTCAGTTGTGTCTGACTTTCTGACCCCATGGAATACAGCATGTCAGGCCTCCCTCTCCATCACCAACTCCTGGAGTCTACCCAACCTCATGTCCATTGAGTCAGTCATGCCATCTAACCATCTCATCCTCTGTCAGCCCCTTCTCCTCCCACCTTCAATCTTTCCCAGCATCAGGGTCTTTTCAAATGCATCACTTCTTTGCATCAGGTGGCCAAAGTATTGGAGTTTCAGCTTCAGCATCAGTCCTTCCAATGAACACTCAGGACTGATCTCCTTTAGGATGGACTGGTTGGATCTCCTTGCAGTCCAAGGGACTCTCAAGAGTCTTCTCCAACACCACAGTTCAAAAGCATCAATTCTTCAGTGCTAAGGATCTTTGTTTATCTTTAGCCAATTGTCTTTCTTCTTTCTTTACATCTGTTTGGTCCATGGATCCTCCCCAAGATGAATGAACATATTTTTGCTAAGGTAGATCCCACCGCAGAAGCCTATGGTTATATGTCCACATTTATTATGGGGTGGGATCCCTCTCTTTGTGACCTCCAAGAAGCCTTCCTGTGCATGTGCAGATAAAGAAGTCTTCCTTGACCTCAGAAGTGGACACCTTATCTCTTTGTTTTAGCAGAGCTCAGCTTTTACCACTAACTTTGTCCTTGGAGAATCTTGGTGAGAATGAAGCTTAAATTTTACTTCCCTTGATAAATATTGGGTGTCTGGCTCAGAGACCCCCTGTCTTGTACCTCAGAAGTTCAGAATTGATTATGTTTCTCTACTAAAGGGCACAGCTCCTGTAAGGTGACTTTTTCTACAGCTAAAAGTTTCACCGAGTTCTGTTCACTACTCATTATCTGATCTTATATGTGTGTGGTAGGTGTTTTCTTCTTGGTCCATCATGCCTTGTTTCTTTTTATTTTTCCCTTTAAACAAGGAAGCAATTTGTAAGTTTTCTTTATTAATTACATTTAATTATTTATAAATTAATATTTATGACTTTAAGAGTGTGATTTGTTTCCTCTGTGGACCCTGACTGATACTATTACTGCCATGCAAAAGTGAACCACTGTCATATGTGCCTGGATACAGTCTCCCGACAGGCACTCTTGCTTCTGCCATTGTTCCTTTGCAAGTTCTTCACTGCAAAACAGCCATAGGCTCAAAAACATATCCTTTTATCTATTACTCCTCTGCTCAAAACCTTCCAGTGGATCTCCATTCTTCTCAAAGTAAAAGCCAAATTTTAAAAAGTAACTTTAAATAAAATGGACCATATCACTCTGATATTAGTTCCTATTGTCCTTTCTCTTTACTTAACCCAGAAATACAATCCAGATTGATTCCTCAGTGGTATAAGCATCTTCTGACGCTGGGCTTTCCTGGTAGCTCAGTGGTAAAGAGTCCGCTGATCCCTGAGTAGGGAAGATCTCCTGGAGAAGGAAATGGCAAACTACTCCAGTATTCTTGCCTGGGAAATCCCATGGACAGAGGAGCCCTGTGGGCCACAATCCATGGGGTTGCAAAAGAGTCGGACAAGACTTAACAACTAAAACAAACAACAAATCTGACTCTAGGCAATTTCAGTATTAATTATATAAGTATTTAAGACAATAAAATTACCTTCATGTTTCCTTAAAGAATCAAAAAATACATGTGATTTTCAATTATTTGTCATTTTTGTGATTAAGAGAATTTAAACTATTGGATAATATTTGTTTTTTAATTCCATTTATGATATCATATTGTGCAACTGAATTATATGTGTTTAAAGTGACATTTTCCTCATATAATTATATAATTTTAGGTATATTTATACAAATATATCCCTTCTGCACACTCATATACATATAATTAAGAAATATCTTGTTAAAATTTTAATTTATTATAACCTATCAATTTTTTTTAAAGTTATGATGTCATTAAAACAGAAACATATTTGTTAAGGAAATTATCTATAGCAACTTTAGTGCACTTAAAGTAATGAACAGTATAAACTAATTCAATAAATAGATCAAACACTAATGCAAATACTCCTAAAAGGAGTTGCAAATATTTACTAGACTTATAAATAGAAAAATAATACTTAGAAACTGAGCTTAAAAGACCTATGAAGGACATGGATTTCAAACATATATCCTGACTGAACTGATGGTACATTCATAAGACTCTAGTAACTTCTAAAAATTTTTTATTTCTACATAGAAACTGCCCTCAGGTTTCAGCTTGTGCTTGAATTGTATAAATCTACAAAGAGCAGTGCCCACCTTTAAGCAAAAGCAGACAATCTAAAAAATTCACAGCCTTCCTCAATTCCATCAGAGAGGGAAGGGTGAGAGACAGGGGAAAGCTTCCACAGTCATGCAGGCATGGGGGAGGGAAAGATAAGACATAGCAGGAGATGAGCAAACCAGAATCATTCTTCTCATTTTCCCTGTGAAACCAAAGCCTTCAGCCATTGGAGAAAGGGCAGATTCAGTGTCACCTTACAGGGATAGGTGAAGGCTCATTAGATCTAAAGGAGGGTAACAACTTCAAAAAAGAAAAAAACAACGTAAGAGGCAACAAATACAAGTATTTCCTTCAATCGCTCTTCTGTTTTCCCCTAGAAATAAAAACAGGCACACATGCTCCTTCTTAAAACCTGAACAAACGAACAAACAAAAAATATGTACTTTTTTTTGTACTTTTTTTTTTAAAGTGCTGCTCCTTTTCTCTTTTATCTCTGTGTGTATTTTCTTATTCCTCTACATCCACTCCTCAATTCGGTGCAATCTGACATCACTCCCCTAGTCCTCTATTGAGAGTGCCAGTCCTAAACGCAGCAGCAGCCTCTGATTTGTCAGTCCTTAGCTTTTATACCCTACACTTTCTATAGCACTTTGCTTTATGAAAATATGTCTACATTTCTATTTTTGAATGTCCAGTCCTTTAACTTCATTAATTGTACATTGTTTCTTGATTTTCTGTTTATACTATGAGTGGTTCACTGCCTTTATTTGCAAGGGATTCTTTTCTTCCACCTGTCTTTCTCAGTTAAAATCTTATCTATCTACTGTTCTCAGACCAACCCCTTTGTGATCTTTTTGTTGCATTCATGTCACTTCATGGGTAGATTAATTCAAGACCCATCTTTCGTGTTTCCTTGATTAGTGCATTAACTTTTTTAACCATTATCTATTCAATGCCTGTTACATATGAAGCACTGTGTTAAGGCAGAGAAGGCAGTGTGTTAGAAAGATGAGTTAAGATATAGTTCCTTCTTCCACTAAGCTTATGGTTTATAGAAAGAAATGTTTTAATATAAAATAATACAGTTTCAATGATAGATATCTGTATAATAAAGGCAAAAGGTTAGATTACTTCTTCCAAAAGGAAGAGCAATCACCATTGGTTTTTAACAGATGTTGATGATGGACTTGAGTTGTAAATGATGAATATCTTTGGTTTCCTGGTGGTCTAACTGGGTAGGTACATTCTCTAACTGATCTTGCCTTCATTCTGAACATTCCTAACATCATTATCCACAAAGTAATATGATATCTTTTCAAGACTTAAATTGTGATCATATCATTCCCCAGTTTACAATCTGTCAATGATGCCTATTGCTTTCTGAAAACATAACAGGATGTGCAGTGACCACTTGGGTTTGTCCCAGCCATCATCCCTTTTCACCCTTCCCCATTTCAAGATACTTTCACTACCCTGAAATGTGACATGTTTTTTTTTCCTGGTGACCAGAATGCTCTCCTCTGACTTTGTCACCTAACTAACTGCCATACATCCTTCAGATCACAGCTTTAATGTTGGTTCCTCAGAGAAGTCTTCTATAGCTCCTTAGTTAATGTAACCCCTGTTTATGCTCTCAGAGCATAATGCATTTTCTCTTGAAAGAAATTGTGTTTATTGCAATTTAGTACTTTTAGTGATGATTTTATTTTTCAGTCTTTTACTCCCCATTCTATGTTTGACAAAGGCACAGGTGATTTAGCTCAACACATAACTTTCTATAGGTGTGTACCAGACATTCGATAAATGCTGATTGAATCATGAAAGATTGCAAATTACCAACATTTTAGGCCCAAATTTCATGAACCCTTTATATACTTTAGCTGGAATATTAATGAAACAGACATTTTAGTAATAGTCTTCAAAAGAAATAAAATGATCCAAATAATTATATATGTACACAGAGTGTAAGCACATACACATTCACCAGCATTGAGTGATATGATATAGAAGGGAAACTTATCAACTTGAAACCACGGATCACATTTAATTCCAACTTATAGTCACTTTGCTAAAGAGAAAATACCTCAAAGGCAGGGTAAAAAGTAAAAAAACCAAGGACCTGTAAATTTTTTGATATTAAAATTGGAGAAGTAAAATTAATTCACATTTATTGTGCTAGAATACATACAGACATATGTGGTAAATTATTATATTGATAGAAAAACATTAAAAAGAGCTGTCTTAATTTTCACATTAGTTATGCTATTATTGGTTAACAATGGATCATAAAAATCAGAGAATGAGAAAATGAGATACCATTTATGTCATAATGCCAATCAATTAATTAGGTCTCTACTGCTTGTTGAGAATAATTCTAAAAGGTGGAAATATGAATGTGAATTCAGTTAGAAATAAGTTTGTACTTAAAGTAATAACGATCCTCTCCCAAATATATGTGTACAGAAAAGTGCACACTATAGAGCAGAACAGAATTTTTATGACAGGTACACAGTTTGGAATCATATGCCCTGTTAACCCACTAGCTCCCTTACTTACTAACCCTAACCCTCCCTTACTTACTTGCTGAATTAATCTCTCATGTTCTAGATTCCTTATCTACAAAATATAAATAATCAAATAACATTTCATATAGTTGATTTGCTCTCCTAATGAATTCACCAATGATAAGAACTTACTACAACTCCTAACACATAGTAAGTACTAAAATGTTAGCTAGTATTATTGTCATCACTGTCTATCCAGTACTGTATGCACTAAAATACAGTCTTTAGTTATTCAGATTCATGTAATACAATTGTTTTGATATTTCACTCAATTTTTACAAATAGGCAAGAGAAGATAAGAAAGGATATTTTTCAAGAATGGGCTGATGTGAAGTTTGAATTACTAAAGGAAAGCTTATAGATTTTAGATTTTAGAAGATAACATAGTAGAAAACCTAGATGACTTTGGGAATGGCAGTTACATTTTAGCTACAACATCAAACACAGGCTCTATGAAAGAAAAATAACTGATAAGCTGGCCATCATCAAAATGAAAAGTTTCTTCTCTGTGAAAGCTTATTTCAAGGAAATAAGAAAACAGGCCACAGACTCAGAGAACTACTAGCAATAACATACCTGAATAAGGACTCTAAAAACACAAAGAACTCTTAAAACATATACACAAAATATACAGAAGCTCTTAGAGTAAGAATTTAAACAACCTGATTTTTAAAAATATGCTAAAGTGCTTAAGAGACACTTTACCAAAGAAAATATACAGATATATGAAAAGATGCTCTGCATTTTGTCATCAGGAAAAAGCAAATTAAACCAAGATATCACTACACATCTATTAGAATAGAAAAAACTTGGAACTCCGATGACACCAAATTCTGGCAGAGATGTGAAACAATAAGAATCCTCATTCATATTTCTAGGAATGTAAAAAGGTACAGCTAGACTGAAAGACTCTTAAGATTTCTTACAAAGCTGACATTCTTTCAACATATGATTCAGCAATTATGCTCCTGTAAATTGCAACCCACTCCAGTATTCTTGCCTGGAGAATCCCATGGATATAGGAGCCTGGTGGGCTACAGTCCATGAGGTCACAAAGAGTCAGACACAACTGAGCGACTTCACTTACTCACTCACTCACTCACTCACTCACAGTCTATGCAAAGTATTTGAAAACTTGTATGTACAAAAACTCACACGTGTATTCATGTAACAGTTTCATTCAAAATCACCATGACTTGGAAGCAACCAAATTATATATTTCAGTACGTGAATGGATACATAAACTTTGGTAAACACGGATATTATTTAGCATTAAAAAGTGGGTAGTGTTCTATTGTGTGTGTGTGTGTGTGTGTGTGTTTATCTGTCACATCTTCTTTATCCATTCATCTGTAGATGGATGTTTGCGTTACTTCAATGCCTTAGCTATAAAAAGAATGTTGCTTTAAACACTGGGGTGCATGTGTCTTTTTGAATTAGAGTTTTCTCTGGATCATGATGCATATAACCATGATGGTGTGATTACTCACCTAGAGGGAGACATCCTGGAGTACAAAGTTAAGTGGACCTTAGGAAGCATCACTCTGAACAAAGCTAGTGGAGGTGATGGAATCCCAGCTGAATTATTTCAAATTCTAAAAGATAATGCTGTTAAAGGGATGCACTCAATATGCCAGCAAATTTGGAAAACTCAGTAGTGGCCACAGGACTGGAAAATGTCAGTTTTCATTGCAATCCCAAAGAAAGGCAATGCCATAGAATGTTCAAACTACCACACAATTGCACTCATCTAACATGCTAGCAAAGAAATGCTCAAAATTCTCCAAGCAAGGCTTCAACAGTACATGAACCAAGAACCTCCAGACGTTCAAGCTGGATTTAAAAAGGCAGAGGACCAGAGATCGAATTGCTAACGTCCATTGGAATATCGAAAAGCAAGAGTTCCAGAAAAACATCTATTTCTGCTTTTTTGACTATGTCAAAGCTTTTGACTGTATGGATGACAACAAACTGTGGAAAATTCTTAAAGAGATGGGAATACCAGACTGCCTGACCTGCCTCCTGAGAAATCTGTTTGCAGGTCAGGAAGCAAGAGTTAGAACTAGAAATGAAACAACAGACCAGTTCCATTTCCAAACAGACCTTTCCAAACTAGGAAAGGAGTATGGCAAGGGTGCATATTGTCACCTTGTTTATTTAATTTACATGCAGAGTACATCATGTGAAATGCCAGGCTGGATGAAGCACAAGCTGGAATCAAGATTGCTGGGAGAAATATCAATAACTTCAGATATGCAGATGACACCACTCTTATGGCAGAAGTGAATAGGAGCTAAAGAGCCTCTTGAGGAAAGGAAAGAGGAAAGTAAAAAAGTTGACTTAAAACTCAACATTCAAAAAACTAAGATCGTGGCATCTGGTCCCATTACTTCATGGCAAAGAGATGGGGAAACAATGAAAATATTGAGAGACTATTTTCTTGAGCTACAAAATCCCAGCAGATGGAGACTGCATCCATGAAATTAAAAGAGGCTTGCTCCATGAAAGAAAAGCTATAACCAACCTAGACAGCATATTAAAAAGCAGAGACATTACTTTACCAACAAATGTCCATCTAGTCAAAGCTATGGTTTTTCCAGTAGTCACATCTGGATGTGAAAGTTAGACCATAAAGAAATCTAAGAACTGGAGAATTGATGCTTTTGAACTGTGGTGTTAGAGAAGACTCTTGAGAGTCCCTTTGGCTGCAAGGAGATCAAATCAGTCCATCCTAAAGGAAATCAGTTGAATGTTCATTGGAAGGACTAATGCTGAAGCTAAAGCTTCAATACTTTGGCTACCTGATGTGAAGAGCTGACTCATTAGAAAAGACCCTGATGCTGGGAAAGAATGAAGGCAGGAGGAAAAGGAAATGACAGAGGATGAGATGGTTGGATGGCATCACCGATTCAATGGACATGAGTTTGAGCAAGCTGCAGGAGGTGGTGAAGGTCAGGGAAGCTTGTTGCAGTCCATGGGGTTGGAAAGAGAAGGACCTGACTGAGGGACTGAAAAACAACAATGCCCAGCAGTGTGACTGTTGGATCATATGGCAGCACTATTTTTATGTTTTTTGAAGGAACCTCCATTTTTTTTTTCAATAATGGCTATACCAATTTACATTGCCATCAACAGTGTAGTAGGGTTCTCCTCTCTCCACACCCTTTCAAGCATTTGTTATTTGTAAACTTTTTAACTTTGATAGGGATCACATTAAATATGTAGATTGCTTTGGGTATTGTGAACATTTTAGCAATATTAATTCTTTGAATTCAAGATTATGGGATATTTTTCCATTTCTTTGTTACCTTTAATTTTCTTTATCGATGTGTTATAGCTGTCAGCTTATGTCTTTCATCTGTTTGGTCAGATATATTCCCAAGTAGTCAATACTTTATTTTTAATGCAATTTTAAAAGGGACTGTCTTTTACTTTCCTTTCCTGATATTTCATTGCAACTGATTTCTATAAGCTACTCTTAGATCCTGCTACCTTGCTGAATTCATTCATCAGTTCCCATAGTTTTTGTGTTGAGTCTTTAGAGTTTTCTATATATAGTCATGTCATTTGCATATAATGACAATCTTACCTCTTCTCTTCCAAGTTGGATACTTTGTTTTTTTTTCCCCTCATCAATTCTCTGGATAAGATTTCCAATACATTATTGAATATAAATGGTGAGAGTAGGCATCTTTGTTTCATCACAGATTTTAGGAGAAATCTACTAAACCTTCTAATCTTTCAGCTTTGCACCATTGAGTATTATGTTGTCTGTCGGTTTGTCACAAAATGCCATGTGCAGCAATATGGGTGGACCTAAAGATTATCATACGGAGTGAAGTAAGAAAGAATAATCCAAATACCATGCTATCACTTATATGTAGAATCTAAAATTGTGATACAAATGAAGGTATTTACAAAAGAGAAGTAGACTTACGGAAAACAAATATGTGGTTAATAAAGGAGAAAGGGGGTGTTGTTGTTGAGAATCTAAGTCATGTCTGACTCTGTAATCCCATGGACTGCAGCACCCCAAAGGAGAGATAAATTAGGAGTTTAGGATTAGCAGACACAAACTACTATATATGAAATAAACAGTGTCCTGCTGTATAGTATGGGAAGCGTCTTTTTCTGACTTTTTTCACTTAGCATAATGTCAACATAGTGTATCTGTGTTGTCACAAATGACAAAATGTCCTTCTCTTTTATGGCTGAGTAATATTTCTGTGTGTATGTGTCATATTTTTAAAATCTATTCATTCGTCAGTAGTCACTTAGGTTTTTACTATATCTTGGCTATTATAAATAATGCTGCAATGAATATGGATTGCAGATATCTTTTCAAGTTACTGTTTTTGTATTCTTTGAATGAATACCCAGAAGTGGAATGTTGGATTTTATTGTAGTTCTGTTTTTAACTTTTTTGAGGAACCTCCATACTGTTTCCTATGGTGGCTGCACCAATTACTTTTACTAATGTGCTAAATTCATCAGAGTATGTTAAAGTTCTTATGTTCCTTATCATGCAAAAACTCATAAATGTGAATTAAAAACGTGAGGTAGGAAACTAGCCTTGGAAAATCATCTGGAAATGAAACCTCTTTGTGAATAACAAATTATCTTGGTTACAAACATAATTATTTTATTAGTTTGTAAAATGTGGAACTCATTTAAGCATCAATTGTTAATAAAATTGGTATTATTTGATACCAAACTAAAGATAAAAACTTTTAAGACCATAATTCTTCAGTATAAAGTTTATAATTTTTCCATGCCAAATTAAATAATTCAGATAGCAGAGCAAAAATTCCATGTATTCAAATGAAACAGAAATATAATATATCATGACTTACATTTCTTATTTTCTTAGTATCTTACTTTTAAATTAGAAATTAGGAAGGACACATTTTGATGAGAGTCATTATCACATATTATCAAATCAAAATTGCTGGAAGATTATAAGACATAACATTATTTTCTGTACCACTGTTTTTTTTAAACTCCTCATTAAAGTTATTTCAATAATTATAAGATGCATCATGATTCAAAGATGTTGAAGTGTGGGGCGTAAGTGCATCTTAGAGTCTTTAATTTACATGGTAATTTAGTAGGTATAAAGAAAGGATTGAGTTTGGGTCCTGATTCACAAAATGAAGCTTTTCCCCCCTCTACCAAAAATCTTGTGCTGAAATAGTGAATTGGAATCCTTTCTATAATTCTGTGCTTTTTCACCCTTTTATTTTTATTTTATATTAGAATATAATGGATTTACAATGCTGTGCTAGTTTCACATGTACAGAAAAATTAGTTATATGTATGTCTTTTTTTTCAGATTCCTTTCCCTTCTATTTATTACAGAATATTGAGAAGAGTTCTCTGTGCTGTACAGTAGCTACTTACTGATTATTTTATTTTATATATAATAGCATGTATATGCTAATCCCAAGCTTTTCATTTATCTCTTTCTACCTGCACCTTTCATCTTTGATGATCATAAGTTCTTTGTCTGTGAGTCTATTTTTGTTTTGTAAATAAGTTATTTGAATCATTTTTCAAAATTCCACATACAAGTGATATTGTGATATTTTTCTTACTCTGACTGACTGACTTCACTTAATATAATAATCTCTAGATCATCTTTGTTGCTGCAAATGGTATTTGTTCATCCTTTTTAATGACTGAGTAATGTTCCATTATATTTATGTACCATATCTTCTTTATCTATTCCTCTGTAAATGGACATTTAGGTTTCTTTTATGTACCGACAATTGTAAATAGTATTGCAATGAACATTGGGGCACATGTATCTTTTCAAATTATGGTTTTATCTAGATATACACCATGGAGTGGGATTCCTGGATCATATAGTAGCTATATTTTTAGTTTTATAAGGAATCTCCACACTATTCTCCATAGTGGTTGCTCTAATACCCATCAACAGTGTAGGAGGGTTCCCCTTTCTTCACACTCTGTTCAGCATTTATTTTTCATACACTTTTTGACAATGGTCATTCTGACTGGTGTGAAGTGATACCTCACTATAGTTTTGACTTGCATTTCTCTAATAATTAATGATGTTGAGCATCTTTCCATGTGTTTGTTGGTCCCCTGTATATCCAAAGTATGATCTCTCCTAATGGAGATCACTGAAAACTTCTTGTAATTTTTGTATGTTACAAACTGTCCACATACAACACTTTTCTTTGTATTTTGTGTATTTGTATTTCTTTGTATATATGTTTGTGAAATGCTAACTGACTTAGACTACACGTTATGAAACAAAATATATATTACACAGATTGTGGTAGGCACAATAATGCCCACCCCCAATTTCTACATTCTAATCCTTGAAACCTATTAATATGCTAGATATATGTTGGGGGGAATTAAAGTTGCAGATGAAATTAAAGTTTGCTAATCATCTGTCCTTAAAATAGGAATTACTCTGGATTATCCAGGTGGACTCAGTGCAATCACAAGGATTCTTAAAAGTAAAAGAGGTATACAAAACCGAGAAAATGCCAGAGTGATGCTGGGTGGGAAAGACTCTACCAGCGCTAAGGGCTGTGAAGACAGATGGGGGCCACTAGCAGGAAAAGGCAAGGAAATAAATTCCACTCCAGAACCTCCACAAAGAAGTCAGCCCTGATAACAGCCTGGTTTTAGCCCAGTCAGAATTGTATCAGACTCCTGACCTACAAAAATTTAAGGTAATAATTGTATGTGTTGTAACCCTTTGTGTGCAGTCATTTGCTATTGCAGCAATAGGAATCTAATACACAGATTCCTGTGGGTTTTTTTTTTTTTCCTCAAAATAGTCCCTCAAAAGTTCATACTGCTTAGTGTGGTATAATAATAATAATAATGTATTGAGAAAATATATGTTAAACCCTAGATGCTTTATATGACTTCATAAATCCTCATAGTAATCCTTTAAGTTAAATGCTTTTCTTCTTCATCTTTCAGTTGAGGATACTTTTTCCAAAGATACTAAATAAATTTCCCAGCATTATAACAGTAATTGGCTGAGCCAAGATTTGCAATTGGCCATTTGACTCCAGATCTCATAAACACATCTTTCTTGATTGACTTTTACTGAAAAACATTATTTAACATATTAGAAGGACCTTCCACTTATTCCCAACAGAAACTAAACTGTCCAAAGAGGAGAGTAGGTATAAATTCTATCACCATTGTTTATATTCTTAGACATAATGACTTTGAGATACACTTTCAGAAATATAATTCTATTTCCTTTAAAAAGTAGAATTTATGTAACCATTATAATTACCATAAATATAATTTACTTTTTAATAAGTTCTAAAATTGACAATACTCAGAACTGAAACCCAATCTTGTAATTTTTTCTCTCTTCAGTGAAAGAAAGTGAAATGAAAGTGAAGTCGCTCAGTTGTGTCCAACTCGTTGCGACCCCGTAGACTGTAGCCCACCAAGATCCTTTGTCCATGGGATTCTCCATGCAAGAGTACTGGAGTGGGTTCCCATTTCCTTCTCCAGGGGATCTTCCCGACCCAGGGATCGAACCCAGGTCTCCTGCATTGCAGGCAGACGCTTTAACCTCTGAGCCACCAGGGAAGCCTCTCTCTTCAGTGGTATATGTTAATTAATCCTAAAATTCCATATTGCAGTTTTTGTTACCAAATATCAGATTAAGTTAATAGAGTCATGTATACATGTATGTGGGACTTCGCTGGTGGCTCAGAGGTTAAAGCGTCTGCCTCCAATGCGGGAGACCTGGGTTCGATCCCTGGGTTGGGAAGATCCCCTGTTAAGTAAGTAAGTAAAGTCACTCAGTCGTGTCCGACTCTTTGTGACCCCATGGACTGCAGCCCACCAGGCTCCTCAGTCCATGAGATTCTCCAAGCAAGAATACTGGAGTGGGTTGCCATTTCCTTCTCCAGGGGATCTTCCCGACCCAGGGATCGAACCCAGGTCTCCTGCATTGCAGGCAGACGCTTTAACCTCTGAGCCACCAGGGAAGCCTCTCTCTTCAGTGGTATATGTTAATTAATCCTAAAATTCCATATTGCAGTTTTTGTTACCAAATATCAGATTAAGTTAATAGAGTCATGTATACATGTATGTGGGACTTCGCTGGTGGCTCAGAGGTTAAAGCGTCTGCCTCCAATGCGGGAGACCTGGGTTCGATCCCTGGGTTGGGAAGATCCCCTGGAGAAGGAAATGGCAACCCACTCCAGTATTCTTGCTTGGAGAATCTCATGGACTGAGGAGCCTGGTGGGCTGCAGTCCATGGGGTCACAAAGAGTCGGACAACACTGAGTGACTTTACTTACTTACTTACTTATACATGTATGTGGGCTTCTCAGGTGGCACTAGTGGTGAAAAACTCACATGCAAATTCAGGAGATATCAGAGATGTGGGTTCCATCCCTGGGTCAGGAAGATCTCCTGAAGACGGGCATGGCAACCTCTCCTTGCCTGGAGAATCCCATGGAGAGAGAAACCTGGTGGGCTATAGTCCATGAAGTCATGAAGAGTAGGACATGACTGGAGCAACTTAGCATGCATGCATACATACATACTTATATATATATAATATATATACATATATATGTGTGTCTATGTATGAAAGTGAAAATGTTATTCACTCACTCGTGTCCAACTCTTTGCAACCCCATGAACTATACATTCCATAGAATTCTCCAGGCCAGAATACTGGAGTGGGTAACCTTTCCCTTCTCCGGGGAATCTTCTCAACCCAGGGATCAAACCCAGGTCTCCCACATTGCAGGCAGATTCTTTATCAGCTGAGCCACAAGGGAAGCCTGAATTTCAATCAAAGAGTCACAAATTTCCAAGAAATCAGAAAGCAATGAAAATATTCAGTTTTGCAATTAAGAAGATGATCCAACCCCTGCATGTTAATATTGCAGTTAAATATCTAGATTTAACTTCACTTCATGCACCACACAGTATATTTTCTGAAATTATAAGCATTTACTATTGGAGAAGTTAATTTTTATAATATAAACAGCAATATCAAATTTAGCTTTGACATGAGAATAGCTGTTTTAAATTTCCTAAAAATAACATGGTCATTTTGTTAAATATTAGCTAACAAAGATAATAAAAGATAAAAAGTCAAGGCAATACAGATATCTAATCATAGCAACAAGAGAGGATGCAGGAGAATCTGTGTTGAAAATGTGTAACAACAATGGCTAATGTGTTCATGAAAATGAACTCTCCCCCAGATAGCTAGAATGGATATTTAATTATAATATTTGATACTGAAATCACATTTGAGGGGAAGAAGAAATTATTTCTTCCTGACACATGTGACACAAATCAAAAGACTTTAAAGACCTTCAACTATTTCTAGATCTTAACTCTACTCACCCTACAATCAAATATTTCTATAACAACACAAATTCACTGTTTTCTAATGCATACTCTTTATCATGAATGTGAAAGGAAGAGAAACATATGCCTCAGTTTAAAGTTTCGCCAACCACCACTAAACAAAGAAATGGATGCTGCTATTGTATTTATTTCAAGAACTTATTTGCATATGTAGAAATATTGTGGAGTATGAGGCCTGCTGCTTGTCACAATGAAAGAGTTTTTCATTAAAGGCAGTAATTGTTGGTGGTAATACAATATGACATGGTAAATGGGTGTTTCAGATGTATAACTAAAAATTATTCTAGGAATTATTCTTTGATTGTCCAAAATTTTTATGTAGAATATCCTAGCAAAATAAAAATCAAGGAAAATAGAAAAGGAAAAAGCTTGTCTTTCAAAATGTGAGAGAAAATGTGACGCTTTAACATGTTTCTCTGTTACTTGGTATGATACCCCACTAAACATTTTCACAACATTCATAAGGGATCAGGGTTTACAAAAACTCTTGTATATGGGAAATGTCAAGTTATTTTAGGGATCTTTATCAAATTAGCTTTCAAGATATAAATAATGCATATTTATATTTAATTGGAAGATCATCTATTCCTTTATAATAACAGAAATCACTGTCTCTATTTCTCTGTTGTCTGATATCTTGACTGGGACCTTTTTGCTGTTGTTGTTGTTACGCTGCACGTTACATGGGATCGTAGTTGCCTAACCAAGGATCAAACCTGAGCCCCTTGCATTGGCAGCATGGTCTCTCCACTGGAATGTCAGGGAAGTCCAGGACGTATTTCTTACCTTTAAAGAACTGCATCTTAAATATATTCCCATTATTTCTTATGCTATCTGGTTAATCAGAGATTTATTTTAAGTATTCTTACACAGTATGCAGTATTCTTTAAAAGTTTTATGGAGATATTTAAAATAATATTATAGAATCTAAATGAACTCATTCTCTTTTAAGTAGATTCATAGAAAAAATCATAATGAAGAATGGTATTTAGAAAAAAAATTCGGTATTGGCATGAATTTATTGAGTTATTTTATTTGCCCCTGAGCAATAAACAACCAAAAGCAATATACACAGTCTTGGGAAATGTCATTAACATTAGTATTACTCAATTTAATAATAATGTAATATCCTTTGTAATTTCTATACTAAAAATACACTTTTATTGGCTACCATTGATTAAGAACGGAGAAGGCAATGGCACCCTACTCCAGTAATCTTGCCTGGAAAACCACATGGACAGAGGAACCTGGTGGGCTACAGTCCATGGGGTCGCGAAGAGTCAGACACGATTGAGCGACTTCACTTTCACTTTTCACTTTCATGAACTGGAGAAGGCAATGGCAACCCATTCTAATGTTCTTGCCTGGAGAATCCCAGGGATGGGGGAGCCTGGTGGGCTGCCGTCTGTGGGGTCGCACAGAGTCGGGCATGACTGAAGTGACTTAGCAGCAACAGCATTGATTAAGGGGCAGACATGAGGTAAATATTCCAAAATATTTTCAGATCAAGCTTTATGTTTGCTATGTCTATCTTTAAGTGATGAAGTGTAGGTTCCTTTTTTAATTTTTATGGAATACTGGGCCCTACAGCTACTATATTTTTCATTTTATCAAATGTTACCATGTTTTCTCTCTTCTGTGAATAGCCAATTTGTCAAATCTAGTATCTGTAGAAAATGCTAATGAGATTATTACATGGTATGAGTGAGTAAGTGATAGTCACTCAATTGTTTCCAACTCTTTGCGACCCCATGGACTGTACCATGCCGGGTTTCTCTGTCCAGGGGATTCCCAGGCAAGAATAATGGAGTGGGTTCCCATTTCCTTCTCCAGGGTTCTTCCCAATCCAGGGATTAAACCCAGATCTTCTGTATTGCAGGCAGATTCTTTACTGTTTGAGTCACCAGGGAAGCCCATAAATCATTAAGTAACTCAGCTACATACTGTATTTTCTTCTCCCTATTAATTTTTTTTTTGTATGTTCATAGGGAACTTTTGTTTTAGATCAACTAAAGATCATGCATAATATGGACATATGTGCTAAGTCACTTCAGTTGTGTCCGACTCTGCAACCCTATGGACTATAGTCAACCAGTCTCCTCCATCCGTGGGATATTCCAAGCAAGAATACTGGAGTGGGCTGCCATGCTCTCCTCCAGAGGACCTTCCCAACCCAGGGATCAAAGCTGTGTCTCTTGCATTGATCTCCAACTGGTTTGATCTCCTTGTTGCCAAGGGACTTTGAAGAGTCTTCTCCAGAACCACAGTTCAAAAGCATTAATTCTTTGGCACTCAGTCTTCTTCATGGTCCAACTCTTACATCCATACATGACTACTGGAAAAACCATAGCTGTGACAACATGGATCTTTGACAGCAAAGTGATATCTCTACTTTTTAATATACTCTCTAGGTCTGACATAGTTTTTCTTCCAAGTAGCAGTGTCTCTTAATTTCATGTCTGCACTCACTGTCCACACGGATTTTGGAGCCCAAGAAAATAAAGTTTATCACAGTTTCCATTGTTTTCCCATCGATTTGCCATGAAGTGACGGGACCAAATGCCAGATCTTAGTTTTTTGAATGTTTAACCAGCTTTTTCACTCTCCTCTTTCACTTTTGTCAAGAGGCTCTTTAGTTCCTCTTCACTTTGTGCAGTTAGGGTGGTGTCATCTGCATATCCGAGGTCATTGATATTTTTCCTGGAAATCTTGATTCTGGCTTGAGCTTCATTCAGCCTGGCATTTCTCCTGATGTACTCTGCATATAAGTTAAATGAGCAGAGTGACAATGTACAGCCTGGACATGCTCCTTTCCCAATCTGGAACCAGTCCATTGTTCCATGTCTGATTCTAACTGTTGCTTCTTGATCTGCATACAGGTTACTCAGAAAATAGGGAAGGTGGTCTGGTATTCCTATATCTTTAAGAATTTTCCAGAGTATTTTGTGATCCACCCAGTCAAAGACTTTAGTGTACTCAATGAAGCAGAAGTAGGTGTTTTTCTGGAATTCCCTTGCTTTTTCTACAATCCAGTGAATGTTGGTAATTTGACCTAGTCCTATTCATTTACTTTACCTTGTAGACTGATATGCTGTATTCAAATTCTAAGTTTTGGGGGATAATTTTATATTGAGGCAACTGAGAAATGGAATCTTTTCCTGTTGGATCCATATTCAAGGATGTTACAGTTAGCAACAGTTGCAGCCACCATGGATGGTGAGCTGATCATCCCTGAGGGAACTCAAGAAGGAAAGAATATCTGGTATCTCCAGTATTAAATACTGATAGTAAATACCTACCTCCAGACTGCAGCCACTCCCTACAATGAGCCCTTAGGAAAACTTAGATGTGAAAACTTGGGATTCTGGCCCAACAGAGCTGAGATGAATATCTCAGGAATGATTTCAATGAGCCTAGACAGTTGCATCTTCCCATACACAGAAAAGGGCATTCCAAGTGGTGCTTTGGTAAGCAATCTGCTGCCAATGCTGGAGAAACAAGAGACGAGGGTTCTATTCCTGTGCCTAGACATCACCTGGAGTAGGACATGGCAACCCATGCCAGTATTCTTGCCTGGAAAATCTCTTGGACAGAGGAGCCTGGTAGGGCTCAGTCCATGGGTTAGCAAAGAGTCAGAAACGACTGAGTGAATTCTCTTCACTTCACTACTTGAACTTACTAGGTGGAAAATTTTCCAGTCTGAGATGTACATTATGTGATAGATTCTTCTATTGTAGTCATGATACACACTTTTAATTCAGTCCGTATTATTTGCTATATTCAAGTACTTAGAATATGGGATACTGGCTCTTTCAAAGAAGGAAGTTTATAAGTTGGAGAAGACCCATTATCAATGAGGTTATTGTTGTTAAGTCTCTCAGTCTTATTTGACCCTTTGTGACCCCATGGGCTGCAGCATACCATGGGGTATGCTGGGTCCTTCATAATCACCCAGATTAATCAAACTCATTTCCATTGAGTCAGTGATGCCATCCAACCATATCATCTTTGTTCTCCTTCTCCTCCTGCCCTCAATCTTTACAGCATTAAGGTCTTTCCCCATAAGTCAGCTCTTAGGATCAGGCGGCCTAAGTATTAGAGTTTCATCTTCAGCATCAGTCCTTCCAATGAGTATTTAGGACTGATTTCCTTTAGGAGTAACTGGTTTTATCTTCTTGTAGTCCAAAAGACTCTCAAGACTTTTTCAGTACCACAGTTTGAAAACATCATTTATTTCTTATTGCCAAATTCAGACTTTAATTGAAGAAAGTAGGGAAACCACTGAAGCATTCAGGCATGACCTAGATAAAATTCTTTGTGATTATACAGGGGAAATGACAAATAGATTCAAGGGATTAGATCTGGTAGACAGAGTCCCTGAAGAACTATAGATGGAGGTTCATGAATTGTACAGGAGGCAGTGATCAAGAACATCACTAAGAAAAATAAGTGCAAAAAGGGAAAATGGTTGTCTGAGAGGCCTTACAAATAGCTGAGAAAAGAGAAGTGAAAGGCAAGGAGAAAAGAAAAGATATACCCATTTGAATGCAGAGTTCCAAAGAATACAAAGGAGAGATAAGAAAGCATTCCTCAGAGATCAATGCAAAGAAATAGAGGAAAACAATAGAATGGGAAGACTAGAGATCTCTTCAAGAAAACTCAAGATACCAAGGGAACATTTCATGCAAAAATGGGCACAATAAAGGACAGAAATGGTATAGACCTAACAGAAACAGAAGATATTAAGAAGAGGTGGCAAGAATACACAGAAAAGCTATACAAAAAAAAACTTCATGACCCAGATAATGAAGATGGTGTGATCACTCACCTAGAGTCAGACATCCTCAAATGTGAGGTCAAGTGGGCCTCAGGAAGCATCACTACAAACAAAGCTAGTGGAGGTGTTGGAATTCCAATTGAGCTATTTCAAACCCTAAAAGATTATGCTATGAAAGTGCTGCACTCAATATGCCAGCAAATTTGGAAAATTCAGCAAGGCAATGCCAAAGAATGTTCAAACTACTGCACAGTTGCACTCATCCCAGGGTCGGGGAGCCTGGTGGGCTGCCATCTATAGAGTCACACAGAGTCAGACATGACTGAAGCAGCAGCAGTACATGCTAGTAAAGTAATGCTCAAATTTCTCCAAGGAGGCTTCAACAGTATGGGAACCAAGAACTTGCAGATGTTCAAGCTGGATTTAAAAAGGCAGAGGAACCAGAAATCAACTTGCCAGCTTCCACTAGATCATTGAGACAGCAAGAGAGTTCCAGAGAAAAAATTTACTTCTGCCTTATTGACCTCGCCAAAGCCTTTGACTGTGGGGATCACAATAAATTGTGGAAAATTCTTAAAGAGATGGGTATATAAGATCACTTTACCTGCCTCCTGAGAAATCTGTAGGCAGGTCAAAAAGCAGCAGTTATAATTGGATATGGGAAAACAGACTGGTTCAAAATTGGAAAAGGAGTACATCAAGGCTGTATATTGTCACCCTGCTTATTTCAGTTATATGCAGAGTACATCATTCGAAATGCCAAGCTGGATAAAGCACAAGCTGGAATCAAGATTGCTGGGAGAAATATCAATAACCTCAGATAAGCAGATGACATCACCCTTATGGTAGAAAGCAAAGAAGAATTAAAGAGCTTCTTGTGAGAGTGAAAGAGGAGATGAAAAAGTTGACTTAAAACTCAACATTCAGAAAACTAAGATCATGGCATCTGGTCCCATCTGCTGCTGCTGCTGCTGCTAAGATGCTTCAGTCGTGTCCGACTCTGTGCGACCCCATAGATGGCAGCCCACCAGGCTCCCCCATCCCTGGGATTCTCCAGTCAAGAGTACTGGAGTGGGGTGCCATTTCCTTCTCCGCTGGTCCCATCACTTCAAGGAAAATATTTGGGGAAACAATGAAAACAGTGAGAGACTATTTTCTTGTGCTCCAAAATCGCTGCAGATGATGACTGCATCTGTGAAACTAAAGACACTTGCTCCTTGGAAGAAAAGCTATGACAAACCAAGACAGCATATTAAAAGCAGAGACATTACTTTGCCAACAAAGGTCCATCTAGTCAAGGCTATGTTTTTTCCAGTGGTCATGTATGGATATGAGAGTTGGACTATAAAGAATGCTGGGCACCAAAGAACTGATGTTTTTGAACTACTTCAAGGAAAATATTTGGGGAAACAATGAAAACAGTGAGAGACTATTTTCTTGTGCTCCAAAATCGCTGCAGATGATGACTGCATCTGTGAAACTAAAGACACTTGCTCCTTGGAAGAAAAGCTATGACAAACCAAGACAGCATATTAAAAGCAGAGACATTACTTTGCCAACAAAGGTCCATCTAGTCAAGGCTATGTTTTTTCCAGTGGTCATGTATGGATATGAGAGTTGGACTATAAAGAATGCTGGGCACCAAAGAACTGATGTTTTTGAACTGTGGTGTTGGAGAAGACTCTTGAGAGTCCTTTGGACTGCAAGGAGATCAAACCAGTCCATTCTAAAGGAAATCAGTCCTGAATATTCATTGGGAGGACTGATGCTGAAGCTGAAACTCCGATACTTTGGCCAACTTAGGAAGAACTGACTCATCGGAAAAGACTCTGATAAGGGGAAAGATTGAAGGCAGGAGGAGAAGGGCATGGCAGAGGGTGAGATAGTTGGATGGCATCACCGACTCAGTGGACATGAGTTTGAGCAAGGTTTGGGGGTTTTTGAAGGACATGGAAACCTGGTGTGCTGCAATCCATGGGACTGCAGAGTAGAACACAACTGAGTAACTGAACTGAACTGAAATGTCTTTTAATTTCATGACTGTAGTCACTGTCGTCAGTGATTTTGGAGCCCAAGAATATAAAATCCTTCACTATTCCCATTTTTTCCTCATCTATCTGCCATGAAGTGGTCTATGAGGAAAGTTATGTTAGTAAGTGAAAGAATGAATGAAACAGCCTAAGCTGAAAAGCCTAACTATTTAAGAAATAGGGATTGGAATCATAGAGATGTTAAACGGGTTTCCAGGGCTCAGATTTCTGGACAATTGTTCAAGAGTAGCTTTGTCAGAAAGTAATGGAGAGCTATTAATTCTACTATATAACTGTTGATTCTAGGATATAGCTGTTGATTCTAGGATAAAATATGATGTCTATATTTAATGTTATATCACTTAAAATGTACTTAGAGTGATATTATTAAGCAAATTTTTTTCAGTGATAAATTTCTAGACAAGTATATTTCAGGCTTAAGAAGGGATCCATTCACATGCAAGGTAATACAACAAGATCCCTGGCAATAGTGAGTGTGTGCTTGTATGTGTATGTGTACACATTGAGTGGGAATATGGTCTTCCCTGGTGGCTTAGACAGTAAAAAATCTGTCTGCAATGCAGGAGAGCTGGGTTCAGTCCCTGGATTGGGAAGATCCCCTGGAAAAGGGAATGGCTATCCACTCCAGTATAGTTGCCTGGAGAATCCCATAAACAAATCTCATAAATCCTTGGTAGGCTTTAGTCCATGGGGTTGCAGAATCGAACACGACTGAACAATTAACACTTTTACTTTTCTTTTCATGGCAAGAGTATCTAATATCCTCTGCCTTAGAGTTATTTTTACAGAAAGTATTTATAGAAACATATCTTTATATTCAATTTTTCAGATATACAAAAATTTCACTCTTTTTTATGCAGTCTATCAAATTTACAGTTGATAGTTGTAAATACCTTTCATCACCACTATCTTTTCCTTGTTTGTTTCATTTATAGCATTATCATAATCTGATCCCATAAAAAATGTGTCTGTACTTGCTATATAAAAAATTAGATAATAAAGTTCTTGAGGGCAGTTAGTTTAGCTCTTTACCCACTGATAAACACTCATTGCTGGAAAAGTGTTACATGATAATGATTTATGAAATATGTAAATAAATGACTTAATTATACCATATCTGAATAGTTAATACTTAGTAATAGTTAATATTTTTCAAATAATGTTTTGAATTTACAAGGCACAACTTAATAGGAATTTTTTGTTAATAGGAATTGTGTACAATATAGTTTCTAACAGAAAATTGCTTTAACAATGCCTGAAATACTTGAGTCTCCATAGTGTTATTAAGCAATGTTATGAACAAAAAAAATGGAATATAATGTCATGCAAAAATACTCAATAAAGAGGAATGTTAACACTGTGTCTCTGTGTGTGTGTGTACTCAGCTGTGTCTGACTCTCTGTGACCCCATGGACTGTAGCGTGCCAGGCTCCTCTGTCCATGGGATTTCTCAGGCAAGAATACCTCAGTGGGTTACTGTTTTCTCTCACAGGGAATCTTTCAGGCCCAGGGGTTGAATATTTGTCTCTTGTATCTCCTGCACTGGCAGGCAGATTCTTTACCACTGGAACCACCTGGCAAGCCTATGTTAAGATTAAAAACATACAATTGAACTCTGTAAAAACTTTTCAGCTTTGTGTTAACTGACTTGTGTTAATGGCTAGAAATTGAAATGCATGACAGTTTCTTATTCCCATGAAAGTATAGTAATCACTAACAAAATTTATTGTCCTAAACATATGGATAATAAAACTGATAAACATTATGTTTGTTATCACATGAGTATTAAATTAATCATCATTGTTGATTTGCCCATATTCTAAGTAAACTGTATTGACTCTTTTATCTCTGTTCCAAAATGTCTTCTACTGTTTCACAGCCAGGAATTTTAGGAAAATTCTCTTCAAGATTAAACTTTAGTTCTTGTCCTATAAACTCTCAACAAAATACAAGCATGTTGTTTCAATGCTTATTTAAATTTGGGACTTTCTGCCTATAAGAGAAATGAATATTACTAATGTCTGTTATAAAATTCAACTAAAAGAATATTCAATTTATTGTAACACTTAACTGACACACAATAATTGCTTTTTCTTCTAACATTCTGATTATTTTGAGAGGTCATGATTTAGAGACTTACATTATCTGTAGCCAGTATGCAAAAATCAGTAAACAGCATGCAGTAAAATAAAATGCAGTAAGAATGGCAGTTCTTACAATCTACATTCTAAGTTACTGCGTTGAACAACCTAAAATGATCAGGTGAAACAATCATATTTGCATGTAGCAGTACTTGATTCTTACTATTAGAGGTCATTTTAACAACTGTTAATTCTCCTTTTTCATTTTCAATAATAAGCATCTTAACTTGTTCCTTTTTCTTTTTAATTATTTTAAACAAAGGATTTATACCAACAGGATTTCCAGCAGTTTTTTATAATTTGTGCTCAATTAAGTTTATTGTTTTATAAGAAATAGGTAGGAGACAAATATCCCAGTCCATTTATTTTTCATATTGTAGTACTATTTTCAAGTGAATAATTAACAATTTCAGAGCTCACAGTGTGTCATTCTTAACTTGAATGATATAATCAAGTACCTTATTGGAAACATTTTCTACCATTTGGTTTAAGAAAACATGGTTAGGAATATATTTTTGAATGATGTGCTTGTGTGTCTGTGCATGTGTGTGTTTGTGTGTGTGTGCGTGCATGCATGCTCAGTCATTTCCAGTTCTTTGTGATCTCATGGACTATAGCCCACCAGTCTCCTCTGTCCATGGAATTTTCAAGGGAAAAATACTGGAGTGGGTTGCCATCTTCTATGTTAGGGGATCTTCCTTACCCAGGGGTTGAACTTGCATTTCTTGCATTTCCTGCACTGGCAGGAGTTTTCTTTTACCACTGGTGCCACCTGGGAAACCCTTTTTAATAATATATCAGCTAAAGTTTTTGGAATTATATTTATCTAAAATATGATTTTTAGTTTATATATACCTCTAGAATCTAATTGGGAAATATGTGTCATATAGGTGTTAATATTAATTTCTATTATCTTCCAAATTTATTTTGACCATTAGAAAATGCACCTTTTAAAAATTAAACTTTTAATGTCACACAGACTCAAATACACTTGTAAAAGACTCTAAAATGCCTTCTTGTTTCTATTCCAAATAATATCTCAAATCTCTCAACTTTTACAAATGCCACTGCCTAGTCTCTATTATCATTTCTTCCCAGATGAGAGAATTTCACCCCTCCTCTTTTTTCTCATATGTTCTGCACCCAGATTTATGAATCATTAAAAAATTTTTAATTGATTGTCTTAAGCATCATAATGGCTTTCAGTTGTACTTAAAATCACATCTGTGATGCTGGAAGTGATGAATCATTCTCCTGCCTTCCTCCCTGACTTCATCATGTGCCATGCTTCCCTTAGGTCAGAATGCTTCCAGGAGCTCTCCTCTTCTTACAATTCCTCTAGCACTGAAGACTTCCCCAAATCAAGTTTGTGCTCACAGAATTCATCATCTAGAAACTCCTTCACCTTGACTGTTCTCCTTCAGCAATGACTGACCTCCAGTTTTGCCTAAACCATTATTCTCTCACAGTACTGTCTACTTTATAGCTCCTATTAAAATAAGTATTCATATATCTAGGTACTTTTATGGTTTTGCATCTTTTTCTACCAATGCTTCATGGAAGTAAGTTATGTCTCTTGTGCACACCCCTGTGCCCTGAAAACTAATGCAAAGTTTGGCAGATATGCTTGTTGAATGCCTAGAAGTATGAATAAGGAAATCAGTGACAACTACAGTGATCCTTTCTTCTGTTGTATCTGTTCACTGGGACTATTAATTCCTTTTCTTAAGTGAATTCTCTATCTCTCTCACTCTTATATTTTTGAGGTTTCATTATCTCCCTCTCAAATGAACTTTTCTTTAACTTTCCATCTACTTTTTAAAATAAAAGCAATAAAGTAAAAGCACTGCCTTTTCACTAAATCATGAACAAATATCACATATCTTATGACATCTAAATTTATGAAAATGCCAACATCAACTAAAGCTTTTATTGAGTTCCACTCTCAAAACAAATTTTCTAGGTTTTGTGTATTTCATCTGAGCATTTTCTATGTTGAAGATGGTTTTCTTCCATCTGTCTGCATAAATCTGACCTATTCTCTTGTGCCAATCCCCAATACAATGTATATTACAAGGTTATTTATCATTATTACAGATAATTTTTTTCTCGTTTGTTTTCCTATTTTTGTCTATGCAGTTATATTTACATCTTCTATTAACCAATACAATATGCCTTCTTATTCTAGTAACAAAAGGGGAAAAAAAAAGAATCTAAAAAATCTTACAATAATTGAAAACCCCTTGAGACAACAGAACCACAGCAGAACTCCCTCATTATCTTCTTCAATTATCTCTCCCTGAAACTAAGATTTTAAAAATTTAATAAAAATATGTCTTACTCTTTGGTCAATTTGCTTATTTATTATTTTCTGTTTTACTAAGATATAATTAATATATACAATTATATTAATTTTAAGTGTACAACATAATAATTCAGTATTTCTGTGTATTGGAAAATGCTCATGGCAATGTCTAGATAACATTCACCACCACATATAGTTTCCATTGTTTTCTGATGATAAGAACTTTTAAGATCTACTTAACAGCTTTCAAATATATAATACAATGTGATTACCTGCAGTCCCTATGATGTTCATCTCCAGAATTTTTTAAAATTTTATTTTTCTTTGGAACTTTATTTCAAAATCCAACTGTATCAGTGTGTTTTGTCATCTGTTGAATACCTAGGGAAGTATAGACAATCATTTCGTCTAAGGATTCTTATTGCCTCATAGATAAGTATAGAAATCTCCTATGTCTTTTGACATACTGTTAGTTAACCAGAACAAAACTTGATCTTATCAGTGTTCTTCAAGCTCTCTCAGTTCAGTTCAGTCACTTAGTCATGTCCGACTAATTGCGACCACATGAATTGCAGCACGCCAGGCCTCCCTGTCCATCACCAACTCCCGGAGTTCACTCAGACTCACATCCATCTAGTCAGTGATGCCATCCAGCCATCTCATCCTCTGTTGTCCCCTTCTCCTCCTGCCCCCAATCCCTCCCAGCGTCAGAGTCTTTTCCAATGAGTCAACTCTTCACATGAGGTGGCTAAAGCACTGGAGTTTCAGCTTTAGTATCATACACTCCAAAGAAATCCCAGGGCTGATCTCCTTCAGAATGGACTGGTTGGATCTTCTTGCAGTCCAAGGGACTCTCAAGAATCTTCTCCAACACCACAGTTCAAAAGCACCACTTCTTTGGCACTCAGCTTTCTTCACAGTCCAACTCTCACATCCATACATGACTACTGGGAAATCCATAGCCTTGACTAGACAGACTTTGTTGGCAAAGTAATGTCTCTGCTTTTCAATATGCTATCTAGGTTGGTCATCACTTTTCTTCCAAGGAGTAAGTGTCTTTTAATTTCATGGCTGCAGTCACCATCTGCAGTGATTTTGGAGCCCAAAAAAAACAAAGTCTGACACTGTTTCCACTGTTTCCCCATCTATTTCCCATGAAGTGATGGGACCAGATGACATGATCTTCATTTTCTGAATGTTGAGCTTTAGGCCAACTTTTTTACTCTCCTCTTTTACTTTCATCAAGAGGCTTTTTAGTTCCTCTTCACTTTCTGCCATAAGGGTGGTGTCATCTGCATATCTGAGGTTATTGATATTTCTCCCAGCAATCTTAATTCCAGCTTGTGTTTCTTCCAGTCCAGTATTTCTCATGATGTACTCTGCATAGAAGTTAAATAAGTAGGGTGACATTATACAGCCTTGACGTACTCCTTTTCCTATTTGGAACCAGTCTGTTCCATGTCCATTTCTAACTGTTGCTTCCTGACCTGCAAATAGGTTTCTCAAGAGGCAGGTCAGCTGGTCTGGTATTCCCATCTCTTTCACAATTTTCCACAGTTTATTGTGATCCACACAGTCAAAGGCTTTGGCATAGTCAATAAAGCAGAAACAGATGTTTTTCTGGAACTCTCTTGCTTTTTCTATGATCCAACAGATGTTGGCAATTTGATCTCTGGTTCCTCTGCCTTTTCTAAAACCATCTGAACATCCAGTAGTTCACGTATTGCTGAAGCCTCGCTTGGAGAATTTTGAGCATTACTTTACTGGCGTGTGAGATGAGTGCAATTGTGCAGTAGTTGAGCATTCTTTGGCATTGCCATTCTTTGAGATTAGAATGGAAACTGACCTTTTCCAGTCCTGTAGCCGCTGCTGAGTTTTCCAAATTTGCTGGCATATTGAGTGCAGCACTTTCACAGCATCATCTTTCAGGATTTGAAATAGCTCCACTGGAATTCCATCACCTCCACTAGCTTTGTTCATAGTGATACTTTCTAATGCCCACCTTACTTCACATTCCAGGATGTCTGGCTCTAGGTGAGTGATCACATCATCATGATTATCTGGGTCATGAAGATCTTTTTTGTACAGTTCCTCTGTGTATTATTGCCACCTCTTCTTAATATCTTCTGCTTCTCCATACCATTTCTGTCCTTTATCGAGCCCATCTTTGAATGAAATGTTTCCTTGGTGTCTCTAACTTTCTTGAATAGATTTCTACTCTTTCCCATTCTGTTGTTTTCTTCTACTGCTTTGCATTGATGGCTGAGGAAGGCTGTCTTATCTCTTCTTGCTATTCTTTGGAACTCTGCATTCAGATGCTTATATCTTTCCTTTTCTCCTTTGCTTTTCGCCTCTCTTCTTTTCACAGCTATTTGTAAGGCCTCCCCAGACAGCCATTTTGCTTTTGTGCATTTCTTTGCCATGGGGATGGTCTTGATCCCTGTCTCCTGTACAATGTCACGAACCTCCATATATAGTTCATCAGGCATTCTATCTATCAGATCTAGGCTCTTAAATGTATTTCTCACTTCCACTGTATAATCGTAAGGGATTTGATTTAGGTCATACCTGAATGGTCTATTGGTTTTCCCTACTTTCTTCAATTTAAGTCTGAATTTGTCAATAAGGAGCTCACAATCTGACCACAGTCAGCTTCTGGTCTTGTTTTTGTTGACTGTATAGAGCTTCTCCATCTTTGGCTGCAAAGAATATAATCAATCTGATTTCGGTGTTGACCATCTGGTGATGTCCATGTGTAGAGTCTTCTCTTGTGTTGTTGGAAGAGAGTGTTTGCTATGACCAGTGCATTTTCTTGGCAAAACTCTATTAGTCTTTGCCCTGCTTCATTCTGTATTTCATGGCCAAATTTGCCTGTTACTCCACGTGTTTCTTGACTTCGTACTTTTGCATTCCAGTCCCCTCTAATGAAGAGGACATCTTTTTTGGGTTTTAGTTCTAAAAGGTCTTGTAGGTCTTCATAGAACTGTTCAACTTCAGCTTCTTCAGTGTTACTGGTTGGGGCATAGACTTGGATAACTGTGATATTAAATGATTTGCCTTGGAAAAGAACAGAGATCATTCTGTCATGTTTGTGATTGCATCCAAGTACTGCATTTCAGACTCTTGTTGACCATGATGGCTACTCGATTTCTTCTAAGGGATTCCTGCCCGCAGTAGTAGATATAAAGATCATCTGAGTTAAATTCACTCATTTTGCTGCAAGGTGCACAGAATGCGGGTGGCTGCGACAGCGCGCAGAGCACACCCCAGAGGAGCTACCCTATGTCCGAGTTCAGGGGCGGCAGCCAAAAAGAGTTATCCTGCGTCCGAAGTCAGAGGCAGCAGCAGAGAGGAGCTATGCTGCGTCCGAGGTCAGGGGCGGTGGCCAAGAGGGCCAGGCTGCGACAGCTGAGGAGCAGCCAAGAGGAGCTACCCTTGCCCGAGGCCAGGGGCGGGCTGCGAGGAGCGACCCCACATACAAGGAGTGGTGGCTGTGCGGGCGCCGGAGGGCCTAGGGGAGCTATTCCACGATGAAGGTCAGGAAGGGCGGCGGTAAGGAGATACACCTCATCCAAGGTAGAGCAGTGGCTCTGCTTTCCTGGAGCAACTGCGAAGAGATTCAGTTCAGTTCGGTGGCTCAGTCGTGTCCAACTCTTTGCGACCCATGAATCGTAGTATGCCAGGGCTCCCTGTCCATCACCAACTCCCAGAGTTCACTCAGACTCACGTCCATCGAGTCCGTGATGCCATCCAGCCATCTCATCCTCGGTCGTCCCCTTCTCCTCCTAACCCCCAATCCCTCCCAGCATCAGGGTCTTTTCCAATGAGTCAACTCTTCGCATAAGGTGGCCAAAGTACTGGAGCTTCAGTTTTAGCATCATTCCTTCCAAAGAAATCCCAGGGTTGATCTCCTTCAGAATGGACTGGTTGGATCTCCTTGCAGTCCAACGAACTCTCAAGAGTCTTCTCCAACACCACAGTTCAAAAGCATCAATTCTTCAGCGCTCAGCCTTCTTCACAGTCCAACTCTCACATCCATACATGACCACAGGAAAAACCATAGCCTTGACTACACGGACCTTAGTCGGCAAAGTAATGTCTCTGCTTTTGAATATACTATCTAGGTTGGTCATAACTTTTCTTCCAAGGAGTAAGCGCCTTTTAATTTCATGGCTGCAGTCACCATCTGCAGTGATTTTGGAGCCCAGAAAAATAAAGTCTGACACTGTTTCCACTGTTTCCCCATCTATTTCCCATGAAGTGATGGGACCAGATGCCATGATCTTCGTTTTCTGAATGTTGAGCTTTAAGCCAACTTTTTCACTCTCCTCTTTCACTTTCATCAAGAGGCTTTTTAGTTCTTCTTTACTTTCTGCCATAAGGGTAGTATCATTTGCATATCTGAGGTTATTGATATTTCTCCTGGCAATCTTGATTCCAGCTTGTTCTTCTTCCAGCCCAGTGTTTCTCATGATGTACTCTGCATAGAAGTTAAATAAGCAGGGTGACAATATACAGACTTGATGTACTCCTTTTCCTATTTGGAACCAGTCTGTTCCATGTCCAGTTCTAACTGTTGCTTCCTGACCTGCATACAGGTTTCTCAAGAGGCAGGTCAGGTGATCTGATATGCCCATCTCTTCCAGTATTTTCCAGAGTTTTATTGTGATCCACATAGTCAACGGCTTTGGCATAGTCAGTAAAGCAGAAATAGATGTTTTTCTGGAACTCTCTTGCTTTTTCGATAATCCAGTGGATGTTGGCTGTTTGATCTCTGGTTCCTCTGCCTTTTAAAAAACCAGCTTGAACATCTGGAAGTTCACGGTTGACATATTCCTAAAGCCTGGCTTGGAAAATTTTGAGCATTACTTTACTAGCGTGTGAGATGAGTGCAATTGTGGGTAGTTTGAGCATTCTTTGGCATTGCCTTTCTTTGGGATTGGAATGAAAACTGACCTTTTCCAGTCCTGTGTCCACTACTGAATTTTCCAAATTTGCTGGCATATTGAGTGCGGCACTTTCACAGCATCGTCTTTCAGGATTTGAAAGAGCTCCACTGGAATTCCATCACCTCACTACCTTTGTTCATAGTGATGCTTCCTAAGGCTCACTTGACTTCACATTCCAGGATGTCTGGCTCTAGGTGAGTGATCACACCATCGTGGTTATCTGGGTCGTGAAGCTCTTTTTTGTATAGATCTTCCGTGTATTCTTGCCACCTCTTCTTAATATCTTCTGCTTCTGTTAGGTCCATACCATTTCAGTCCTTTATCGAGCCCATCTTTGTGTGAAATGTTCCCTTGGTATCTCTAATTTTCTTGAAGAGATCTCTTATCTTTCCCATTCTATTTTTTCCCTCTATTTCTTTACGTTGATTGCTGAGGAAGGCTTTCTTATCTCTTCTTGCTATTCTTTGGAACTCTGCATTCAGATGCTTATATCTTTCCTTTTCTCCTTTGCTTTTCACTTCTCTTCATTTCACAGCTATTTGTAAGGCCTCCTCAGACAGCCATTTTGCTTTTTTGCATTTCTTTTCCATGGAGATGATCTTGATCCCTGTCTCCTTACAATGTCCTGAACTTCTGTCCATAGTTCATCAGGTGCTCTATCAGATCTAGTCCCTTAAATCTAGTTCTCACTACACTGTATAATCATAAGGGATTTGATTTAGGTCATCCCTGAATGGTCTTATTGTTTTCCCGACTTTCTTCAGTTTCAATCTGAATTTGGCAATAAGGAATTCGTGATCTGAGCCACAGTCAGCTGCTGGTCTTGTTTTTGCTGACTGTATAGAACTTCTCCATCTTTTGCTGAATCAGTCTGATTTTGGTGTCAACCATCTGGTGATGTCCATGTGTAGATTCTTCTCTATACTTCTATATAATCAATAAGTTAAATAAAAATTATAATGGACATTAGAAAATATTTTGAATGTAGTGATAGAATATATATCAACACTATGGGGTATAGCTTTTATTAGAGGAATATTTGTATTCTTAATTATATTAGTAAGATGATAGGCTGAAAAGGAATCATATAAATATCCATTACATGAAGTTAGAAGAAAAGCAGCAAATTAAATTCAAGAAATATAGGTAAGGAATTTGGGATTGACATGTATACACTACTATATTTAAAATAGATAACCAACAAGGACCTACTGTACAGGACATGCAAGTCTGCTCAATGTTCTGTAATAAATTAAATGGGAGAATAGTTTGGAAAAGAATGTATACATGGAACTGAATTACTTTGCTATACACCTGAGAGTAACATTATTAATCTACTATTCCCCAATATAAGATAAAAATTTAAAAAAATAAAGTTAATTATCTTCTGATAACCAGAAATATCTAGAAGCAAGAAAAGAAAGACAAGAACAGATAGGAAATAGAAAACAAACCTACAGTAGAGAAATTCAACAGCATGAAAAGTTGGTTTTTTGAAAAGATTAATAAAATATATGAATTTCTAACAACATTATCCAAGATGAGAATAGCCCATGTGAGGAATGAAAAGGGAGATATCCAAATAGATTTTTAAATGTGAAAAAATGATATGAATAACTTTATGCTGATAAATATGAAATGTAGTTGTTATGGACAAACTCCTAGGAAAATATATCTTACTAAAATGGGCAGAAGAAATAGAAATTTATAAACAGTCTTAAACCTTTTGACATGGTTGTGTTGTTATGTACTTAATATTTTGTACTATGATTTTTTTCACATAACAGTTTTATATATAACAAATTCCTCTCATTTGTCACTTTTAATGCCTATGAAAGATCTCTTTGTTACCATTTCAGTAATAGAAAACTTTTGGACTCTACCTGTTTTTATTAAAGTTGTACAGAGAACTGCCATGAGAATCATAGTACTAATCATGTTTTCCTTTTGGAAAAAATAAAACATGATTTATTTCCCAAGGGGTGTATTCACTACAATGGAATTACTAGAAAAAAATATGAATGATTCCTTTATTCTTTTTGGATATAGCCTAATTACCATCCTGCAAAACTGAGTCAATTTACAGAGCCAAAAGCAATATATTAGCACACCCATTTCCCCAGATTCTTGCTTGCAATTGAGTCTATCAACTGTTTTTGTTAATTTATTAGATAAGCAATGAACTTTTAATTTATATTCATTTAATTACTATTGAGCCTTTTTCTTTTTCCACATGATGATATCCTATTTCACTTCTTTTTATATAAACTGCCTGTTCAACTTTGTTAACTTATCAAGTAGAATCTAAGTATTAGCCTGATATATGTGCATTAATTTTTTATTCAAGTTGGATAGTGAGCCTTTATCAGTTACATTTTTCTCATGAATTTTTCCCATTATGATACTTTCTTTTGATACTCATTTTATTACATTTCATAGCTTAACAGCCTTTTTATTTTTAAGACATTTGAATACATTTGTCTTGTATGAGATGACATACTCTATTTCTTTAAAAGTCAGAAATATGTCTCCCTTCCATAGCTGGAATAAAATGCCATTTCATAGTAAGCGATCTGATTCACTAACCCAGAGCTCTTTAAATCCTCATAGTTGGAACTACTTAACCTCTGCTTGTATACTAAGCCTAGACTAGATCAGTTTCTACTGACTTGGTTTCTACCTTATTGTCATTTTCCATGTACCTTGCACAACAGGTCTATGAAAGGACCTCTGCTTTGATGATCTATATAGTATTCTCGTTCTTATAAGACTAGGACTTTGCTTTTTCCTCCCCTGTTCTTTCAGGAACCTGTGTTTTGATTCAGAATCCCAGACTAGCAACTGGGACGGCAGAACTTGCACCTCAACTCTGAACATCATCTGCGTAGCCAAATAATACCCATCTCCATTGCTACTCACAGTGTTGTGCTTTACCTGTCTACCAGGTCATCAGCATCTGCCCCCTCTCCTGGCTTTCCCTGATGCTGACTGCTTACCTGGACTGCCATCTCTTGTGCCCAGATTCTCCAGGCATTGGGCTGCCTGGCTGGACTTCTTCCCCATCACCTTTAGCTGAATCTGTCTTAGCCCAATGTTGTGAATATATTTTTATTTTCAGATACTAGCTTTGTTTGTCTAACTTCTCCTGACACTGAATTTCAATTCTTTAAACACACTGTTAGCAAAATACTTTGTCATTAAAGCTTTGATTGTTATATGGCATTTGTTGCAAATGTACAGTGTAAGGCATGGGTCCAAGTTATTTATTTATTTTTATTTATAACCATTTTTACCCTGGTGAAACATTTATAAAGGATTCTATTATCCATTTCTGTGTTACTTATATTTTTTTACAATAGCTTTTGTTATTATAATAATAATTTGAGTCTATTTCTAAGTGTTCTGTACCACTGATTAATCTCCCTTGTTAAAATATCATACAATTCTAACAAATATTTTGTAGTATATATATGTGAGTTTGAATACACTTATCTTGAATCTTTCTAACAATGAGATAGGTATATTTCTTCATTTATTTAAATCTTCCATTTTTCACTTATTAGGGTCTCAGTTTTCTTTGTGACAAACTTAATGCACAAGCATTAGTGTTTCTAATAGTTACTGAGGATGTAATCTCATTTCTTTTTCAAATTATTCATTGTATTTTCTGTATTATTAGTATTAGGGCTGCATTTAATTTATTTTTGTGGATTTACTTCACTCCACAATTCTGATGAACTCATTTTATTACCTCTGGTAATTTTTTGGTTGACTTCTTTGGATTTTCTGGGTACTCTATATTCAGGTCATAAGCAAAAAAATGATTTTTAGTATCTTTCTTTCCTAAATGTACCTTCAATTCCTTTTTTTTTTCTCTCTAATAATCTTAGTCAATATTCCATTAAAAGAAAGTGGCAACCAGGAAAAAAAAATTATGGAGTTCTATTTTTGCCTATTCTTGATTTTAAAAGAAGTAATTCCATTCATGCTGCTGCTGCTGCTAAGTCGCTTCAGTCGTATCTGACTCTGTGCGACCCCATAGATGGCAGCCCACCAGGCTCCCCCATCCCTGGGATTCTCCAGGCAAGAACACTGGAATGGGTTGCCATTTCCTTCTCCAATGCATGAAAGTGAAAAGTGAAAGTGAAGTCGCTCAGTCATGTCTGACCCTAAGCAACCCCATGGACTGCAGCCTACCAGGCTCCTCTGCCCATGGGATTTTCCAGGCAAGAGTACTGGAGTGGGGTGCCATTGAATTCCAGTCATACTTCTCTATTAAATATATTATTGGTTCTATTGTTGAAATGTGCCCTTTACCATAGATGGCAGCCCACCAGGCTCCCCCATCCCTGGGATTCTCCAGGCAAGAACACTGGAATGGGTTGCCATTTCCTTCTCCAATGCATGAAAGTGAAAAGTGAAAGTGAAGTCGCTCAGTCATGTCTGACCCTAAGCAACCCCATGGACTGCAGCCTACCAGGCTCCTCTGCCCATGGGATTTTCCAGGCAAGAGTACTGGAGTGGGGTGCCATTGAATTCCAGTCATACTTCTCTATTAAATATATTATTGGTTCTATTGTTGAAATGTGCCCTTTTTATGTCAGGAATGAAAATATTTAATTTTGTTAATCAAGAAAATATGTTGAATGTCACCAGTGTTTCTTGGCAGCTAATTGAAAAAATAATTTATTTTCCTATTAACATGTTATTATTAGCCTATATTCATAGAATAAATAGTAAAACTTATAGATGGTGAGGGACAGGGAAGCCTGGTATGCTGCAGTCCATGGGGTTGTAAAGACTCAGACATGACTGAACAACAACGATAGTTGATACTTAAAAACATTATATGCTAGTGTTCTATTTCTTAAGATTTTATTTAGATTATACACACATAAGTAGCTTGCATAATATATATGTGTATATACAAACATACATTATTTGATGAAAAGAAAGATCAGCCTAGAATTCCCTTATTTGATATTTTTTCTTCTCAATTTAGAATAAAACCATATTTGCCTTATGCAGTAACATGGGTAACATACCTTCTTTTTCTGTATTTAAAAATAGTTTGAAGCAAAAGAATGTGTAATCTAAGAAAGTTTAAAAGAAGTTCTACTGAATCTGTCAGTTCCAGTTTACTTAAGCATTTGTCTTAAAAAATACTTTTTTGTTGTTTTGAAACATATGCATTCTTTATTTCTTATAGTATTGATTTTTTAAATTTTTTAGTATAAATTTATTCTTTTTTATGATTACCAAATTTGACAGTACCCAAGAGGATTTATGTTTTCCTCGTATTCTGTTTAAAACACGTGCTTGATTATATTTTTTGAGCACTTTGTGTCAAGCTCTCATTTAGTCACTAAGCATGAGGCAGTTTAAAAAAATAGATAAGTTTCTGTTCTCATCTATAGAGCTTGTAGTCTAGTAGACAGACCTTGTCATGTGAGTAGAACTACTTTTGATTGCCTTATCAGGGAAGGCCTTTCTGAAGAGGTGATTTTTAAGCTGAATCCGCCAAGAAAAGGGCTGAGGGAGGAGTATCCTAAGCAGGGTAACAATAAGAGCAAAGACCTTGAGATGGGAGAGAGCCTTATATGCCTGCAGTTCACATTTTCCCTTTTTAATTTATTGGTATAATCTTCTCTTTGCCAATTGTAGCGTTTTTCCCTTATAACCAATCATAGGCTTTATTTATTAACTGTGCCATTTTTTCTTTCTGTATTTTACTTCTGTTTCATCTTAGTGTTCTTGTTTTCCTTTTCTTTTTTATTTTTTGCTTATAATACTTGATTCTCTTTCTGTTCCTAAGAAATTGGATTTTTTTTTCCTTTACTGAACAACAGTAGGACTCCTGTATCCCATTGAACTTCCCTCCCTATTAGTATCAGTAGCTGTTATAGCCTGAACTTGGCTTGTGACCATCCTTTGGAAAGTGGAAAGGCATTATAGCATGCATTTGTACCCTAACCTTAGTACTAGTTTAATTCGAATTGTACTATGTAGTTTTTTCTTTGTAATTATTTCTTTGCTTAGTTTTTTGGGGAAGGAACTTTGATCATCACAATTTATTTATGTTGTTATTTCAAATGATAGCATTTATTTTTAAGATGATTACAAAATTTATTACCTTTTGCGTTAGATCTATTTGTAGCCATATCCTCTCCTTTTCTGAAGCAAGATAGAATGCAAAAACGTGAATAGTTTTTTATAAGTACTTTTAAGTGAAGTTTATTTTTAAAGTTAAACAAAACTGAGGTATAATTTACAGACAGTAGAATTCACCCTATTTAGCATATAGTTCTATAAGTTTTGACAAATGCAAACCAACAAAATTAAGATATGAATCAGGGCAAAGTCTGCTGTTCCATGTCTAGTTCTAACTGTTACTTCCTGACCTGCATATAAGTTTCTCAAGAGGCAGGTCAGGTGGTCTGGTATTCCCATCTATCCCAAATTGTGGTTTTGTCTATCATATCCCAGTTTATGAAAGGAAGCTCAGGTTGCATAAACAATTGATGTTAAATGGATAGACTTTCAGTCTCTACTAAGGCCCAGCAGCAAGCTAGAAATGATTTTGTAAACAGGAAAATAATTATATGCAGAAAAAATAGACATTGTTCCCAAATTATGTCTTCAGGGACTCTCTTATTTGCACTTCCAAAGTCTCCATATAGCATTCTCATTTGCCAAAGACAATGTTGTTAGGTCTACACTCAAATGTCCCTGGTGGAAAATCAGTTTTCATGGCAGTTTTCTGAACTTTCTTTCCTTTTCTCAAACCCAGCAATCTTACTGGTGACTTTATAAGCGGTCAGAGTTGCACATTTAAATATTGCCTCACAAATCCATAAAGACTTACCTTGTATTGTTCCTATTTTCTGATGATAGGTTGTAAGATGCAGCAACTCATTTCTCAAACTCAAGAGGATAACATCAGTTCAGTTCAGTTCAGTCGCTCAGTCACGTCCAACTCTTTGCGACCCTATGAACCACAGCATGCCAGGCATCCCTGTCCAACACCAACTCCCGGAGTTCACTCAAACTCATGTCCACCGAGTCGGTGATGCCATCTAGCCATCTCATCCTCTGTCGTCCCCTTCTCCTCCTTCCCGCAATCCCTCCCAGCATCAGAGTCTTTCCAATGAGTCAACTCTTTGCATTAGGTGGCCAAAGTATTGGAGTTTTAGCTTCAACATCAGTTCTTCCAATGAACACCCAGGACTGACCTCCTTTAGGATGGACTGGTTGGATCGCCTTGCAGTCAAGGAACTCTCAAGAGTCTTCTCCAACACCACACTTCAAAAGCATCAACTCTTCAGTGCTCAGCTTTCTTCACAGTCCAACTGTCCATCCATACATGACCACTGGAAAAACCATAGCCTTGACTAGACAGACCTTAGTTGGCAAAGTAATGTCTCTGCTTTTGAATATGCTATCTAGGTTGGTCATAACTTTCCTTCCAAGAAATAAATGTCTTAATTTAATTTCATGGCTGCAATCACCATCTGCAGTGATTTTGGAACCCAAAAAATAAAGTCTGACAATGTTTCATATGCTCTGAACAATTTTACCTCTAGAATTTTCACTGAAGTGTAGGTCCATAAATTTTCATGTGATTTATTCCTTATTCTCTGAATTTCCTATCTTACTAAAGCATCTAAAGTACTTTTTACTTCCTGTTTATCAGACCCTGTTAATTTACTTCCTGTTTATCATTGTTGAACCAATATGATATTTTTCAGAATATTGAGTTGACCAGCATCTTATGAACTATGTCATAAGAGAGAGCAGGAGAGATGTATTAACCTTAAGATAAGATTGTAAAGGTATAATTTTGGCATTTTCAGGTAAAATAAAACTACTTTTGTTTGCTCTCATATATTGTGGGAAAATACACTAGCCAGGTCAGTAGCTGCATACTAGGTTCCAGGGGCTATGTCAATTTGCTCAAGTAAATATATTACACTTGGAGGTACCCCCTCTTGCCACTGTTATTCAATATAGTTTTGGAAGTCTTTGCCACAATAATCAGAGAATAAAAAGAAATAAAAGGAATCCAGATTGGAAAGGAAGAAGTAAAACTCTCACTGTTTGCAGATGACATGATACTACATATAGAAACTCATACAGATCCCACTAGAAAATTATTAATCAATGAATTTAGTAAAGTTTCAGGATACAAAATTAATACAGAGAAATCTTTTGCATTCCTATATACTAATAATAAAAAGTCAGAAAGAGAAATTAAGGAAACAATCCCACTCACCATTGCAACAACGACAACAAAACACCTAAAAATAAACCTACCTATAGAGATAAAAGACCTAAATGCAGAAAACTGTAAGACATTGATGAAAGAAGAGATGACACAACAGATGGAGAACTATACCATGTTCTTGGAATGGAAGAATTAATATTGTGAAAATGACTATATTACCCAGAGCAATCTACAGATTCAATGCAATTCTATCAAATTACCAATGGCATTTTCCACAGAACTAGAAGAACAATTTAAAAATTTGTATGGAACACAAGTGACCTGAACTGCCAAAGCAGTCTTGAGAAAGAAAAATAGAGATGGAGGAAAATACCTTCCAGACTTCAGATGATACTACAAAGCTACAGTCATCAAGACAGTATGGTACTGGCACAAAAGCAGAAATATAGATCAATGAAAGATAGAAAAGTCAGAGCTAAACCCATGCACCTATAGGCACCTTATCTTTGACAAAGGAAGCAAGAATATACAAAGGAGAAAAGACAGCTTCTTCGAGAAGTGGTGCTGGGAAAGCTAGACACCTATGTGCAAAAAAATTAAATTAGAACACTCCCTAAAACCATACACAAAAATAAACTCAAAATGGTTTAAAGGCTTAAATGTAAGACCAGAAACTATAAAGCTCTTAGAGGAAAATATAGGTTGTACACTCTTTGACACAAAACACAGCAAGATCCTATTTGACCCACTTCCTGTACTAATAGAAATAAAAACAAAAATAAACAAATGGAAACTAAACAAAAACTTGGGCACAGCGAAGGAAATTATAAACAATGGAGAGACAATGCTCAGAGAAGGCAATGGCACCCCACTCCAGTACTCTTGCCTAGAAAATCCCATGGACAGAGGAGCCTGGTAGGCTGCAGTCCATGAGGTTGCGAAGAGTTGGACACGACTAAGCAACTTCACTTTCACTTTTCACTTTCATGCATTGGAGAAGGAAGTGGCAACCCACTCCAGTGTTCTTGCCTGGGGAATCCCAGGGACAGAGGAGCCTGGTGGGCTGCCATCTATGGGGTCACACAGAGTTGGACACGACTGAAGCAAGTTAGCAGCAGCAGCAGCAGCAGCAGCAGCAGCAGAGACAATGCTTAGGAAGCGAGGAAATAATTGCAACAAAGCAATCAACCAGTGATTAGTCTCCAAAATATGTAAGCAGTTCATATAGCTTAGTATCAGAAAAACAAAGAACCCAATCAAAAATGGGCAGAAAACCTAACAGATATTTATCCAAAGAATACACAGAGTTGGCCAATAAACACATGAAAAAATATTCAACACTGCTCATTAATAGAGAAATGCAAATCAAAACTACAATAAAGTATCCCCTCACACCAATCAGAATGGCCATCATCAAAAAATTCTACAAACATTAAATGCTAGAGAGGATTTGGAAGAAATGGAGTCCTCCTACACTGTTGGTGGGAATGTAAATTGATACAACCACTACGGAAAACATTATCAGTTCAGTTCAGTTACTCAGTCATGTCTGACTCTTTGTGACTCCATGAATCGCAGTACGCCAGGCCTCCCTGTCCATCACCAACTCCCAGAGTTTACTCAGACTCATGTCCATCGAGTCAGTGATGCCATCCAGCCATCTCATCCTCTGTCATCCCCTTCTCCTCCTGCCCCCAGTGCCTCCCAGCATCAGGGTCTTTTCCAATGAGTCAGCTCTTCACATAAGGTGGCCAAAGTACTGGAAGCTGAAAAAAAGACACATATACCCCAGTGTTCATTGCAGCACTATTTACAATAACCAGGACATGGATGGAATCTAGATGTACATTGAGAGATGAACAGAAAAAGATATGGTACATATTTTCTAGTCAAGAACACTGGAGAGGATTGTCATTTTCTCCTCCAAAGGATCTTCCTGACCCAGGGATTGAACTCACATCTTCTGCATTTGCAGGCGGATTCTTTACTACTGAGGCACCTGGGAAGGCCCACAGGGTTCTCCTATGAGGAGACTCAAATTTCTATCCAGTTAAAAGATTCTATGTTGTATGGTTTTCAATAAATAAAAGTATAACTTTTTTACATTGTATACTGTATAAATTCTTAGCTCTGTCCATTGATAGGGTATCAGAGCAGTGACATCCCACTAGCAGAGAGCATATCTATCACCCAAATTTGGTTTTGAAATACTATTCTTCACTAAAAGAAATCAGGTTTTTTTGAAGAAATGGCTGATTCTAAGAAGAGGGTGAGGTAAGTATAAGATAAGTCTAGAATACCTCAGGCTGCCATAAAGTAAAGAAGTACTCTTAAAAATGACAGAAATATGTCAAAAGGATTTAGGAACAGATTTGAATGGGTTCCTAGTGGCCAAATCTGGAAAAAAACAGTACGTGAAAATAAATGTTAATAGTAATAGATTATAGCAATTGAATAAAATAAGAACCATAAATTCGCACACAGATATAGCATTTTAAATGGATAAGTAAATGGGGAGAAGGAAGCCTTTACTTTGTGGTAAAAAGGCAAGTATTAAATGTAGAAGGGGTCATGGTATTAGAAATTCACCATTTGGCAACCACCATAGCAATAATTAATTCAGATAAGAAGCAGCAAGAGAAGCTGTAATAGAATTAGTGGATGAAGGGCGACTAATTAATGGGACTTTACACAGTGTCAAAGAACGTCTCAGAAAACTGATATTAAATACAAAGAGGGGGAAATTATCACATTTAGTGGAGAAATTGGCAGACATCATCTTAACCAAGCGATCAAAGTTAAAATCAACAGTAAGAGGATAAATAGACACCTTCACATGCCACTCAATAGGTTTCCATGAAAAGAACGCAACATTTATGATGGACTCACTGAAGACAGATAACCTGGGTGTAATGAAGAGGGAATAATGGGCAAACACAAACAGAGGAACATTCCACAAATAACTACAAAGTATACTTCAAAAATTTTAAACTCATGAAAATCAAAGACAAAGGAGTTGTTCCTGATTGAAAGAGCCTAGAGGATGTGACAACTGAGTGCTAAGTGCAATCCTGTATTGAACTCAGTAATGGATGTTAATAGAACATTGCCAAAGCTTAAGTAGGGTAAGGAAATGGCAACCCACTCCAGTACTCTTGCCTGGAAAATCTCATGGACAGAAGAGCCTGAGCCTACAGTCCATGGAGTTGCAAAGAGTTGACATGACTGAATGACTTCACAAGGATGAAAGATATACAGGAGTTCTTTGTACAATTTTCACAAATTTCTAAAAAATGAAAAAAAGAAAAGTAAAATTTTAAAATAAAAAAATAAGAGATTCTGTGTCTTAGAATGACTTCAATTAAAAGGTTAAAATTTAACACTGTGGTGACTCAAATTAGGTTTTTCCTATCAGACACAGCTATTTCTATTGTATGGTTCACATAGTACTTTTGCAAGCCACAATTTGTCTCATTACTAGGGACTCTGTGATCAATTAGTCGCTGTCAGAGATCCTTTTTTATTTTTTTGTCAGAGATTCTTGAATGCCAAAATATTTAAAAAATTGTAACCCTTTATTTATAATATAACTTTTATAACACTATGAACTCCTTTCCCCTATTGAGTTTTTTGCTATTTTGTCATATATTGTACATCTAAATACTATAAATCACATATTACATTGTTATTTTCTATTTAATTTTAATTTGACTTGCTTTAAAAAACACTATATATATATATATTTACATTTACTGAAATATTTACCATTTCTAGAACTCTGCATCACTTCAAGTAAATCCACATTTTCACTTGTCAATAGTTTCATTTCAATTTTAAGAACTTCCTTTAAAATTTTCTTTGGTGAGCTCTGATGGCTAAAAATTCTCTCAGGCTTTGTTTTTCTAAAAATATTATTGTTATACCTTTTTAATTTTATTGAAAATATTCTTGTTATATCTTTATATTTTGTAGTTGATGTACAATATAGTGATTCACAACTTTTATTTTTTTGTTTTTTATATTTTATTTTTTCATTACAGTTTTAAAAAATTTAAAAATTGACATATACACAGACTGTAATGCACAAATATTAGGTGTATGATTCTGAGTTTTGAGAATTGTATACACATGTTTAACCACCAATTAAGATCAAAACATGATTAAAACATTTTTTTCATTGTTATCTAATAGGGGTGCAGCTGCTGACAAAATCAGTACTCACAAATGGTAGATAGAAAAGAGCCTTTAAGAATGCCAGCAATCTGGGGAGATAGTGGATTCAGTGTCCGCAAAAAATTATCTCCGAAGATTCTGCTTGGCAATGAATCTTTTAAAGGGAAGTAATACCAGTTAAGGCTGTATATTGTCATCCCGCCCATTTAACCTCTATGCAGAGTACATCATGAGAAATGCCGGGCTGGAAGAAGCACAAGCTGGAATCAAGATTGCTGGGAGAAACATCAACAACCTCAGATATGCAGATGACACCACCCCTATGGCAGAAAGTAACGAGGAGCTAAAAAGTCTCTTGATGAAAGCGAAAGTGGACAGTGAGAAAGTTGGCTTAAAGCTCAACATTCAGAAAATGAAGATCATGGCACTTGTCAATAGTTTCATTTCAATTTTAAGAACTTCCTTTAAAATTTTCTTTGGTGAGCTCTGATAGCTAAAACTTCTCTCAGGCTTTGTTTTTCTAAAAATATTATTGTTATATCTTTTTAATTTTATTGGAAATATTCTTGTTATATCTTTATTTATATTTTATAGTTGATGTACAATATAGTGATTCACAACTTTTAAAGGTTATAATCCATTTGTAGAACATGCATACACTCGTGGCGGATTCATGGTGATGTGTGGCAGAACCAATACAATATTGTAAAGTAAAAAAAAAAATTAAAAAAATTTAAAAAAATGGATACATTCTCTATGTTGTACAATATATCATTGTAGTTTATTTTTTACATAATAGTTTGTGTCTCTTAATCCCTTAAAATATTTTGATTACTGGCATATCCCTGTTACCTTTTGTGGCAAACGTTTTCATCTTGTCTTTGGCAGTTAAGTGCAGCCACTTGGTCTCTGTGATTCTGGGAATCCCATCATTTTTATTGAACTCAAGAGCCCATCTCAACTGTTGCGTCCTCCATTGTCATTTAACTACGAAGAAGAAGCAGAGATTTTCAAGGATGAAGATGCTAACCTTTGTAATATATTTGACAATGCATAATGAAAGGAGTGTCTTCTGGGTTTCCTTGGTCATGACTGTTTAGATCACACATTAATCCACTTCACCATTCCCAATGCCTTAAGCTTTGATTCTCTCCTGCTCATCATTCAAGGGAAATCCTAACATTTCCTTCTTATTACATACAGTCATTTTACCCAGTGGCTCAGTGCTAAAGAAGCTGTGGAGATGTGGGTTTAATCCTTGGGTCGGGAAAATACCCTAGAGAAAGAAATGACAACCAACTCCAGTATTCTTGCTTGGGAAATTCTATGGACAGAGGAGCCTGGCGGGCTACAATCCACGGGGTCACAAAAGAGTCAGACATGACTTAGCAACTAAACACCAGCAACAATAGCAACAATATACAGCCACTAAACCCTGATTTCAGTCTTCCAATTAAGACTTCAGAACCGGTTATAGATACATGAAGCCAGTCATTAAATTCGGATTATCTAGCAATTGCACTCATAAAAACACATTTTGCTTGACTTTGTATTGTAATCCACCTGTCCCCACTGAATTCACAACCTTGCAATTCTTCAGAGTATATTTCATCTAGGTCTCACTGTTTAACTGATAGCTAGAGAATACCCTTACAAAGCGTAAGCCCCAAATAAAGATATCACAGAGATTTCAGGCAAAAGCAGAGTATTCTTCTCAGACAGAAGGGTACAAGCTGCTGGTAAGGGAGTTTCAATATGTTTCAAGAGATTCAAGATACTAGTCTCATCTGAGTCCAATGAGACTTCCTCATTTAAAATTTTAGCAGCTTATTGTTTCCAAATCAATATTTTAATATTCATCTTAGAGAATTCAAGTGGTATGGAAGTAGCAAATGCAAAAAGTGGCTACTTTCTCTAGGATTTAGGCACATCAAACAAGGAAAGACTAAGAATTTATCAGATCTCTCTTACCACATGCCGGGGTCCAGCCCCGGTGGATCCAGGGTGATTCGAAGGTGGAGACAGAGTCGGTGTACTAGAAAAGAACTTATTCAATTACAGATAGAGAGAGATTAGGAAATTACAAGAAAAAGGGGCTGAATAACTTGGCTTACATGGGATGCCAATCACCACCTACGTAGGCCGCAGGCGTCTTTCCATTCTCCCGAAGGAGAGGAGGCACTGAGGCCTCCCCGGTCCAATCTTAGAAGCCCAGGCAGAGTTAGTAGGCTTGGTGAGGACCCAAGTGCCAGATGGGAATTCAGTCAGAAAATAGTAAGAGGTATTAGAGGAGAGAAAGAGGCTGAATAACTTGGTTTACACGGGATACCAATAAAATTCCAAGACAAGGAATTTGCACCATCTACGTTGGGCCACCGGCGCCACTTGAATATCGAAAAGTGCCCCTCCTTGGGCACCTTTTCGCATGGACTTGAAAGCCGGGGCAAGTAAGCAGACGTGGCGGGCACCCGTGCTCCAGATGGGAATTCAGCCAGAAATACGGAGGACGAGAAAGAACGACATGGGGGAATCAGTCTTTCTGGAAACTGATCCATTTTCTTTATTTTCAGGTTTGCTTATATACCTTTTGTTACACATAGGAATGAATACAAAGTCACGCGGGGGTCAGCAGTCCTGACCTTTATCAAAAATCGGGTACTTTACATAAAAAAAGGTCTTAGGGGTTTTACATCATCTTCAGGCCATGAGGCCTCTGACACTTTATGACCCTCTCTTTCTGATAACCAAAAAAACTCATTTTTTCCAAGGGTGTTTTTTCTTAAACCAGGCACCACCCTCCAGATAAAGGTACATTCCTATAGAGTAAAGGTATAATGAGTTACAATCAAGAAAGGAATTTATTTAACCCAAGGTTAACATGATTAATCTTAAAGGTTAATACTTATTTCTCTTATATGCTAGTTATATTCATTATAAGGGCAGGGAATTAGAAGCAATTATTGGCACAACAAATGAAAAACCCTTCACCAATACAATTCCTAATCAACCCACTATACTAATAAATTCTAACTTCCCAAAAGAATCTGCCTTTAGTAAGTCTAAAACATCTCGTGCCTCTCGCTGTTGGGAGGCTGTAAATAATCACATTTGGCCGGACGAACCTATACAGGCAGGCTAGATAACCTTCAGAGGAGTTTGTAAGCTGAAACACTCTTGTCACGCCCAGGAATTTTATCAACTGGAGCTGCAAGTTAACTCCTTCTCCGAGAGAAATGGTTATGGGGGAGAGCCCCCCGTAAAGTCAGAGGTGTAGGTGAGAGCATAAAACAGACTCTTGGTTTTGGGGGTAGATGCTCGGGAACAGGGGGTTTCCTGAGACTTGATCACGCCTTTGCGTATGCCAAGCCTCCTTCCTCATGACCTTTGCCACGGGCGGAGTTCCTCACGCTGGCCCCCGGCAACCACAAGACTGGGTTTCAAACCTTTTCAGAGGGAGTCAGTGGAACAGGAAATTTCTAGAAATTTCTCTGCTTGTGGCAGAATAATTTGCCAAAGGTTGCAGGCCAGAGGTAGTCTGTAAGTGATTCTCTACCCCAACTTCCTTATCCATTCAACTGCTGATGGACATCTAGGTTGCTTCCATGTCCTGGCTATTGTAAACAGTGCTGTGATGAACATTGGGGTACACGTGTCTCTTTCCATTCTGATTTCCTTGGTGTGTATGCCCAGCAGTGGGATTCCTGGGTCATATGGCAGTTCTATTTTCAGTTTTTTAAGGAATTTCCACACTGTTTTCCATAGTGGCTGTACTAGTTTGCATTCTCACCAACAGTGTAAGAGGGTTCTGTTTTCTCCACGCCTTCTCCAGCATTTATTGTTTGTAGACTTTTTGATGGCAGCCATTGTAACCAGCATGAGTTGATACCTTATTGTGGTTTTGATTTGCATTTCTCTAATAAGGAGTGATGTTGAGCATCTTTTCATGTGCTTATTAGCCATCTGTATGTCTTCTGTGGAGAAATATCTGTTTAGTTCTTTGGCTTACTTTTTGATTGTGTTGTTCATTTTTCTGGTATTGAGCTGCATGAGCTGAGCTGCTTGCATATTTTGGAAATTAATTCTTTGTCAGTTGTTTCATTTAACTATTATTTTCTCCCATTCTGAAGGCTGCCTTTTCACCTTGCTTATAGTGTCCTTTGTTGTGCAAAATATTTTAAGTTTAATTAAGTCACATTTGTTTATTTTTGCTTTCATGGTGAGAGGTGGGTCATAGAGGATCTTGTTGTGATTTATGTCAGAGAGTGTTCTGCCTGTATTTTCCTCTATGGTTTTATAGTTTCTGATCTTACATTTAGATCTTTAATCCATTTTGAGTTTATTTTTGTGTGTAGTGTTAGAAAGTGTTCTAATTTCAGTGAAGTAAGCCAGAAAGAAAAACACCAATATAGTATACTAACACATATATATGGAATTTAGAAAGATGGTAATGATAAACCTGTATGCAAGACAGCAAAAGAGACACAGATGTATAGAACAGACTTTTGGACTCTGTGGGAGAGGGAGAGGGTGGGGTGATTTGGGAGAATGGCATAAAAAGAAAAGAAAGTATTCTAATTTCATTATTTTATATGTGTTTAACCAATTTTCCCAACACCACTTGTTAAAGAGATTGTCTTTTCTCCATTGTATATTTTTGCCTCCTTTATCAAAGATACGGTGTCCATACGTGCATGGATCTATCTTTGGGCTTTCTATGTTGTTTCATTGATCTACATTTCTGTCTTTATGTGGTACATATACACAATGGACTATTACTCAGCTATAAAAAGGAACACATTTGAGTTAGTTCTAATGAGGCGGATGAAACTGGAGCCTATTATACAGAGTGAAGTAAGTCAGAAAGAGAAATACCAAGACCATATATTAATGCATATTCATGGAATTTAGAAAGATAATAACAACTATACTATATGCAAGGCAGCAAAAGAGACACAGATACAAAGAACGACTTTGGGGCTATGCAGGAGAAAGTGAGGGTGGGATGATTTGATAGAATAGCACTGAAACATGTACATTACTATGTGTAAAATAGATGACCAGTGCAAGTTTGATGCATGAAGCAGGGCACTCAAAGCAGGTGTTCTGGGACAA
>SJXQ01005538.1:16736-44238 GCA_006408695.1 Aepyceros melampus | reverse complement strand
GCCCCACACCCTCTCTCTGGATTATCCCCGTGCATCAGTCCCAAGCATCCTGCATCCTGCATCAAACCTGGACTGGTGATTCGTTTCACTTATGATATCACACACGTTACACTGCCACTCTGCCAACCCATCCCACCCTCTCCCTCTCCCACAGAGTCCAAAAGGCCGTTCTATACATCTGTGTCTCTTTTGCTGTCTTGCGTACAGGTTTATCATTACCATCATTCTAAATTCCATATATATGTGTAAGTATACTGTATTGGTGTTTTTCTTTCTGGCTTACTTCACTCTGTATAATCGGCTCCAGCGTCATCCACCTCATTAGAACTGATTGCTATTTTAATTAAATCCTACTCTCATCAAAACACCTCTTAGAGAAAGCATTTCTAATCTCCAAAATAACAGTTTTTACTTTCATTCTTGTATGAGTTCCCTGTTAAGAAGATTGTCTTGTGTGTTAAATAAATCATAAGCCCTTGGAATTATGGACTGTGCTATCTTTATCCGCACACACACAAGTGCTGGACTACTATTTTGTTAGTAAAGATGTTATACAGTCTGTGAAAAGAGCAAGTTCCTTTTCACTGCAGATCAAGAGGGCAGTCCATTTCTGCCTCACCTACTTATTGCCCCTTTTGTTAGGTTTTCCTGCTTGGCTGATTGTCTCCCCTAGCTGGCTGTAGATTGCCAGTGGATGTAGTATTGTGTGACATATGACTGTGCTCTAAGGACTAGGAGTGTTGGAAGTAGGCTGCATGAGGAGAGGGGGAGAGAAGCCACAGTGATGGGAAATCATCCCAGGCTTGCAAAGCTGACTCCATGTTTTAACTCCTACACTTATTAGCCATGTGACTTTGTGTGTATTCCTCAGCTTTCCAAGTCTTTGTTTCTTCACCTGAAAAAATAGTTATCCTTACCTCATAGAATTCAATAAAGGACCAAAAGTGATAAAACATGTTCTGATCTTGGCATTCAATACATTGTACTCAATGCAAGTTACTTTTTTACTCTTTCTTCTGAGAGGTGTCTAAACATAATTTATCACCAAAAGAATAGGTTCTTGTCTACCTTATAGATAAGATATTCAAAGCATGTAGAGTTTTTATGAATATAGGTCACTTGATTATTGAAAGTGAGCAAATGAACAGATGAAAAACTAGATGAACATAGTGTTCCTAAGGCATAAGAATGTCATTGAACCTGTGCTCATTAATTTCTTAATCATGTCAGTCAGGGAACCAGAGGTAAGTGAGATTAAGGTGTTAACCTTGTGATATGTTCTTTTAACTTCTAAGTTCTTGGTTTCCAAGTGACACAAAATCAATTGAAGCCTGACAGCTGTTTGGTAAGCTATGTAAAGTGAATTCAGTGAGTCATCTGAGCTCCTAATGGTTAATGTCTTCAAAGTAGTGGATGGGTAGTGATGGACTACCCATCAGTAGTCTGATGGGTCTAATTTGTCACCAGGTATTGCCAACTATTCTAGCAATTTGGGTAAAACAAAAAAGTAAAAGGATGGGGAATGGGTCCTGTTTCTGAGCAACATTGATCTGATGAGAATTCCTTTCAGCAAAAATACCAAAGTTGAATTATAAACAGCCTTATATATTAAAAATATATATATTCCTATGTAACAGAAGCAAGAAGATATTAAGAGGAGATGGCAAGAATACACAGAAGAACTGTATAAAAAAGATCTTCATGACCCAGATAACCGAAATGGTGCAATCACTCAACTAGAGCCAGACATCTTGGAATGTAAAGTCAAGTGGGCTCTAGGAAGCATCATATGAACAAAGCTAGTAGACATGATTGGAATTCCAATTGAGCAATTGTAAGTCTTAAAAGATGATGTTGTGAAAGTGTTGCACTCAATATGCCAGCAAATCTGAGAAACTCAGAAGTGGCCACAGAACTGCTAAAGGCCAGTTTTCATTCCAATTTCAAAGAAACGCAATGCCAAAGAATCCCCAAACTACTGCAAAATTGCACTCATCTCACATGATAGCAAAGTACTGCTCAAAATTCTCCAAGCAAGGCTTCAACAGTACATGAGCCATGAAATTCCAGATGTTCAATCTGGATTTAGAAAAGGCAAAAGAACCAGAGATCAACTTGTCAATATTCGATGGATCATTGAAACAGCAAGAGAGTTCCAGAAAGTCATCTATTTCTGCTTTATTGATTGCACCAAAGCCTTTGACTGTGTGGATCACAATAAACTGGAAAATTCTTCAAGAGATGAGAATACCAGACCACCTTACCTGCTTCCTGAGAAATCTGTACGCAAGTCAAGAAGAACAGTTAGAACTGGACATGGAACAACAGACTGGTTGCAAATTGGGAAAGGAGTGTATCAAGGCTGTATATTGTTACCCTGCTTATTTAACGTGTATGCAGAATACATCATGTGAAATGCCACACTGGATGAAGCACAAACTGGAATCAAGATTGCCAGGAGAAATATCAATAACCTTAGATATGCAGATGACACCACCCTTATGACAGAAAAAGAGGAACTAAAGAGCCTCTTGATGAAAGTGAAGGATGAGAGTAAAAAAATTGGCTTAAAAGTCAACATTCAGAAAACTAAGGTCATGGTATCTGGTCCCATCACTTCATGGCAAATAGGTGGGTAAGCAATAGAAACAGTGAGAGACTTTACTTCTTTGGGCTCCAAAATCACTGCAGATGGTGACTGCAGCCATGAAATTAAAAGATACTTGCTCCTTGGAAGGAAAGTTATGACCAACTAGACAGCATATTAAAAAGCAGAGACATTACTTTGCCAAGAAAAGATCTATCTAGTCAAAGCTATTGTTTTTCCAGGAGTCATGTATGGCCGTGAAACTTGGAATATAAAGAAAGCTGAGGGCTAAAGAATTGCTGCTTTTGAACTGTGTTGTTGAAGACTCTTGAGAGTCCCTCGGACTCCAGGGAGATCAAACCAGCCAACCTAAAGGAAATCACTCCTGAATATTCATTGGAAGACCGATGCTGAATCTGAAATTCCAATCCTTTGGCCACCTGATGTAATGAACTGACTCATTGGAAAAGACCCTGATGCTAGGCAAGATTGAAGGCAGGAGGAGAAGAGCACTACACAGGATGAGATGGCTGGATGGCATCACCGACTCAATGGACGTAAGTTTGAGTAAGTTCTGGGAGTTGGTGATGGACAGGGAAGCCTAGCATGCTGCTGTCCATGGGGTCACAGAGGGTCAGAACTGACTGAGCAACTGAACTGAATGGAACTGATAAATTCACACTACCAACTACCTTAAGGGTATACCCGGTTCCTTTTTGTTCTATCTTTTCTGTATTACACATTAAGAAACTATAATACAGTTCTGTTGTATCTCTTACCAGAAATATACCTTCTTGATCTTCATGGTCTTTGTGAGTCCTGGTGCTGGTCAAGTCATAGCTGGACAATTTATATTCCTTTCTAATTCATTCTCATTAAAGCAAGAATTATTGTTTACCCGAAACATTTTAATCAGATAGCTCCTTATACAAGAAAACATTGTAGCTCTTAATTAGCTCTTGAATCAAACTCTTCAGCATCTGCCCAAAGGCCTTGAACTACTGTTGCTCATTTTGCTGGTTTTATTACATGGTATACATATTCAGATACAGTAAGTCCCCCTCTTTTCATCTAAATTCACCTGGTCACTTCTGACTCTGAGTTTTGAGGTTTCTTTTTTTCCTGTTGAAAACATGCTCTTCATAAATTGTATGTCCATATCCATCTTTATATTCACTGTCTCATTTACCTTATCTGAAAAACTCCCCTAGATACTAGCAAATCCTTTCCTTTTAGTATTTACTTAGTTTTTGGGCATAGATTTCTATAGGGTACTCAATAAACTTTACTTATTATACATACATATATATGTATACACATAACAAAACATAAATATATAAACATAAATATATAAAGCAGATAACATTAAATGTAGTATGTTAATTATGTAAATAAAATTATTTGTATAACATAAATTATATATAGTAATATATCAAGTGCATTATCTGTTTATTCAATTATATAAATATATTTATCTAAGCACAATAAAATATATTCTACACTCTCTTTAAGCACTTTAGACATATGTAAAAAAGTGAACATAATTCTGTAAAAGTGTTTTTCTTATAGTCATTTTACTCATAAGGAAAATGAGACACAGAGAGGTTAACTGACATGTCCAAAGTAACTGGCTGCTAAGTGTTGGAAGTGGATTCTGAAGCAGGCCATGTGGCTTCAGGGTATGTATTCTTTATCACCAAACTCTAAGATAGCTGCATTAACTTACATTCACGTGTGAGTTTTCTCTGTTTTAAGTTTGTTTCTTAGTTACATTCTCCCATTTAACTCCCATATTTTATTGGCAGAACCCAGAAATCAGAAACTCTACAAATCAGCCATATATCTAGAAACATGCTGTCCATAGAATAGAACCTCAAAATATTCTGCTGCCTAAACTCAAAGTCATGTCTGGCTCTTTGCAACCCTATGGACTGTAGCCAAACAGTCTCCTCTGCTCATGGAGTTCTGCAAGCAAGAATACTGGAATGGGTAGTTTTGTTTGTTTGTTTTTCCTCCAGGGTATCTTCCTGACTCAGGGGTTGAACCCATGTCTTCTGTATTGCAGTCAGATTCTTTACCTTTTGCATTACCAGGAAAACACATTGCTGTCTAACCCACAACCTAATATTTCAGGAAATTTGTTTTGTTTCTTGAAATTTTGGGCTAAGGTTTTTACCTTTTTGGTGATTTTCACTCTCAAGTTTAGAGAAGTAAAAAAGCTGGACTACTACAGAATTCTGAAGATGATGTTTTCTTCCTGTACACTGCATGTTGGACATTGGGTTAACACTGGGAATAAGCAGGGAAAAAAATAATTTTGGAAACAGCTATCTCACTGGAGAAGATGGATATCAAAGCAGAACAGGCAAATATGTATTTTGTTATAATTAAATGCCTTGAAAATATACTTAATTATAATTTTAACTGCAATTTCGTTATAGCTTTCACAAATTCTCTGAAGTAGACATACAGGGAATTATAGGATTGCATAACAAAGGAATCTAACTTTGTGGAAATCAGAAAAGAGTTCCTTGAGAAAGTAACATTTATGGCTTAGAGAATCACTGAAACTTGGCCTAATGAAAGGAATAAGTATGGAGTAGCATTCTCAGCAAAAGAATAGGGTGAGGACAGGTCCTAGAAAGAGTAGGAGTTAGAGACTGTGAAGCTAAAAGGAAAACCTCTGTGAATAGTAGGGCCGTAGGGTGGGATGAGACTGGAATGGTAGGAAGGGGCCAGAAAACACATGGCCTCATGCATGGTAGTGTAATCTGTGTTTGAACCATAAAATCCTTTTTCTGCATCCTTGTTTTTCCTCCTAAAAGAGTTCCTCCAGCTGTCAATGTTTCTATATTCTCTCTCTTTTTCCTGTCTCAACAACACCTCTTGTGAAATGGTGAACTTTTCACTAGTGATTGTCTCAAAGTACAATATTGCCCATGGACTTTTATATATATACCAGGAGGCAGAATCAATGTATTGTTATAGCCAAACAAATAAAGGTATAATTACCTTTTTTTTAAAACTCAATGACCATTTAAGGATGTGAGCAGAAGAGCAGTTATTTTGTTATTTTGTTTTTTATTTTTTTAATAAATTTATTCATTTTAATTGAAGGCTAATTACTTTACAGTATTGTAGTGGTTTTGCCATACACTGATTTGAATTAGCCATGGGTGTACATGTGTTCCCCATCCTGAACCCCCCTGCCACCTCCCTCCCCAACCCATCTCTCTGGGTCATCCCAGTGCACCAGCCCCAAGCACACAGTCTCATGCATCAAACCTGGGCTGGCAATTCATTTCACATATGATAATATACATGTTTCAATGCCATTCTCCCAAATCATCCCACCCATGCCCTCTCCAACAGAGTCCAAAAGACTGTTCAATACATCTGTGTCTCTATTCTGTCTTGTATATAGGGTTATTGTTACTATTTTTCTAAATTATATATATATATGTGTGTGTTAGTATTCTATATTGATGTTTTTATTTCTGGCTTACTTCACTCTGTACAATAGGCTCCAGTTTCATCCACCTCATTAGAACTGATTCAAATGTATTCTATTTAATGTCTGAGTAATACTCCATTGTGTATATGTACCACAGTTTTGCTGATGGACATCTAGGTTGCTTCCATGTCCTGGCTATTATAAACAGTACTGCCATGAACATTGGGGTACATGCATCTCTTTCAATTCTGGTTTCCCTGGTGTGTATGCCCAGCAATGGGATTTCTAGGTCAGATGGCAGTTTTTTAAGGAATCTCCACACTGTTTTCCATAGTGGCTGTACTAGTTGCATTCCCACCAACAGTGTAAGGGGGTTCTGTTTTCTCCACACCCTCTCCAGCATTGATTGTAGACTTTTGGATAGCAGCCATTCTGACTGGTGTGAAATGGTACCTCATTGCAGTTTTGATTTGCATTTCTCTGATAATGAGTGATGTTGAGCATCTTTTCAAGTGTTTGTTAACCATCTGTATGTCTTATTTGGAGAAATGTCTATTTAGTTCTTTGGCCCATTTTTTGATTGAGTCGTTTATTTTTCTGGGTTTGAGCTGCGGGAGTTGCTTTTATATTTTTGAGATTAATTTCTTTTCAGTTGCTATGTTTGCTATTATTTTCTCTCATTCTGAAGGCTGTCTTTTCACCTTGCTTATAGTTTCCTTTGTTGTGCAGAAGCTTTTAATTTAATTAGGTCCCATTTGTTTATTTTTGTTTTTATTTCCAATATTCTGGGTGGTGGGTCATAGGGGATCCTGCTGTGATTTATGTCGGAGAGTGTTTTGCCTATGTTCTCCTCTAAGAGTTTTATAGTTTCTGGTCTTACGTTTAGATCTTTAATCCATTTTGAGTTTATTTTTGTGTATGGTGTCAGAAAGTGTTGTAATTTCATTCTTTTATAAGAGGTTGACCAGTTTTCCCAGCACTTGTTAAAGAGATTGTCTTTTCTCCATTGTATATTCTTGCCTCTTTTGTCAAAGATAAGATGTCCATAGGGGCGTGGATTTATCTCTGGGCTTTCTATTTTGTGCCATTGATTTATGTTTCTCTCTTTGTGCCAGTACCATACTGTCTTGATGACTGTGGCTTTGTAGTATAGCCTGAATTCAGGCAGGTTGATTCCTCCAGGTCCATTCTTTCCCAAGATTACTTTGGCTATTTGAGTTTTTTTTTTTTTTGTATTTCCATACAAACTGTGAAATTATTTGTTCTAGTTCTGTGCAAAATACTGTTGGTAGCTTGATAGGGATTGCATTGAATATATAGATTGCTTTGGGTAGCATACTCATTTTCACTATATTGAGTCTTCCAATCATGAACATGGTATATTTCTCCATCTATTTGTGCCCTCTATGATTTCTTTCACCAGTGTTTTATAATTTTCTGTATATAGGTCTTTGGTTTCTTTAGGTAGATATATTCTTAAGTATTTTATTCTTTTCATTGCAATGGTGAATGGAATTGTTTCCTTAATTTATATTTTTGTTTTCTCATTATTAGTGTATAAGAATGTAAGGGATTTCTGTGTGTTGATTTTATATCCTGCCACTTTACTATATTCATTGGTTGCTACTGTTGCTAAGTCACTTCAGTCGTGTCTGACTCTGTGCAGCCCCATAGATGGCAGCCCACCAGGCTCCCCCATCCCTGGGATTCTCCAGGCAAGAACACTGGAGTGGGTTGCCATTTCCTTCTCCAATGCATGAAAGTGAAAAGTGAAAGTCAAGTCGCTCAGTCATGTTCAACTCTTCACGACTCCATGGACTGCAGCCTACCAGGCTCCTCCATCCATGGGATTTTCCAGGCAAGAATACTGGAGTGGGGTGCATTGCCTTCTCCGATATTCATTGGTTAGCTCTAGTAATTTTCTGGTGGAGTCTTTAGGGTTTTCTATGTAGAGGATCATGTCATCTGCAAACAGTGAGAGTTTACTTTCCCCCACCCCCCACCCCAATCTGGATTCCTTTCATTTCTTTTTTGCTCTGATTGCTGTGGCCAAAACTTTGGAATGATTCTAAAGCTGAAATACCAATACTTTGGCCACCTCATGCAAAGAGTTGACTCATAGGAAAAGACCCTGATGCTGGAAGGGATTGAGGGCAGCAGGAGAAGGGGACGACCGAGGATGAGATGGCTGGATGGCATCACCGACTTGACGGACATGAGTTTGAGTGAACTCTGGGAGTAGGTGATGGACAGGGAGGCCTGGCGTGCAGCAATTCATGAGGTTGCAAAAAGTCAGACATGACTGAGTGACTGAACTGAATTGAACTGAACCGAGTGGTGATAGTGGGCACCCTTGTCTTGTTCCTGACTTTAGAGGAAATGCTTTCAATTTTCACCATTGAGGATAATGTTTGCTGTGGGTTTGTTATATATAGCTTTTATTATGTTGAGATATGTTCCTTCTATTCCTGCTTTCTGGAGGATTTTTATCATAAATGGATGTTGAATTTTGTCAAAGGCTTTCTCTGCATCTATTGAGATAATCATGGTTTTTATCTTTCAATTTGTTAATGTGGTGCATTATGTTGATTGATATGCAGATATTGAAGAATCCTTGCATCCCTGGGATAAAGCCCACTTGGTCATGATGTATGATCTTTTTAATAGGTTGTTGGATCCTGTTTGCTAGGATTTTGTAAAGGATTTTTGTGTCTGTGTTCATCAGTGATATCATCCTGTAGTTTTCTTTTTTTGTGGCATCTTTGTTGGGTTTTGGTATTAGGGTGATGGTGGCCTCATAGAATGAGTTTGGAAGTTTACCTTCCTCTGCAATTTTCTGGAAGAGTTTGAATATGATAGGTGTAAGCTCTTCTCTAAATTTTTGTTGGAATTCAGCTGTGAAGCCGTCTGGTCCTGGGCTTTTGTTTGCTGGAAGACTTCTGATTATAGTTTCAATTTCTGTGCTTGTGATGTGTCTGTTAAGGTTTTCTATTTCTTCCTGGTTCAGTTTTGGAAAGTTTTACTTTTCTAAGAATTTGTCCATTTCTTCCACGTTGTCCATTTTATTGGCATATAATTGCTGATAGTAGTCTCTTATGATCCTTTGTATTTCTGTGTTGTCTGTTGTGATTTCTGCATTTTCATTTCTAATTTTGTTGATTTGATCCTTCTCCCTTTGTTTCTTGATGAGTCTGGCTAATGGTTTGTCAATTTTATTTTTCTTCTCAAAGAACAAGCTTTTGGCTTTGTTGACTTTTGCTATGGTCTCTTTTGTTTCTTTTGCATTTATTTCTGCCCTAATTTTTAAGATTTCCTTCCTTCTGCTAACCTTGGTGTACTTCATTTCTTCCTTTTCTAGTTGCTTTAGGTGTAGAGTTAGGTTATTTAATTTATTTTTTTCTTGTTCCTTGAGATAAGCCTGTATTGCTATGAACTTTCCCCTTAGCACTGTTTTTACTGAGTCCCATAGGTTTTGGGTTGTTGTGTTTTCATTTTAATTCATTTCTATGCATATTTTGATTTGTTTTTTGATTTCTTCTGTGATTTGTTGGTTATTCGGCAACGTGATGTTCAGCCTCCACATGTTGGAATTTTTTTGTTCTGAAAATTCGTTCTTTATTTTGATATTAAAAAAATAAATCCTTCAGCCTATAAAGAATGTTACTTGTTTTCATATTGTTGTAAAGCAAACTTATAAGATAGGAACATCTGCTACCAGTTCAAAAGAGGCTTGGATTCAAACAAACATCAAGGTGAAGGGAACAAACATCTCTGTCTCCTGATTTTTCCGTAATTTTACTAAATCATCAAGAAGAAAGTTAGCAGTAGGGATGTTACAAAATTATGCCAAAATTTGGTACGATAGTGAACCGGCCATGCACATCCAGCTAGGTCATGACCTTGTACAAATGCTCTACTTGATACCTTACAAGCTGGGCTGGTAATGGATTTGAGTTATAATGTATAGATTCCTTTCAGTTACAGTTGCAAAGGAAGTCTTTAAATTCTTGAAGTAAGCTAGGAAGCAGGCTGCTGATCTGGATTTGCTCAGATGGAAAACACTTCCAGCAGGGGTCCAGTTGATGGGCTGTTGGAATCACCAGGCCTGTACTTGTCAGGTAGTTTCAGTCAGCTGATCGGGACACCATCTCCAGATCTTTGAGTGATACATTTGAAGTTCTCACAGTAAAGCTGTGGCCATGGCTGCATTAGCTCTGCCTATCTTCTTTGACTTTTTTTTCTTTGATTTTTAGTATCATTATTTACCAGCTGTAGCAGCCACTGCTTGGTAAAACTTTGCCACAAAGTCTGGCTCACTGACCTCCAGCTGCCTGACAAATTCATTGCGTTCCTGCTCAGCCCAACCTCGAAACCACTGATCTCAAAGACGTAACTGGCACTCAAAGATACAAGGTGGTCGGTTTGCTCAAGACACACTAAGCTGCTCCAGACTTTCCAGCAATGGCTGTAATTTTCCTGGTACTGCCTTAGCTACCAGGTCCTGAAGGAAACGTTCACACTGAGGACCTGACCAGCTGGCAAACCAGTGAAGAGCACACGTCATCTCCTGGGAAGTGATGTAAGACATTGGGGGAGGAGAAGAGTAAGAAATATTGTCTGGTACTGGGGGTAAGGGAGAAGGGATGGAAAGCGGCATTGAAGAGGAAGATGATTCCAGTGGGCATCCTCCCCTTTTCTCTCACAGGGCACCTGGAGACCGCCACAACAGGGTTTAGACTCCAGCTATCGTGGCCGCTTCCATGTTTCCTGAAAACCCTCCACATGTTGGAATTTTTAATAGTTTTTCTCCTGTAATTGACATCTAATCTTACTGCATTGTGGTCAGAGAAGATGCTTGGGATGATTTCATTTTTTTTTTAATTTACCAAAGCTAGATTTATGGCCCAGGATGTGATCTATCCTGGAGAAGGTTTAATGTGCACTTAAAGAAAAGGTGAAATATATTGTTTTGGGGTGATGTATCCTGTTGATATCAATTAAGTCTAACTGGTCTATTGTATCATTTAAAGTTTGTGTTTCCTTGTTAATTTTCTGTTTAGTTGATCTATCCATAAGTGTAAGTGGGGTATTAAAGTCTCCCACTATTATTGTTTATTGTTAATTTCCCCTTTCATACTCGTTAGCATTTGCCTTACATATTGCAGTGCTCCTATGTTGGATGCATACATATTTTTAATTGCTATATCTTCTTCTTGGATTGATCCTTTGATCATTATGTAGTGGCCTTTTTTGTCTCTTTTCACAGCCTTTATTTCAAAGTCTATTTTATCTGATATGAGTATTGCTACTCCTGCTTTCTTTGGTCTCTATTTGTGTGGAATAACTTTTTCCAGCTCTTCACTTTCAGTCTGTATGTGTCCCTTGTTTTGAGGTGGGTTTCTTGTAGACAAGATATATGGGGGTCTTGTTTTTGTGTCCATTCAGCAAGTCTTTGTCTTTTAGTTGGGGGATTCAACCCATTTATGTTTAAGGTTTGATTAGTATCATCCCATTGCCATTTACTTTATTGTTTTGGGTTCAAGTTTATACACCCTTTCTGTGTTTCCTGTCTAGAGAAGATCATTTAGCATTTGCTGGAGACCTGGTTTGGTGGTGCTGAATTCTCTCAGCTTTTGCTTGTCTGTAGAGCTTTTGATTTCTCCTTCATATTTGAATGAGATCCTTGCTTGGTACAGTAATCTGGTATGTAGATTTTTCTCTTTCATCACGTTAAGTATGTCCCTTCTGGCCTGAAGAGTTTCTATCGAAAGATCAGCTGTTATTCTTATAGGAATCCCCCTGTGTGTTATTTGTTGTTTTTCCCTTGCTGCTTTTAATATTTTTTCTTTGTGTTTGATCTTTGTTAATTTGATTAATATGTGTCTTGGGGTGTTTCACCTTGGGTTTATCCTGTTTGAGACTCTCTGGGTTTCTTGGAGTTGGGTGATTATTTCCTTCCCCATTTTAGGGAAGTTTTCAACCATTAGCTCCTCAAATATTTTCTCATGGTCTCTCTTTTTGTCTTCTTCTTCTGGGACTCCTATGATTTGAATGTTGTAGCATTTAACATTGTCCCAGAGGTCTCTGAGGTTGTCATCAGTTTTTAAAATTCGTTTTTCCTCTCTGCTTCATTTTTTCTACCATTCTATCTTCTACCTGACTTATCCTATCTTCTGCCTCCATTATTCTACTGTTGGTTCCCTCCAGAGTGTTTTTGATCTCATTTACTGCTGCTGCTGCTAAGTCACTTCAGTCGTGTTTGACTCTGTGTGACCCCATAGACGCAGCCCACCAGGCTCCCCCATCCCTGGGATTCTCCAGGCAAGAACACTGGAGTGGGTTGCCATTTCCTTCTCCAATGCATGAAAGTGAAAAGTGAAAGTCAAGTCGCTCAGTCACGTCTGACTCTTAGCGACCGCATGGAACGCAGCCTTCCAGGCTCCTCCATCCATGGGATTTTCCATGCAAGAGTACTGGAGTGGGGGTGTCATTGCCTTCTCAGTCATTTATTGCGTTATTCATTATATATTGACTCTTTTTTATTTCTTCTAGGTTCTTTTTAAACATTTTTTGCATCTTCTCAATCCTTGTCTCCAGGCTATTTATCTGTGATTCCATTTTGATTTTAAGATTTTGGATCATTTTCACTATCATTATTCTGAATTCTTTTTCAGGTAGATTCCCTATCACTTCCTCTTTTGTTTGGTTTGGTGGGCATTTATCCTGTTCCTTTACCTGCTGAGTATTTCTCTTCATTTTCATCTTTTTTAGATTGCTGTTTTTGGGGTGGGCTTTCCATATTCTGGCAGTTTGTGGTTCCTCTTTATTGTGGAAGTTCCTCACTGTGGGTGGGTTGAACGGGTGGCTTTTCAGTTTCCTGGTTAGGGAAGCTTGTGTCGGTGTTCTGGTGGGTGGAGCTGGATTTCTTCTCTCTAGAGTGCATTGAAGTTTCCAGTAGTGAGTTTTGAGATGTCTATGGGTTTGGTGTGACTTTGGGCAGCCTGTATATTGAAGCTCAAGGTTATGTTCCTGTGTTGCTGGAGAATTAGCGTGGTATGTGTTGCCCTGGAACTTGTTGGCCCTTGGTTTCAGTGTAGGTATGGAGGCTTTTGGATTAACTCTTATTGATTAATGTTCCCTGGAGTCAGGAGTTCTCGGTGTTCTCAGGTTTTGAAGTTAAGCCTCCTACCTCTAGATTTCAGTCTTATTCTTACAGTAGCCTCAAGACTTCTCCATTTATACAGCACCAATGCTAAAACATCTAGGTTAGTGATATAGCATTTCTCCACAGTGAGGGACACTCAGAGAGGTCTACAGAGTTACATGGAGAAGAGAAGAGGGAGGAGGGAGATAAAGGTGACCAGGAGGAGAAGAGGGGAAATCAAAAGGGGAGAGTGCAAGCTAGCCAGTAATCAATTCCTTATATGCTCTCCACAGTCTCGACCCCCTCAGAGATGTTCACAGAGTTACACAGAGAAGAGAAGAGGGAGGAAGAAGACAGAGGTGACCAGGAGGACACAAGAGAGAATCAAAAAGAGAGAGAAAGATCCAGCCAGTAATCAATTCCCTATGTGTTCTCCACAGCCTAGAACACACAAAAAGCTTCACAGAGTTGGGTAGAGAAGAGAAGGGGGAGGGAGAAGATAGAAGTGATCTAGTTGAGAAAAAGTAGAGTCAAAAGGGGGAGAGAGCAATCAAGCCAGTAATCACACTCCCAAGTAAAACTGGGTACTGAAGATTGGATTCCTAAAGGTACAAAATTGATAACAAATGCCAGAAAGCAAAGATGAAAAATCTAGAGTAAAAATAAAAAATACAATATTAAAAAACAAAACAAAGTCACAAACATTATAATATATATATATATATATATATATATATGATGTTTGCTTTAAAAATAGTCTTTTTTTTTGCAAGGTAATAATAGATTATAAAAATGAAAAAGGAGTAATAGAGGACTTAAAAATAATTTTTTTTTTAACTTGAAAGATGATAAGAGTAAAAATATATTTAGGAATTTCTCTGCAGTTATTGTGGACAGTGTGGAGTCAGTTTAGTTTCAGACAGTTCCTTGATCTGGCTTATACTTCTCAAGATCTATAGGCCCCTTCCAATGTAGTCCGTGCTAATTACAGGGTTTTAATTTGTTGCACCTGTCACTTCCAAAGCGGTTTCCTCGTTTATTTTAGCTTCTTCTGTTTAGCTGGTCTCTTCAGTGTTTAATTTCTGCCCTGACACAAGGGGGCTAAGGTGGTCACTTTTTTAGGCTCACTTGTTCAGTCATGCTGTGGGGAGGGAGGAACAGTGCAAACAAATATCACTGGCGTGTGTGGGGAGTGCTCCCAGTGTTTCAGCTGCACTGGGTTTGCACCTGCTCACGGTGTGTGTGCTTTTCCTGTCTACACTGCGCAGGCTCCAGGTTGCTCTGCAGGGGAACTGTCTGAGGTGGGACCTGGGTTGCATGCACTCCCCAGGTCTAAGCCACCCATGTTCAGGTTCTCGGGTGCTCCTCAAAGGTGCAGACTTGGTTGGGCCTGCGTTTTGTGCCCTTCCCAGGTCTGAGCACTCAGGTGACCAGGTGCTTGGTGAGCACAGTCTTCCTCTGTTGGGCAGTGCATCTTATCGCCTTCCTCATCCCAGTCGCTTTTTTTTCTGGGTGTACAATGTGCGCTTCTTCTCAAGTGTGCCGTGTGTCTCTTCTGGGGAGCTGATCTATGGCTGCAACCCTCCTGGCAGATGTTGACCATCCGGAATTCCAAGAAGTCTTGGTTAGCAGTGAAGCCTGCTTGCAGTTTGGTAGAGGATGCCTCTCTGGGGCCGCTATTGCCCCCTTCTGGCTCTGGCTGCCCCCGCCTGCCTGTCTCTGGTGGGGGATGTGCTGGTCCGCAGCCGGCTGGCTCTCCTCAGTCCTTTGTTCTGTGAGTGGACCTGGCAGTGCCTCAGGTTAAGGCTTTCGCAGGATAGTTCTCTCTCTCTCTGTGGTTACCCCACAGTTTGGGTTGCCATCTCAGTGAGCTCCCTCAGACTGCCCTCAGGGCAGTCCAGCCCAGTCCTTATCCCAAGGAGTGCAGCCCGCGTCTCCATGTTCAGCCCCGCTTGCTAGTGGAAGATTCGAGCGTCTGCACTGCTTTTCCACTGGGAGTTGCCATTAGGCACATAATCTGTGGGTTTTAATTATTTGTTTTTCCTCCCAGTTATGTGCCCTCTGAGTTTCCAAGGCTCACCACAGGCTCACTGGTGAGAGTGTTTCCTTGTGTTTGGAAACTTCTCTCTTTTTAAAGACTCCCTTCCCTGGATGGATCGCCATCCCTACCTCTTTTGTCTCTCTTTTAATATTCTATATTTTGTCCTACCTCCTTTCGAAGACAATGGGCTGCCTTTCTGGGTGCCTGATGTCCTCTGCCCACATTTAGAAGTTGTTTTGTGGAATTTTCTCAACGTTCAAATGTTCTTCTGATGAATTTGTTGGGGAGAGAGTGGTCTCCTCATCCTATTCCTCCACCATCTTAGGACTGTCCCCCAGAAGTGCAGTTATTTTGGAAGTGGTAATATTGACATCATGCCAGTAGGCAGCTAATTGCCTGCTGGTCTAGGTCTTTCTCTTTAGTCTTTGCCCTTTAGTTGCATGGTTTCTGCTTCTTGTTCCTATTATGGTGATGGGAGTGGGGGTGGAAGCTTGTGAGTGGTGATATGTGAAGGAGACATTTGAAGAATCCATAATGGTATGTGTGTGTGTTCATGTGTGTTAAAAGGAAAGGCAATTACAATCCAATAAATTTGGTATATAATTCCTTAATCAGGAGGCCAGTCATTCTAGCTCATAAATAAATTTAAAAAGAATCCTGAAAATTTCTACATGCTTTTCCCTTAAAAGAAGAAAACACATTATGAAAGTCTTTCTTTGCATACCATGAATCATGTGGCATTTGAACCTGCCACTTGGAACCTTGATTAATAGTATGCTTAATTGCTTTCCTTTTCCTTCTCACAGCTGGCAGATGGAGTGCTCTAGATGTGACTGAACCACATTGATGGCATTTATGCTGCAAACAAGTGGTATTACAGTCTGTGGATTTTTTGTCTTTGATGCAAATACCCTAAAGATAGAGCAGAGTTCTTGAAAATTTATCTGTTTCCACTTTGGTCTCTTCTGCCTTCTTCATTTTATAGGAGAACACTTGGGATTTGAGACCATTCCAAGGTGAACTAGAGGATTGTAGCTGTTTCTGTTCAGCTCATAAGATGAGTAACTTAGAAAGCAAAAGCTTTGAGTGATAATTAGGATATGTTCTGTTTGCTTTGGGAAGATCATTCTTTGGCAATCCTGCTCTTCATGCTCTTCGCTCTTGCAAGCAGCTTGTAGCTACAAAAGCAGAGTAGCTATGTGCCATTCTTTCACCAGATTTATAATAAAAATACTTATTTGAATGTTTGCAGCTCCCCTTCCCTGGTGGCTCAGATGGCAAAGAGTCTGCCCACAATGTGGGAGACCTGGGTTTGATTCCTGGGTCAGGAAGATCCCCTGGAGAAGGAAATGGCAACCCACTCCAGTATTCTTGCCTGAAAAATCCTAAGGACAAGAGAGGTCTGGTGAGCTACAGTCTTTGGGGTCACAAAGAGTTGAACATGACTGAGTGACATTCAATGTTATATAATGTTATCAAAATTTTATCTCTCATTTTACTACTGTTTACCTTCAGCTTGGGATACAGGGGTTATTCAGTTCTGTGGCCTCTAGGATTGCAACACTTTAGAGAAGGAGTCTCTCTTATGAGGTTCACAGTATGAGGGAGAGACAGATTCACTGGGATCAGAGGTGAAGCCTTCCTCTTCACAGGTAACACCTGCTGAGGGAATTGTTTTCTGAGAGAGATTTTATTTGCACGAGTCCTGTTAACCTGAATTGACATGTAGCAGATGGATAGAGAAACAATGAAAAGAATTAACCTTCAAGGATGGAGTTTGCTGAGCAAAGGTTTTTACAATGGGGATAAGTAATGTTCAGTAGCATCAGGAAAACAGAAAAACATTAAAATAATACATGCTGGATTTTGGGGTTAAGTCAGGGCATTTTATAATTTTAAGATTTAAATCATACATTAAAATATTGTTTTGATAATGTACTATATTGTGTGCTGGAAAAACTGCACAAAAAAATCAGTTTCATTTTTTAAGCTGCTTTAGAATACTGTGATAGTTTCTGCTCTATAACAAAGTGAACCAGCCATATCCATGCATATATCCCTCCCTCTTGGACCTTCCATCTACCATCTCATCCATTTAGGTCATTTCAGAGCACCGAGCTGAGCTCCCTGTGCTTTCTAGCATGTTCTGTTGAGCTTTCTGTTTTACACATATGGTGTATATATGTCAGTACCAATCTCCCAATTCTCACCCCTCCCTCCTCTGCCCCACATGTCCACACGTCTGTTCTCTAACTCTGTGTCTCAATTCTTGCTCTGCAAACAGGTTCATCAGTACCATTTTCTAGATTAAATATATATGCATTAATATACAGAGGATTTAATGGATTAATCTGAGTCAAGCACTTAGAACAGTACCTGGACTTCTGGAGAGCCAAGAGGGAGTGGATATAGGTAAGTTCAGTTCAGTCACTCAGTCATGTCCAATTCTTTGTGACTCCATGAACCACAGCATGCCAGGCCTCCCTGTCCATCACCAACTCCCAGAGTCCACCAAAACCCATGTCCATTGAGTCAGTGATGCCATCCAACCAACTCATCCTCCATCATCCCCTTCTCCTTCTGCCCTCGATCTTTCCCAGGATCAGGGTCTTTTCCAGTGAGTCAACTCTTTGCATCAGGTGGCCAAAGTATTGGAGTTTTAGCTTCAACATCAGTGCTTCCAATGAACACTCAGGACTGATATGCTTTAGGATGGACTGGTTGAATCTCCTTGCAGTCCAAGGGACTCTCAAGAGTCTTCTCCAACACCACAGTTCAAAAGCATCAATTCTTCGGCACTCAGCTTTCTTTATAGTCCGACTCTCACATCCATACATGACTACTGGAAAAATCATAGCCTTGAATAGATGGACCTTTGTTGACAAAGTAATGTCTCTGCTTTTTAATATACTATCTAGGTAGGTCATAACTTTCCTTCCAAGGAGTAAGTGTATTTTAATTTCATGGGTGCAATCATCATCTGCAGTGAGTTTGGAGCCCCCAAAATAATCAGCCACTGTTTCCACTGTTTCCCCATCTATTTGCCATGAAGTGATGGGACCAGATGCCATGATATTCGTTTCTGAATATTGAGCTTTAAGCCAACTTTTTCACTCTTCTCTTTCACTTTCATCAAGAGGCTTTTTAGTTCCTCTTCACTTTCTGCCGTAAGGTTGGTATCATCTGTGTATCTTAGGTTAATGATATTTCTCCCAGCAATCTTGATTCCAGCTTGTGCTTCTTCCACCCCAGCGTTTCTTATGACATACTCTGCATAGAAGTTAAATAAGCAGGGTGACAATATACAGCCTTGGTGTACTCTTTTTCCTATTGGGAACCAGTCTGTTGTTCCATGTCCAATTCTAACTGTTGCTTCCTGACCAGCATACAAGTTTCTCAAGAGGCAGGTCAGGTGGTCTGGTATTCCCATCTCTTGAAGAATTTTCCACAGTTTCTTGTGATCCACACAGTCAAAGGCTTTGGCACAGTCAATAAAGCAGAAATAGATGTTCTTCTGGAACACTCTTGCTTTTTCGATGATCCAGTGGATGTTGGCAATTTCGTCTTTGGTTCCTCTGCCTTTTCTAAAACCAGCTTGAACATCAGGAAGTTCATGGTTCATGTATTGCTGAAGCCTGGCTTGGAGAATTTTGAGCATTACTTTACCAGCATGTGAGATGAGTGCAATTGTGTAGTAGCTTGAGCATTCTTTGATATTGTCTTTCTTTAGGATTGGAATGAACATTGACTTTTCCAGTCCTGTTGCCACTGCTGAGTTTTCCAAATTTGCTGGCATATCGAGTGTAGCACTTTCACAGCATCATCTTTCAGGATTTGAAATAGCTCAATGGGAATTCCATCACCTCCACTAGCTTTGTTTGTAGTGATGCTTTCTAAGGCCCATTTGACTTCACATTCCAGGATGTCTGGCTCTAGATGAGTGTGAGTGATCACACCAAATAACACCCAAAAAAGATATCCTTTTCATTATAGGGTACTGGAATGCAAAAGTAGGAAGTCAAGAACCACCTGGAGTAACAGGCAAATTTGGCCTTGGATTACAGAATGAAGCAGGGCAAAGGCTAATAGAGTTTTGCCAAGAGATGCACTGGTCATAGCAAACACTCTTCCAACAACACAAGAGAAGACTCTACCCAAGGACATCAACAGATAGTCAACACCAAAATCAGATTGATCATATTCTCTGCAGCTAAAGATGGAGAAGCTCTATACAGCCAGCAAAAACAAGACCAGGAGCTAACTGTGACTCATCATGAACTCCTTATTGCCAAATTCAGGCTTAAATTGAAGAAAGTGGGGAAGACCGCTAGACCATTCAGGTATGACCTAAATCAAATCCCTTATGACTATATGTAAGAAGGTTTCCTTTTTTTTCACCTTTTTTTCCAGTAATAATTTTCTTAGGTGTTTTGAAGATGGCCATTCTGTGAAGTATGAGGTGTACCTGTCTCTTTTTCTCCTTCCCTTCTCACCACCTCTCTTTCCTTCTTCCTTCCTATCCTTTCTGGTTTTGGTTTTTGCCAAAGTTATGCACACAAAGTCTTAATGGTGGCAACTAACCTTCCATCTTTTATCTCTCACCACTGCCTATAACCCTCACTCACCACCACAACCAGAACACTTTCTTTTCATTATGATTAAAAAATATTTAGGGCTCTTTTTATACCCCTAGGTAACATTTTTATGTTGACATCTTGATTTTTCAATTAGATTATTATTTATTCTCCACTATAGAAAAAGAAGATACTGTGTGGTCTCTTCCTTTTTTTAACAGTCATTCTCCTGACCCTGTTACACACAAAAGAACCCTTTCTGTTCCCATTGTCCTGACGTTGTTATACTGCAGTTTCAATCAGATCAACTCCATGGGTACAGTGTTTGACTATGTCAGCACTAGTCACAGCTGAGCCATGATGCCTTACTGGATTATTTTTTCTGTTTTGTCCATCTAGATGGCAAGACAAATTTATAATTGTCTCATTTTCATATAATTACTTGTCACCAATTGTACCCCCACATCCCTTGTCAATGATCTAAATCTTAATATATTTAGATGATTTAAGAGTTTGTATTTTCAGATTTTTGAAAATATTTTTGTGCTTTTTAATATTCTGAGAGCAATGATACTAGGCACATGATGATAATTCTGAGAACTCCTTTTACTGGTACCCCAGGGCCTCTTTTTACCTCTATTCTGATAAAACCCTTATATCTTGTATTCTGTGCTTTTCTTCTTTTGAATTTTTTATTTTGTTGGAGCACAGCCTCTAGTAGATGTGAAGAACGTGGGTGAAGGGATTTAATATTTTCAAGATCTAGCCACTCTAAATTATTTAGATTTTTGAAAATATTTTTGTGCTTTTTAATATTCTGAGAGCAATGATACTAGGCACATGATGATAATTCTGAGAACTCCTTTTACTGGTACCCCAGGGCCTCTTTTTACCTCTATTCTGATAAAACCCTTATATCTTGTATTCTGTGCTTTTCTTCTTTTGAATTTTTTATTTTGTTGGAGCACAGCCTCTAGTAGATGTGAAGAACGTGGGTGAAGGGATTTAATATTTTCAAGATCTAGCCACTCTAAATTATTTTTTTAATTCTATTCTCACATTAAGTATCTAAAATTTACTATTAGACATAATATTCCTTTTGTCTTTTACAGGCTTCACTGTTGTTTACCTTCCACAAATATTATGTTTGGCTAGTCTGACCCTTGGTGTTGAAGTAAGACTGATTATATTAAGGACTTCCCGGTTCTCAGACAGTAAATAATCTGCCTGCAATGTGGGATACCTGGGTTCTATCCTGGGTCAAAAGGATCCTCTGGAGAAGGGAATGCCAACCCACTCCAGTATTATTGCCTATAGAATTCCATGGACAGAGGAGCCTAGCGGGCTACAGTCCATGAGGTCACAGAGTTGGATATGACTGAGCCTCTAACACTTTCACTTTCATTCTTTCTGCTGATATTAATAGCAGTCTCACAAGATTGTTGTGTGAATTTAATAAATTAATCTGAGTCAAGCACTTAGAACAGTACCTGGCATATATTAAACTTTTAACAAGGCTTAGCTTTTTAAATTCACTTAGGTAAAATTGTTTTGAACAATGTATTAGGTGAATTTCCCTTCTTCCTTTTCTCCATTCTCTCTGTCTGGAACTCTATTACTCTTGAGCAAGACCTCTAAATTTCTTATCTTCTTTCTTCTTTTTTTTTATGAATTTGGCAATAAGGAGTTCATGATTTGAGCCATAGTCAGCTCCCAGTCTTGTTTTTGCTGACTGTATAGAGCTTCTTCATCTTTGGCTGCAAAGACTGCAAAGAATATAATCAATCTGATTTCTGTGTTGGCAATCTGTTGATGTCCATGGGTAGAGTCTTCTTTTGTGTTGTTGGAAGAGGGTGTTTGCTATGACCAGTGCATTCTTTTGGCAAAACTATTAGCTTTTTCCCTGCTTCATTCCATATTACAAGGCCAAATTTGCCGTTACTCCAGGTGGTTCTTGACTTCCTACTTTTGCATTCCAGTACCCTATAATGAAAAGGACATCTTCTTTTGGGTGTTAGTTCTAAAAGGTCTTCATAGAATCGTTCTTGCAGGTCTTCATAGAACTGTTCAGCTTCAGCTTCTTCAGTGTTACTGGTTGGGGCATAGGCTTGGATTACTGTGATATTGATTGCTTTGCCTTGGAAATGAACAGAGATGATTCTGTCGTTTTTGAGATTGCATCCAAGTACTGCAAAAGGTCAGTTTTCATTCCAATTCCAAAGAAAGGCAATGCCAAAGAATGCTCAAACTACTGCACAATTGCACTCATCTCACACGTTAGTAAAGTAATGCTCAAAATTCTCCAAGCCAGGCTTCAGCAATACGTGAACCGTGAACTCTCTGATGTTCAAGCTGGTTACAGAAAAGGCAGAAGAACCAGAGATCAAATTGCCAACATCCGCTGGATCATGGAAAAAGCAAGAGAGTTCCAGGAAAACATCTATTTCTGCTTTATTGACTATGCCAAAGCCTTTGACTGTGTGGATCACAAGAAACTGTGGAAAATTCTGAAAGAGATGGGAATACCAGAACACCTGACCTGCCTCTTGAGAAATCTGTATGCAGGTCAGGAAGCAACAATTAGAACTGGACAGGGAAAAACAGATTGGTTCCAAATAGGCAAAGGAGTACTTCAAGGCTGTATATTGTCACCCTGCTTATTTAACTTCTATGCAGAGTATATCAAGAGAACGCTGGACTGGAAGAAACATAAGCTGGAATCAAGATTGCCAGGAGAAATATCAATAGTCTCAGATGTGCAGATGACACCACCCTTATGGCAGAAAGTGAAGAGGAGCTAAAAAGCCTCTTGATGAAAGGAAAGAGGAGAGTGAAAAGTTTGGCTTAAAGCTCAACATTCAGAAAACGAAGATCATGGCATCTGGTCCCATCACTTCATGGGAAATAGATGGGGAAACAGTAGAAACAGTGTCAGACTTCATTTTTGGGGGCTCCAAAATCACTGCAGATGGTGACTGCAGCCATAAAATTAAAAGACGCTTACTTCTTGGAAGAAAAGTTATGACCAACCTAGATAGTATATTCAAAAGCAGAGACATTACTTTACCGACTAAGGTCTGTCTAGTCAAGGCTATGGTTTTTCCTGTGGTCATGTATGGATGTGAGAGTTGGACTGTGAAGAAGGCTGAGCACCGAAGAATTGATGCTTTTGAACTATGGTATTGGAGAAGACTCTTGAGCGTCCCTTGGACTGCAAGGAGATCCAACCAGTGCATTCTAAAGGAGCTCAGTTCTGGGTGTTCATTGGAGGGACTGATGCTAAAGCTGAAACTCCAATACTTTGGCCACCTCATGCGAAGAGTTGACTCACTGGAAAGATTCTCGTGCTGTGAGGGATTGCGGGCAGGAGTAGAAGGGGATGACCGAGGATGAGATGGCTTGATGGAATCACTGACTTGATGAACATGAGTTTGAGTAAACTCTGGGAGTTGGTGATGGACAGGGAGGCCTGGCATACTGCAATTCATGGGGTGGCCAAGAGTCAGACATGACTGAGTGACTGAACTGAACTGAAATGTAATTTTGCTTTTAATGTTTTGTTTCCTAGGAACAGTCTACTTTTCTTGCAAATTCAAACTTTTTTTGTTTAAGTTAGAGACTTTTCTCAAGTGTTCAGTGATACTTAACTGTTTGCTTTACTAGGAAACCCTGTTGTTAACTTTTGGATACAAATCTTTTTTTTTTTTTTAATCAGTTATTTTTATATTTTGGCTGTGTTGGGCCTTCATTGCTGTGCAGAGTTTTCTCTAGCTGCGGTGCTCAGGGGTTACTCTCTACTTGTAGTGCACAGGCTTCTCATTGCAGTGCCTTCTCTTGCTGAGCAGCATGGGCTCTAGGGTGGGCTGGCCTCAGTAGTTGTGGTTGTTGGGCTCTAGGGTACAGGCTCAGGAGTTGTATCACATGAGCTTGGTTGCTCCATTGCATGTGGAATCTTCCTGGGTCAGGGATTGAAACTGTGTCTCCTGCATTTGCAGGCAGATTCTTTTATCACTGAGCCACCAGGGAAACCTCAAGCCTGCTTTTTATCAAAATATAGTTGATTAACCATATTGTGTTAGTTTCACATATAGGACAAAGTGAAACAAAGTGATTCCTTTGTCCATGGGATTTCCAGGCAAAAATACTGGAGTAGGTTACCATTCCCTTCTCCAGGGGATCTTCCTGACCCAGAGATCAACCCATATCTCCTGAATTTGCTGTTGGGTTGTTTACCACTGATACACACACACACGCACATACACAGAAAGAGAGAGAGAGAAAGGAGGGAAGAGCCTGGCAGACTACTGTCCATGGGGTCACAAAGAGTAGGACCCAACTGAGCAACTAACACTTTCACTTTCATACATGTGTATATATTTCCCACATCTTTTTAAACCAATCGTCTGCTGAAAGGCAAGTTGAGTTATTTCTGTGTCTTAGCTACTGTTAATGGTGCTGCTGTGAACATTATGGTACATGTATCTTTTCTAATTGAAGTTTTTATATTTTTTTGGATATATATCTTTATCTTTATGGATATATATCATTTCCAGGAGTAGAATATTTTAGACTTCTTTTAGATCCTTAAAATTCCAGACTGTTTCATAGTAAGAATATTTGCCCTTTAGCTAGAATAATCTGATTTTCACAGAACTTTCTCCCTTTTACATTCAACTTTACCTAATTACAATCTCTTCAGAAAAGCCCTCCCAGATGTTGCAAGGAAAGTTAAAACCCACTGATTCTCTATCATAACCACTACTTTTAATCCTATATAATACAATGATGAATATTTGGTATTTTTTATGTTTATACTATTTATTCCTACACATACTGTATTTGTGTTTACTTTTATTTTTTAATAATTAATATAAGGTTCATGAGTGCAGGGACCTGGTGTACAACTGTATTCTCGGAGGCATAAAGTGTTTACTAGGTCAGTGTATGTTAAAAACAAAACAATTCATGTGATATAAAGTTGCTTATTGAAAGCCTTGGATATAGAGATATGAGTGGAAAGTCGTTACTCTTCTGCAATACCCACTCTGCAAATCAGTTCAATGAATTTATTCTTCCCCCTCATGGATAAAATCTCTGCCAAGTCTAATAGATTATGTGTTTGCATTCACAAACTCATAACCTCAGGCTAATTTTATATTAAAACTCTAGACTTTCATCTAATGAAAAACCTTCTCTTGCCCTAGTGAGCTTGAGTCCTGTCAGGAAAGGATCAGGAAGGAAAGATCAGGGGACCACCCACAATTTCCCCACATTGCTTTTTCCTCCTCAGCCCTCACTCATTAAGAGTTTTCTGTTTCCTCTGAAGAAAGGTGACTGCACAACATATCATTTGTACTGGGACTCTTCTGTAAGGAGAAAGGCATTGTTAGGAATCACACCTGCGCAACAATCGAGTGAGGCTGCCCTGACACACTGTGACAGGTGTATGGCTTTCTTATTCCAGGTCCAGGAATGACAGAGTGATGAGAGAAGAGAGGTAAAGGACAGAAAAACCTTTCAGTTGGTGGATGCAACTGTAACTTGCACCTGAGGTTTCAGAGTGGTAAATACCTACTTGCTGGGTTTCTCTTGTGTGGAGCACCACTGAGGACTTCTCAGAGTGGCACTGCTCCCTTCCCCTATGCTCAGGACCCAGAAAGTGCTCTCTGAGGTTCCTGATGCAGGCCTCATCTCCTCTGATTGTTAGCCACAGCCTCTGCTCCAGAATCTGTGTTCTCAGCCTCATCCTCTGCCTCTTTTGCTGAGCTCACCACAGCCCAAGTGGAGTGCTCCCTTAGGTGGATGTGCCTTTCAAGATAAATCACTGCCATCTCCACTCTGTGGGGTTGGGATTTGGTACCTTTGTCACTGCTACAAGTTAATGGGCACTTGGTTCTTTTGTGGACTCCTCTCCCTTTTCTGCTTCCTGTAGCCATAGTCAGGTACAAGGAGTAAACAAGAAGGTGGCCCATGACCTCTACAAGTATGTATCAAACTCTCTAAGTATTTGCTTGAAGGCCACCCCACCCCCATGAGGTGTGGCTTGATATAGCTGATCCTCCCTCTTTCTGCCACAGTTCAGTTCAGTTGCTCAGTCATGTCTGACTCTCTGCAACCTCATGGACCGCAGAACACCAGGCTCCCTGTCCATCACCAATTCCCAGAGTTTACCCAAACTCATCTCCGTTGAGTTGGTAATGCCATCCAACCATATCATCCTCAATCTTGTCCAGCATCAGGGTCTTTTCCAGTAAGTCAGCTCTTTGCATCAGGTGGCCAAAGTATTGGAGTTTCAGCTTCAACATCAGTCCTTCCAATGAACACCCAGGACTGATCTCCTTTAGAATGAACTGGTTGGATCTCCTTGCAGTCCAAGGGACTCTCAAGAGTCTTCTCCAACACCACAGTTCAAAAGCATCAATTCTTTGGCTCTCATTCTTCTTCACAGTCCAACTTTCACATCCATACATGACCACAGGGAAAACCATAGCCTTGACTAGACGGACCTTAGTCAGCAAAGTAATGTCTCTGCTTTTGAATATACTATCTAGGTTGGTCATAACTTTTCTTCCAAGGAGTAAGCATCTTTTAATTTCATGGCTGCAGTCACCATCTGAAGTGATTTTGGAAACCCCCAAAAATAAAGTCTAACATTGTTTCTACTGTTTCCCCATCTATTTCCCATGAAGTGATGGGACCATCTTCATAGTCCAACTCTCACATCCATACATGACTTTCTCCCACAACTCTCCACAAATTCTAAAATATCCTTCCCACCATTGATCTTAACTTCTTAAAGTTTTCTTTCTCTTCCCTTATCAAGCCCGAGTGTGGCAAATGGGTTATTAATGCTGGAAGAACCAGTTCCACAATTAAGCTCCAGGAAGGCCTAGTACTTTCATACCTAGACTATACCATACTGAGCACCTGTGGTAATATTCTTAGCCTTTTAAATCTCAGCTTAAACTCCAAGATAGTACAAAAAAATCCCATACAATACACTGTTACACTAATCTTAAAGACTCTTTATATGCTAAACACAGCATTGGGCATTTTGTATGCCATTTCTTATTTAATCCTCACAGTAAATCCATTGAAGCAGTAGCCATCTTCATCATACAGATGAGGAAACTGAGACCAAGAAATGCTATATAATGAAAAACAGAAATATCACAGTCACATTAATGTTGTCAAGTGGAGCCTGGATTTGAATCCAGCAAGACTGCTTCAGACACCATAGATTTGATCACAGTACCATCGTGAAAATGAGGTATAAGTGAAGTAAGCATGAAATTGTCTGCCTTCTTCACTCCTGTTCCTTCTAAATCTTACCCCAAGTGGTTGAGAGCCTACTGAGATGGCAAAGGAATATTGTGAAAACTGATTATAATCATAGCAAAACAAAAACAAAAACAAACAAACAAAAAACCTGTTTGTCATGTGAGTAATACACTTTAAAGAGTGCAAAGATCCAGGCTAAACTGAGGTCTTGCAGGTGAAGTATAAGGGATCATTGCAAGATACAACTGGTAACCTTCTGGAAAGATAGGTAGAAAAGGGAGGTGACCTGACAAGGGGAATAAAGAAATATTTTCATCTTTCTCTCAACTTCAGGGTTTTCTGCATAGGTCCTAGAAAGGTAGGATTCTTTATGATGATGGAATGAAGTTTCCAATTACTCAGGAGCAAAAAGGCAGCATAC
>SJXQ01005538.1:0-16012 GCA_006408695.1 Aepyceros melampus | reverse complement strand
CCCCCCTCCCCATACCATCCCTCTGGGTCATCCCAGTGCACCAGCCCCAAGCATCTTGTATCCTGCTAAGAGCAGCTCAAGTCCCATTGCTTTTGGCTGCTTTTCTTATAGTTATCATGGCTGTCTCATAACGGAAAGAGTTTTGTTCCTGATTCTTCAGGATTTAAGTTTTATTCTTTTTAGTTCAGTTAGGTTGCTCAGTCATGTCTGACTCCCTGTGACCCCATGAATCGCAGCATGCCAGGCCTCCCTGTCCATCACCAACTCCCAGAGTCTACCCAAACTAATGTTCATCAAGTTGGTGATACCATATAGCCATCTTATCCTCTGTTCTCCCCTTCTCCTCCTGCCCCCAATCCCTCCCAGCATCAGAGTCTTTTCCAATGAGTCAACTCTTCACATGAGGTGGCCAAAGTACTGGAGTTTCAGCTTTAGCATCAGTCCTTCCAATGGACACCCAGGACTGATCTCCTTTAGGATAGGCTGGTTGGATCTCTTTGCAGTATAGGGGATTCTCAAGAGTCTTCTCCAACACCACAGTTAAAAAAAAAAAAAAAAGCATCAATTCTTTGGCGCTCAGCTTTAGTGTCCCATTAACACATTACTGCTGCTGCTAAATCATTTTAGTTGTGTCAAACTCTGTGCTACCCCATAGACAGCAGCCCACCAGGCTCCCCCATCCCTGGGATTCTTCAGGTGAGAACACTGGAGTGGGTTACCATTTCCTTCTCCAATGCAAGAAAGTGAAAAGTGAAAGTAAAGTTGTGCAGTCATGTCCAGCTCTTAGTGACCCCATGGACAGCAGCCTACCAGGCTCCTCTGTCTATGGAATGTCCAGCCAAGAGTACTGGAGTGGGCTGCCATTACCTTCTCTGAACACATTGTAGATCATTATGTTTATAATTTTTTACATCTTAGAACCCTCCAGTTCTAACTAGTCTAGCCAAAATAGATTTGGCAATCATACTTGATATTTTAGTAGGGAAAGCAATGGAGTATAAGACATAACATTTTGCAGCAAGAAAAACATTCTCAATGATTCTCTAATAACCATGAAAACTTTTGTGTCTGTTTAATATTGACATGATCCATCATCTATACACATGTCACTCTAGTTAAGATAGTTAACTTATTTAATGGTTCTCCTTCAGCNTTTTTTTTACTAAAAATGATTTTGCTACTTCTACATAATTTGGCCACAGAAATCTGCTTAGCCAAAATGTAGGCATTATTGTTGCTATATAGAAATGGACTTTGAGTGAAAACTGCTGTGATACTTAATTTCCAGCACTATGCATTGGGCATAAATTAATATATGCAAACCCAGTTTCTCAACTGAAAGTGACTAGAAACACATCAGATAATGTCATTTTTTGGTCCATGCTCTGCTCCAAGGAATGCATGATCATGTTGCTTGTCCTCTCACAGCTAGAGCAGGTCTTTGCTCTTCTGCAATGACTGGGCACCTGCCATGACCTGTGTCACTGCTTTTCAGGTGTCATTTTCTCCTCTGCTTGATGAAACCAATTATCTTTTTTTCCCCAAGAGTGTGCCAATTATGTCACTGTCTATGCTGCAGCAAAAAGAATATCAGTCTTGCTTTCTGTTAAATTTACTCTGAAGCCTTGGCATTTTATTCTAAGGCTTTTCTATTTTCTCCCCGTCTTTTAAAAATGTTCTTCCTGTACTGTAATTGCATTTTGTTGTCTCTTTTGATATGAACGTGTCTGCACTTGACATCCTTGTCAGAATGTTTTTTTTTATTTCTAATACTTTATTGTATATGTCACTGCGATTGTACAATTGTGTCACAATATTTGTCACATTCTCAATTTTGATGTTCAGTATGTGTCCTATTACTGCCACAGATACAAGATAACATTTTATCAGATGCTTTTAGAGACTTCAGACAAAGAGTGTTGAAGAGTAGTGAAGAAGTTATTTGTATTAGAATTTATTCCTGAGATATTATGCAGACATCTCTAAAAAACAGAGGAAGAAATTTCTCAAACCCATAGATTTCCTCAATTGTTTCTTAAAGCAACCAATGACATTGCATTCTTTTTTTTATGAATTCTTATTCTCATGTCATGCTAACTAGTTAAATATATATATTTTTTCATATCCTTGCTTGGGTTTGGTGGCTCTCCTGAAATGTAGGTCTGAACTTTATACAATGAACACTCCCTGTGCATGTGTGCCTGCTAAGCTGCTTCAGTTGTGTCCAACTCTTTGTGACCCTTTGGACTGTAGCCCATCAGGCTCTTCTATCTATGGGATTCTCCAGGCAAGAGTAGTGGAGTGGGTATCTTTTCTTCTTCTCCAGGGGATATTTCTGACCCAGAGGTTGAACCTGGGTCTCTTGCATTGCAAGAAGATTCTTTACTGTCTGAGCCACCAGGACAGCATTTTAATCTATAATGGAGAAAATATATCTCTTTGAGTTAATATGATTGTAAAAAGTACATGAAAGATGATATAAACACTAATAATATTTGGAGGAAAAGAAAAACTGAAGCTTTCATCTTGTTCTCCAGGGTCATCTAAGTAAACTATTAAGGAATAAGAGGATAATCCACTTCCAAGAGCTAGAAGTGATTTTGATAATATATTAATCGCTATGATTTATGTTACTATTTTTCCAGAATATAAAATTCCCATGGCTCAGCATTTCATGACTTTTTTTTCCCCAAACTGACTTAGTATCCTTTGGTTTTGAAGGCCATACTTCTTCTTGAGCCCTCTAAAAGATTTCTTTTATGTTCTGCTGCTGCTGCTGCTAAGTCACTTCTATTGTGTTTGACTCTGTGCGACCCCATAGACGGCAGCCCACATTTTATGTTCTAGTCCTCCTAAAATTGTCACGAACTCAAACGGGAACTCATTCCTGTTTTGTGATAAGGGCTTCTCCAAATTTAGTCTCAAATGCCTTCTCCCTGTTGATTTTATTTTTATTTCAACCACTTACTTCTTCAGAAGTCAGACTAGAATTTCAATTTACAGTCACTTGGATTACAGGGAAAGACACCAAAATCTTGGGTTAGGGACATGGTTAAACCACAGGTTGTCAGAAGTTGCATTACTTAAATTCAGCTTTCCCACATTCATCTCAGTGCATGAAGCTTTTCCCCACCCTGGAATGTGGCTGTTTTCATGCCATTACTTAGGAATGAAGAGCAACAACAGAAGCAAACTATCATGGAGTGTTCCTTCTCAGTGAGGGAAAACTCAGTGAGGTGCATCATCAATCCCAGTGGAACAGTTCAATTTCATCCCCTATATATGTCCATCTGTGCTTATGTTACCACAAGACGTTTCTCTCTTGTCTTTAGGAAGAAATCTTCAATTATGAGCAAAGGGACAGAATGGCTTCCCTTGCTATTTTAGCTTGTTAAAGCATTCAGTTAGTGTTTGTTATACTAATTAATTATTGCTCTGTTTATCTTGTGCAGTTATTTGCTTTTACTTAGTGGGTAGATAATGAATTCCTGTTAGCAGAGGGGAATAAAAGCAGAATTAGGAAAGTTCTAAAACCTTGGTTCAGGATTTGAAGCATAAATGGAAAAGTTCAAAGGCTTCATTAGGATGCCATGAATTGGCATGAGCTAGGACTGCCTTTTGTCACTTCTTGAGCATCAGTTCTGCTTATTGAATTCCTCAGTGTTTGAACTTGCAATGAACTGCTTGCTTTAATAGTCTTCATTTTAAGTAGATGAATCAGTGTAAACATGTAATTAGATGCTACAGCCCTTGAAGAGTATTTATTAGAAGATACATTTTTAGTGACAAATATAAGACTATTAAGATATTGACAGAAGATTAAGACAGTTACTATTAGAATTTTATATACAAATGTTAGAGTCACCTTTTAATGAGATGGTATATTTAAATAAGCAAATCATTGCCTGCATGTCTCTTTGACATTTCATTATCTCATGAATTACATATTCAGTCTTGTCATAATATAAAAGCTTGGTTACTAAATAGCAGATTAAAAATTGATGGTGAATATATCTCAAAGATTTCAGGAACTCACCTCTCAGCAGTTTTTATTATTATATTGATCCCAGCAATCTATTTCACAATGTATCAGTAGACACATGCATTTTAGGTAAATGATATATTAAATAGGATATCATTTTTTATCAAGATATACAGCAATCTTTTGATATTGCTCTGTGATATACTTCATGATCAGCCAAATTGATTCTGTCAAAATCAAAGGAAATTGCCCATAACATTTCTATTTGTGTTATTTGCAATTTGTTATTCAGTTATTTACTACAATATGACACACACATATATTTTGAAATACGCAAGATTTAAACACTTTCTGAAGTTGTAAAGTTTTAGAAAGTGAAATTACTTGAATTTAATTTGGAACATGTCACAGAAGATCTCAACTAGAATAAATTTTCAGCTATGAATATGGTATCAGAGCAACATGGGATGAAAGTGTTAGTGATGTTTACAACTTCTGGGTATTTAAATAGTCCTTGTTCTGATCAGCTTGAATATTAATGAATTTTATTCCTTTGGTTTTAATCATTATATATTTTAAGCAATTTTTAAAATGATGTGAAAGGGCATAACTATTGGAGATAGAAAAAAATCTGAAATTAAGTCATTGCTTTTCTAGTTTCATTTTTTAATTTGCAAGAAGTAATGTGCTGGAAAAAAAATGAAAACAGCCTAAGAAACCTCTTGGACAACATTAAATACACCAACATTCACATTATAGGGGTCCCAGAAGGAAAAGAGAGAGAAAACACCTGAGAAAAATTTGAAGAGATAGTAGCTGAAAACTTCCCTAACACATGAAAGGAAATAGTCAGCCAAGTCCAGAAAGGACAGAGTCCTAGGCAGAATAAACCCAAAGGGGAACACACAGAGACACATAGTAATGAAACTGAAAAGAATTAAAGACAAAGATAAAATTTTAAAAGCATCAAAGTGTAAATGACAAATAACTTACAAGGGAACTCTCATAGGTTAGATGATTCCTAAACAGAAATTCTACAAGCCAGAAGGGAATGGCATTATATAATTAAAATGATGAAAGGGGAGACTCTACAAGCAAGTATACCCTACCCTGCAAGACTCTGGTTCAGATTTGAAGGAGAAATCAAAAGCTTTACAGACAAACAAAAGTTAAGAGAGTTCAGCACCACCAAATCAGCTTTACAACAAATGCCTAAGAAACTTCCTAGACAGGAAATACAAGAGAAGGAAAAGACCTAAACAAAATAAACCCAAAACAATTAAACAAATGGTACTAGGATCATACATATTGATAATTATCTTAAATATAAATGGATTAAATTCACCCGTCAAAAGACATAGACTGGCTGGATGGGTGAAAATGTGTGCATGTATGCACTTCCACTTACCATATCACTCCACTTAACTCTCACAAATGGTATGCAATTATTTGTTATTGTTAGCATAATCATATGTCTACTGAGGCTTGCAATAGGAATTATGTTTAATATTTTGTCCAGCTTATGGAACTGATAAGCATCTTTTACTATTGAGGACAGTGACTGCAGCCATGAAATTAAAAGATGCTTGCTCCTTGGAAAGAAGGCTATGACAAACCTAGAGAGCATATTAAAGAGCAAAGACTTTGCTGACAAAGATCTGTATAGTCAAAAATATGGTTTTTCCAGTAATCATGTACAAATGTGACAGTTGGATCATAAAGAAGGTTGAGGGTGAAGAATTGTTGCCTTTGAATTATAATGCTGGAGGGCTCCTGAGATTCCTTTGAACAATAAGGAGATCAAACCAATCAATCTGAAAGAAATCAACCCTGAATATTCATTGGAAGGAATGATGCTGAAGCTCCAGTACTTTGGCCACTTGATGCAAAGGGCTGGCTCATTGGAAAAAGACACTAATTCTGGGAAAGATTGAAGGCAAAATGAGAAGAAGGCAGCAGAGGATGAGATGGTTAGATAGCATAAGCAACTGAATGGACATGAATTTGAGCAGACTCTGGGAGATATCAAAGGACAGGGGACACCTGGTGCTACAGTCCGTGGGGCTGCAGAGTTAAATACAACTTAGTGAAAAAAGACTTTGACATGACAGTGACTGAAAAACAACAACTTAAAAAAAATAATTGTAATATAAATTAGAACTATATGTAACTTCGTTCTACATTTTCCAAGCCTCCTGTCAATGTATTATTATCATACTTTCATAATTTAAAAGAATAAAAGAAAAAGAAAAAATGAAGTAATGTGTTACATAGTTATCTTTCTCACCTGATATATGGAAATAATAATAAGACTTCTGATGCTACTTTATGGACTGAATATAATGAAAGATAATATTATCTAGTTTGATTTCACTTGGCACTTAATGCAGTGTCTGAAGTCTATAGTAGGTATTTGGCACACATGCTCTTTAATCTTCACTCAATAACAGAAAATATTTACTGAAAACTTACTAAATGCCTCCCACAGTTGTAAATATCTTGATATGTAATAACATATTTACTTTTCTTACCATAAATTTATAAGTAACTGCTGTATTAATTATATTTTACAGGCAGTGGTACTTAACATATCCACGGACAACATATTTTTATTGATTGATTTTACTGTGCCATTCCTTATATGATTCAACATTATTTTATGTTAAAACTACAAGAAAAAAACACTGCAGTTAATTATGACTTATACCATCTATTTTGATGCAAACCAATTTCAGAGATGTTAGAATATGAAAAAATCTGCATTCTTTAATTGATGAAATAATATGGAATCTAGAAAATGTGAAAACTAAGACTTAGAATCCAGGCAGTCTTTTCTTGGAGATTCCTGCTTTTTCTTGCACTATACTTTCGTACATAGAGTAAAGTTTCAACGGATACAGGTGTATTGTTTTATTTTTTTATTTTTTTTAGGTGTATTGTTTTATAATTGTATATATAATTATAATTTATAGTTGGTGGCACAAGGCCAACAAGATGCCAATCATTCCACTTTTTGGACAGTTTTCACCTAGCTATTTAGAAGTATTTAAGGAAACGAGATCCAACCAATCCATTCTGAAGGAGATCAGCCCTGGGATTTCTTTGGAAGAATGATACTAAAGCTGAAACTCCAGTACTTTGGCCACCTCATGCGAAGAGCTCATTGGAAAAGACGGATGCTGGGAGGGATTGGGGGCAGGAGGAGAAGGGGATGACAGAGGATGAGATGCCTGGATGGCATCACTGACTCGATGGACATGAGTCTGAGTGAACTCCGGGAGTTGGTGATGGACAGGGAGGCCTGGTGCGTTGCAATTCATGGGGTTGCAGAGTCAGACACGACTGAGCGACTGAACTGAACTGAAAGTGAAGTCGCTCAGTCATGTCCGACTCTTTGCGACCCCATGGACTGCAACCCACCAGGCTCCTCCGTCCATGGGATTCTCCTGGCAAGAGTACTGGAGTGGGTCACCATCACCTTCTCCAAATATGCTATAAATGTGTAAAAGAGTAAAATGTGTAAAGGAAGTGAGAAACGCTGGGCTGGCTGAGGCACAAACTGGAATCGGGATTGCTGTGAGAAATATCAATAACCTCAGATATGCAGATGACACCATCCTTATAGCAGAAAGTGAAGAAGAACTAAATAGCCTCTTGATTAAAGAAGAGAGTAAAAAAATTGGTTTAAAACTCAATGGGGAGGGAGGAGGGAGGGGGGTTCAGGATGGGGAACACATGTATACCTGTGGTGGATTCATGTTGACATATGGCAAAATCAATACAATATTGTAAAGTAATTAACCTCCAATTGAAATAAATAAATTTGTATTAAAAAAAAAAAAGGAAAGCTGAGCACTGAAGAATTATGCTTTTGAACTGTGGTGCTGGAGAAGACTCTTGAGAGTCCCTTGGACTGCAAGGAGATCTAACCAGTCCATCTTAAAGGAGACCAGTCTTGGGTGTTCATTAGGACGACTGAAGTTGAAGCTGAAACTCCAATACTTTGGCCACTGGATGCAAGAGCTGACTCATTGGAAAAGACTCTGATGATGGGAAAGATTGAAGGCAGGTAGAGAAGGGGAGGACAGAACATGAGATGGTTGGATAGCATCACCGACTCGATGGATATGAGATTGGGTAAACTCCAGGAGTTGGTGATGGACAGGGAGGCCTGGCGTGCTACGGTCCATGGGATCACAGAGAACTGGACATGACTGAGCAACTGAACTGAACTGAACTGAAGGAAGTGAGAGAGTGGGGGTAATTAATATAAAATATTTGAAAACATCTCTCTTTTTGACAAATGTCATTGGTTGTTTATTAAACACAGACACACCTGGCATGCATGCAATAAATATTGTAGAGAGAATGGTTGCTTAATTGTGACAAGAGAAATGAACATAAAATGTTTATAAATCCTCTTTTCCTTTCAGTTGCTTTTTTTTTTTTAACTTATAGCATCAACAGTATGAGGAAAGATAGAAACAACTCCTCTTACTAGATGTCTGAAAACAAAGCAAAACAAAAACTGTGAATGCCTTTTTCTGAATTAAAGTTAACATTCTAGTGTAGAAGGCTATTTTTACAATATAATATTGTTTATACTTATATAGTTCTGTTCTTTAAGTCATTAGAGACAGCATTCTGAAACTTAAAATAGACAAGAATTTCTCTTTCATCTCTGTTATTTTACTGTTGCTCAAAAAGTCACAGTTAATGCATTGGGTTATGAAGCAGAAATTAAAGATAAAATTATTGAAAGGGAAAATATACAAATATTTACACTTATGTATAGTATAAAAGCCTTCTTGAAAATAAAAAGAGGTTAACAAAATTTGTTAGAAATAATGAGTTCAAAACAGGTGAGATATCAAATAATTATGTAAATATATTTAGCAATAATCATTTTAGAATAATAGAAAAATTCTCATCATTAAGTAAGGAGCAATATATAAGACAACTGGAAAGTACCTTTGAAGTTCTGTGTAGGTCAAATTGAATTGAAAAATCTAAAAGCATACATGATTTGGCAAAAAGACCTATTTTGGATGATGGAAAGTCTCAATATTGTAAAACTGTTTATTCTCCCAAAATAATTTCAAATTTTAATTAAAGTCATATGAATACTCAGTTATAAATCTTTACATTTAATATAATTTCATTTAAATGCCAGCATGATTTATTTCCTTGAACTAAGTATGAGAATTCTAAAGTTCATTCAGTAAAATAGACTTTAGAAAAAAAATAATTAGGGAAAACATATTTCAGATGTTAAATCATAAAGACACAAAAATTAAAAATGCTTTATTAGTATAAAAATAAACAGACCAATTAGGGGAGTAACTTTTTAAAATTCATAAATGAGCCAAAATACATATAGGAATTTAGTACATTTTACAACAGTGGAATAATAAATAGAGTCTTTAATAATTGTCATCTTAAACAAAATAAATTAGATTCCTACCTCTCACCTTCTGTATAAATGAACTACCAAATAAACCAAAGACTTAAATATGAAAGAATACAAAAATACTAGATGAAAACATGGGAAATTGTTTTTAATATCCTTTAACTGGCAAGGTTTATTTAGGTAAGAGATAGAAGTCAATGCTCAGAAAAAAAAGATCAGTATTAGTGAATATTTAAAAATTAAATAATTCATTACATCAACCACTATTATCAAAGACAAAAGTAAAGAAAATCTAGAAATGAAAAATTTTGTTAAATATTACAGAGAAAAGATTTAACTCATTTCAAGCTCATTCCAACCAAGAGAAATGAAAACTTCAGAATAACATTCAAATATAATGAAATTTAATAGCCAGTGTAAATATATTTTAAATAAATGAAAAAAATGCTTAACTTGACCTGTGTTATTAGAAATACAAGGTAATGTTTCTCATCTATTTGTCAATAAGGTGGTGCTAGTGGTAAAGAACATGACTGCCAATGCAGGAGACATGAGACATATGTTCGACTCTGGGTCAGGAAGATCCCCTGGAGGAGAAAATGGCAACCCATTCCAATATTCTTTCCTGGAGAATCCCACTGACAGAGGAGCCTTACGGGCTACGGTCCATGAAGTTGCAAAGAGTCAGACATGACCAAAGTGATTTAGCAGGAAGAAGCTCTGAGAACACTTCAGTTAGCAAGGCTATGAAGAATTAGAGAATCTCATGAATTGCTGGTGAGAGTGTTAACAAATGAAAGGATATGGAGAGAAATTTAGCCATTTACTTAAAAATAAAACATGTACGTATCCTTTGAATCATCAATTCTACTCCTGGATATGCAATCTTCAGGCTTACTTACATACACATTCAGGATTTTGATCTCAGAAAGTCCATCAGTGAGGGCTTGTAAAAAATATTCAATTACATGTTATCACAAATAATTATTTTCTTCGTCTCTTTGAGCTGCAATAACAAAGTACTATGGACTTGGTGGCTTATGAACATTAAAAATTTATTTCTCACTCTTCTGGAGGCTGGAATATCTAAGATCAAAGTGCTAGCAGATTTAGTATCTGTTTCCTAATTCATTGATACGTGTCTTCTCACCGTAATCCCACATGACTGAAGAGGGCTCTGGGGTTCTCTGGGACCTTTCTTATAAAGGCACTAAACACATTCATGAGGGCACAGCCTCTTGACCTCATCACCTCCCAAAAGCCTCAACTCCTAATACCATCACATTGGGGATTATAATGTTAACTTTTGAATTTGGAGGGGAGAACACACACTCAGTGTACACCATTCATATTTCTATCAATATCTGCCTATTTATCTATCCATATTGTGAAAACTCCAAGATGTATTCAGTTCAGTTCAGCTCAGTTGCTCAGCCATGTCCGACTCTTTGGGACCCCATGAATCGCAGCACGGCAGGCCTCCCTGTCCATCACCATCTCCCGGAGTTTACTCAGACTCACGCCATCGAGTCAGTGATGCCATCTCATCCTCTGTCATCCCCTTCTCCTCCTGCCCCCAATCCCTCCCAGCATCAGAGTCTTTTCCAATGAGTCAACTCTTCACATGAGGTGGCCAAAGTACTGGAGTTTCAGCTTTAGCATCATTCCTTCCAGAGAAATCCCAGGGCTGATCTCCTTCAGAATGGACTGGTTGGATCTCCTTGCAGTCCAAGGGACTCTCAAGAGTCTTCTCCAACACCACAGTTCAAAAGCATCAATTCTTCGGCGCTCAGCCTTCTTCACAGTCCAACTCTCACATCCATACATGACCACAGGAAAAATCATAGCCTTGACTAGGTGGACCTTAGTCGGCAAAGTAATGTCTCTGCTTTTGAATATGCTATCTAGGTTGGTCATAACTTTTCTTCCAAGAAGTAAGCGTCTTTTAATTTCATGGCTGCAATCACAATCTGCAGTGATTTTGGAGCCCCCCAAAATAAAGTCCGACACTGTTTCCACTGTTTCCCCATCTATTTCCCATGAAGTGATGGGACCGGATGCCATGATCTTCATTTTCTGAATGTTGAGCTTTAAGCCAACTTTTTCACTCTCCTCTTTCACTTTCAACAAGAGGCTTTTTAGCTCCTCTTCACTTTCTGCCATAAGGGTGGTGTCATCTGCATATCTGAGGTTATTGATATTTCTCCTGGCAATCTTAATTCCCACTTGTGCTTCTTCCAGTCCAGCGTTTCTCATGATGTACTCTGCATATAAGTTAAATAAGCAGGATGACAATATATTAGTGTATGAAACAAAACAAAACAAAAAAACCATGGTGTGGAGTATTAGGAAGAATATTTTTACTTTTGTGTTTATAAAAAATGCATATATACAGAAGCAATATTTTGGAATGCTTGAACTTTTTCTGAAAGAGTATTTAAGAAAATGAGTACAGCAGGTGCCTCTGAACAGGGTGTAGGCTGGCTGGAAGACAAAGGAAAGTGGCATGTTTCTTGTGATGGTGGTGACTGTTTAGCCATTAATCATGTCTGACTTTTTGAAACTCCATGGATTGTATAGCCCATGAAATTCTCCAGTTCAGAATAACGGAGTGAGTAGCCATTCCCCTCTCCAGGGGATCTTCCCAAACCAGGGATTGAACCCAGGTCTCCCACATTGCAGGCGGATTCCTTACAAGTTGAGACATCATATTTCTTTGTATACCATCTCAAACCATTAAAAAAAATGGTTTTGTGTCATGAAATTTCATTAATTATATAAAAAAACAAATATAAAGTTAAAACAATTAGAAACTCAAGATATTAGTGTGCAATTTTGTACCTTTCTGCATTTTCCAAATTTATATAATGAGCATGAATATTAGTTAGATAGCTTAACTATATTTATAAGATGAGACTGAATTCACAATGCTTGTTTCACCACTTAGTTATGGAAAGTTGTGTTATATAAGTCCCAATTAGAATTTTTTGTAATTTATTTAATGTGTCATGATTTAATTACACTCATCACACTTATAGATTATTAGTGCTCTTTGCATTATCCACCAGACTGTGAGATTTAAGAAGTCAGGAATTGTGTCTGTCTTGTTTATGTTCAATCCCTAAATCCTAATAGTGTTTGAGACAAACTTGATAATCGATATATATTTATTTAATACAACAGAGTAAAAATAACTAAGATATTTGAAAATGTTTATACTTTTTATTTCTTTTTTTAAATTAATTTTTATTTTTTAGTTTGTTTTGTTTTACAATACTGTATTCATTTTGCTATACATTGACATTAATCAGCCACGAGTGTACATGAACTCCCAATCCCAACCCCCACCTCCCCACTCCCGCCCCACACCTTCTCTCTGGATTATCCCTGTGCATCAGTCCCAAGCATCCTGCATCCTGCATCGAACCTAGACCGGCGATTCGTTTCACTTATGATATCATACATGTTACACTGCCACTCTGCCAAATCATCCCACTCTCTCCCTTTTTATTTCTTAGAAAAACAATTTACACATGATACAAACAATAGATTTACAAACACAAAATGAAAAATTTAGAAAGCATATAATCTTAAAGAAATGCAATTATTACTTATAGGGTAAACTCAAATTTGGGGTTCTATGGGTTCTATATAAAGGGATTTATAGAAGCTGCTTGTTCTTCAAGTATATTGCAGACTGGTTATGCAAAGGTTTAAGGAATTTTAAAACGTTAAGTATGGTTGATTTCCAATTTTATGTTAGTTTCAGGTATGTAGCAGAGTGATTCATTATTTTTACTGATGACACTCCATTTAAAGTTATTACCAATAATGACTATATTTCCCTGTGCTATACAGTGTATTCTTGTAAATAACTTATTTTATACATGGTACTTTGTACCTCTTAATCCTCTACTCCTCTCTTACCTCTTGCTCCTCCCCTTTCCCCACTGTTGGAACCACTAGTTTTTCCCCTATAGCTGTGAGTCTGTTTCTATTTTGCTATATTCATGTATTCACTTTATTTTTTAGATTCCAAATTGACAGTATTGTCTTCCGCTGTCTGATTTATTTTACTGAGAATGATACATTTTATGTCCATTCACGTTGCTGAAATAGCAAATTTCATTCTTCTACGGCTGAGTAATATATATATATATGCTTGTATAGGTAATCACATCTTTATACATTCATCTGTTAATGTACACTTAGGTTTTTTCCATATCCTGCTTATCATAAATAATGTTTCTTTGAACATTGAGGTACACATATCTTTTAGAATTACTGTTTTCATTTTCTTTGCAAATATACCAAATATACCAGTATAATTGCTGGATCATATGGCAGTTTTATCTTTATATTTTTGTGGAAACTCCATACTGTTTCCACAGTGGCTGCATCAGTTTACATTCCCACCAACAGTGTTCAAGGGCTCCCTTTTCTCCACATCCTTACCAATAGCTTACTTACAGACTTTTGATGACAGCCATTCTGACAGATGTGAGATGATATCTCATTGTGGTTTTTATTGGTATTTCTCTAATGATTAGTGAGGTTGAGCATCTTTGCATGTTGGTCAACTGTATACTTCTTTGGAAAAAATGTTCAGTTCTTCTTTTTCTCTTATTTTTAAAACTGCTTTTCTTTCATCAAAAATTTTTAAATTGGAGAATAATTGTTTTAGAATGTTGTGTTAGTTTCTGCTGTTCACTTCAGTTCAGCTGCTCAGCCATGTCCAGCTCTTTGCAACCCCATGGACTGCAGCACGCCAGGCCTCCCTGTCCATCACCAACTCCCGCAGCTTACTCAAACTCATGTCCATTGAGTTGGTGATGGCATCCAACCATCTCATCCTCTGTTGTTCCCGTCTCCTCCCACCTTCGACCTTTCTCAGCATCAGGGTCTTTTCCAATGAATCAGTTCATCACATTAAGTGGCCAAAGTATTGGAGTTTCAGCAGTTCAAAAGCATCAATACTTTGGAGCACAGCTTTCTTTATATTCCAACTCTCACATCCATACATGACAGCAGCACGCCAGGCCTCCCTGTCCATCACCAACTCCCGCAGCTTACTCAAACTCATGTCCATTGAGTTGGTGATGGCATCCAACCATCTCATCCTCTGTTGTTCCCGTCTCCTCCCACCTTCGACCTTTCTCAGCATCAGGGTCTTTTCCAATGAATCAGTTCATCACATTAAGTGGCCAAAGTATTGGAGTTTCAGCAGTTCAAAAGCATCAATACTTTGGAGCACAGCTTTCTTTATATTCCAACTCTCACATCCATACATGACTACTGGATAAACTATAGCTCTGATAAGGCAGGTCTTTTGTTGGCCAAGTAATGTCTCTGCTTTGTAATATGCTGTCTAGTTTGGTTATAGCTTATCTTCCAACGAACAAGCATCTTTATTTTCATGGCTGCAGTTGCAATCTGCAGTGATTTTGGAGCCCCCCAAAATAAAGTCTGTCACTATTTCAATTGTTTTCCCATCTATTTGCCATAAAGTGATAGGACCAGATGCCATGATCTTATTTTTCTGAATGTTGAGTTTTAAGCCAACTTTTTCATTCTCCTCTTTCGCTTTCATCAAGAGGCTCTTTAGTTCTTCATTTTCTGCCGTAAGGGTGGTATCATCTGCATATTTGAGGTTATTGATATTTCTCCTGGAAATCTTGATTCCAGTGTGTACTTCATCCAGGCTGGCACTTCACATGATGTACTCTGTATATAAGTTAAATAAGCAGAGTTTCAATATACAGCCTTGATATACTCCTTTTCCAATTTGGAACCAGTCTGTTATTCCTTATCTAGTTCTAACTGTTGTTTCTTAACCTGCATACAGATTTCTCAGGAGGCAGGTCAGGTGGTCTGGTATTTCCATCTCTTTAAGAATTTTCCATAGTTTATTGTGATCCACACAGTCAAAGGCTTTGGCATAGTCAAAAAAGCAGAAGTAGATGTTTTTCTGAAGCTGTGCATGTGTGCTAAGTTGCTTCAGTCTATCACACTGACTGAAATATCTAGTATAGCTGAACATATTTAATATATCTACATTTTTTATTTCCATCATTAATATTCAATGCCAAGTTACCATATCTCATGTGGACTCTTAGAGTAGACTTCTAACTAGTTTACTCATTTCCATTTATTCTTCCTTCAATGCACCTCATTTAAAACACTTCTATAAAATATACATAGAACGACTCTATCTCCTAGATACAAAATTAATGAAAACCATAAAATAAATCTCATTACACCATACATTTTCAGGATCTTTTAAGACCTTGATGCATTCCACATAATATCTCCTCCATCCTTCCATGTCAGAAGTAACCACTATTTTACAATTGTGTTAATCATACCCTTGTGTTTTTAAAAATATTTTTACCACACATGTATGGTTTTTATAGTGTCTTTTACATTTTATGTGTTATTCTTTTTCTATGAAAGGAGCTCTGCTTTTTAATTTGTTGTGACTTTTCCCTTTACTCAGCAATATTTATTTGAATATTTCAGTAATAACTGGATAGTTTTTTCAGTGATAGCTATGTCTGTAGTTCTTTATTTCTAATGATGACTAATGCTCAAAATATGTCTACAACTTTTAAAATATTACA
>SJXQ01005537.1:542573-622625 GCA_006408695.1 Aepyceros melampus | reverse complement strand
TTCGAGGGATTGGGAGCAGGAGGAGAAGAGGATGACAGAGGATGACATGGCTGGATGGCATTACCAACTTGATGGACATGAGTCTGAGTGAACTGCGGGAGTTGGTGATGGACAGGGAGGCCTGGTGTGCTGCGACTCATGGGGTTGCAAACAGTCGGACATGACTGAGCGACTGAACTGAACGATCTCAATACAGATTAGTCTTTTAAATTTAATATTGAATTAAAGAAGAAAACACAATTATATCCAGGGCAACACCACTCATTTAAAGTTAAAACAGGTAAACCAACTGTAGTGTTCAGGGCACACAAATGGTAAAATCATACAACACAGTAAGGAAATGATTCCCATAAGAAGCAAAGCAGCAGCTCCTCCAGGTGCTGGAGAAGAGATGTAAATGAGAATGCTAGGGTCCTTCTGGGGGTGTTGGCAATGCTCCACTTTTTGACTTGGGTTGATTCATAATACAATTGTTTTATAACTATTTATTATATGGTACATTTATAAGTAAAAGAAACTTTTAAGTTATTTTTTGGTATGATAATGGCACTGTGCTTATGTTAAATTAACAGTCATTACCTCAGAGATAAAAACTATAGATATTTATAGATAAGATGAAATAATGCTTGGAATTTGACTTCAAAATATAAACAAGGCAAAGTAGATGCACTGATCAGATAAGAACTGATGCTGCTGAAGCTGAGTGAGTGAGGTTGAGTATACTGCCGTCTACTTTTGAATTTTTGCTGATGTCACTTTTTAAGAAGTGATAAATGGCAGCAACCTCATGGCTTGCTAAGGAATAGCTTGCTTTACTTTCATGTATATATCAAAAATCTCCAACTGAAATTAAATCAAGAGCAACTTAATAAAAGCATTAAAGAAAACAATTTCCTTTCTGACATCCACAAACACAAAAGCCTTCTAGTTTCTAAGAAAAATCCCTCTGCTACCATGTTCCTCCCGCCTCTCACCCGCCAGCAGCCCCTGCGCCTCTCCAGCTGGCATCCACATGGAATGCTAGGGACACGAACTGAGCACTTCCTGACCGTGCTCTAGGCACAAAGCGGGACAGGGGCACCTCATGCCAAGAGCCTTTCTAGTTTGTCTTCAAAGTTCATGTACACAAAACCACACTTTCCCCACAGGTATATGAAAGTACACAGGGAGTACCATCCACCAGATCTGAGAGCACCTTGCTGTCTTGAGGAGGAAATCCAGAAGCTGCTCCTGAGACAGGACAGGCAGTTCCAGTGAGTAAGATAATCTTGCTTCATTTCCAGGTTTAGCATATGTTTAAGACATTTGAATCAGTCCTCTGCACTGCCTTTCTACAAAGTAGGAATATTTTTTATTTCTCTACTGATAAGGGTGATTTTTAATTTTTATTTACATAACTTCATCTGTTAAGTGGTTTGAGAGAACTATAGTTATATATGATTTTTTTAGTTGAACAAATTAAGAGCATGCATATTTGCATTTTCAGAAAAGGGAAAAATGATACCATATCAATCAAATTCACACCTCATTTAGGGTGTTTGGGAATGTGATTCCTGAAAAAGGAAGTTCTACATGAATCATGCCATCTGGGGTCATCATCACCCAGTACTGATGGAGAGGCATCACACAGGAGCAAACACTCTTGCCTGCCATAAATCCTCTGAAATTCCAGAATGCCCTTACCGAGAGCTTCCTCTAGCCACCTTTCATTGAACTATTACTGGCTCTTCCTCTTGGTCTAAGTTCTGCAAGCAGCCTCTGTCTACTGACACATCCCATCTCCCTCCAACTCTTCACCTATTTCCCTTGAAGAAACCCCTTCTCTCTAATACAGGGAGAACAGTGCCCTTCATATTTTTTTTTTTAATGGCAGTACTTACATACACAACCCCTACTATTATGGATTAGAACTGCACATCAAAACAACAATAAAGGTGGAAGTAAGAAAAGTTACTGCAGGAAATAAGCATCTTATTTCAGAACATGCTGGGCACACGGCTGCAGACGGCAGAGGAGGACTCCCCGGCTGGCAGCGCAGGAAGGAGAAGGTAACGCACTGCTGCAAGACGCAGTCCGGTCAAGCAGCGCTGCCTCTCTGTCTGGGCTCACAGTAACAGTCAAACCACTGAGCAAAGGACGCGCGCTTCGCTTACAGAACAAAACCATCCAATGGTTTCCCATTTCCAAAGTGTAAAAACCAGTCTTTCCATGGCCGGGAAGGCCATACGTGACCTGGCCCTTCACTATCTCTGACCTCACTTCCCTCCACTGCGGCCTTGGCTCACAGCCACTCCGCCTCATTGCTCTCACACATGCAACCCTTGCGCTTCCAGAACTCGTGTACTCTCAAGTCCCTCAGACTGAACGGTCTTCCCTACCTAACTGTGTGCCTTAAATCTTAGCTCACATATCATTTTATCAAAGAGGTCTTTGCTGTACACTCTCAGACCCTTCCCTATTTCCCCCATTTCCCCTCCTCTTTTTCTCTGGTTTCTTTTCCCACAGAACACTTACCGTTGCTGACGTCACAGACGCCTACTGACTCACTGAATGCCTCCTCCACTAGAATGACAGTGAATTAAGCCATCATCTCGGTTTTGCTCACTGTTATTTCACCAGAACCTGGCTTGCTGGAGAAATATCAGTGTTAATATATGATGACTGCCATAGGTGTCTAAGTAAAGTAACACAGTTCAGAGATAAACACCACTACAAAACGTAAGTACTGTGTGGGGAAACACTACATAGGGAAAGCATGTAATGTGAATAGAAAGGGGGGAGGTTGTAAATCAGTATTTATTGTTTCTAAGGATAACTCAGAAGTTTATTACCTTAACCGTGGTGATGGCAGCATGTATATACATACATTCAAACTCACCAGACAGAATACATTAATTATGCACAGTTTTTTGGGTATACCAATTACAACTCCAAAAAAAGCTGGTGAAAAAGTCCACTAGCATTTCAATGCACAATAAGAAGTAGGTAAAAATTCACTAAAGTCCTGTAAACAGCTGACAGATCTTGTTTTTTAAAAGATTAAGGTGCAAAGCAGCACCATTTAAAGATTCCTACCTTAGCATATATGCAGCAGCAACAACCGCACCATTTACAGTACAGCCAACTCTAAAGGTTTAGATTACCAAGGCTCAAAAAATGGGACTCTATTTTATTCTGTACTATACTGTGCTAAAACTAGAGAGTAGGAAGGAAAAGTATGATTCTTATGCTACTACTCAGAAAAATGCATTCTAAGTTCTTCCCAATACCAAGTTGTTCCTTTTCCACACATGGAATGTGCAAGAGCAGGGGGTGGTAAAGGAGTGGGAGAGTTGGCGCATAGCACTCGATTCTGGTACAGACTTTACGAAGCTTTAGAGATGACCAAGCAACTTCCAAATAAGGCACTCTAGATACTGTCGGCTAGAGCTGCAAGGTATGCTTTTGTAGGCTATAGCACACACAAAATTATTAATGCATCCATTTTTTCCTAAGGCCAACAAGCCAGCTGTTTTTCCACTACAGTAACCACGTGGCCCCGTGAAGTGTTGTGTCATTTTTCTCAGCAAGTCAAAAATGTGGAATATTTCATACAATTACATATTATTAAACAATGACACAATACAGACATGTTATATGTGCACAGAAACACTCAAATTGCAAATGCTTTGTGTATTAGAAAATGTATTTCTAATGTCCTGTACTTATAATTCTAAAGTCTTATGCACCCACTCTTTAAAATTCCCAATCTGTACCTTTCTAGTTTGAGTATACCTGTAAAACAGAATGTTATACGCATTATGAATGCTGGCAGTAAACAAATCAACCTTAAAAAACATGGAAACAGAACTTGTGGTTTCCTGTCTGACATGTAAGGGGCTTAGAAGATGTCGTGCCAATCCACACAATCAAAAAGTTGAACTGAAAACCAACAATTCTCAGGTCCTTTAGAAAACAGATCACAGAACCAAATGCTGCCTCCAGAACTGGAGAGACAGGCCAGTACAGAAAACACCACGGACTAGAGTGGAAACCTCCAGGCCACGCAGAGCCAGCGCGGGACGGCCTGTGACTGTGCCTGAGGAGCCACTGGGGGAGGAGTGAGGGCAGCTGGAGCGGTGAGGAGGGCCTGTCTCAGGAGGGCCCCCGTGCTCCTGCACGTTTCCCCACCAGGAACTCGACCGTGTTCTCAAAGTGAATGCCAGAGAGCTCTCCTTCTCCTTCATCCAAGAGGAGGGCAAGGCAGACATTTTAAAATAAGCTACGACACTATATCCGCTGGTTCAGTGCGCTTGGTTCTGATGTTACCTGAACAGAGACAGGCCTATCTTCCCTGTCTCCTTTTGCCTATCCAGAGAGCACCGTAATGGGAGACACGCCACTGAAACAGATCAAGTTCACCATCTTTCTTTCCACAGTCCACCTCTTTTTCCTCTCTGACTACATTTTTCACGTTGGCTAGCTACAGTTAAAGAATGTGTCACAGCTATCCAGGCACTTGACTGAGTCTCTGAAGCTGGGGCTGGAAACGGAATGCATGGCCTCTTTCTGGGGGAGAGAGGGAAGCATTCACAGAATGTGAACGCTGGGAGGGGCCCTGGAGGGAATCTGTGGTAGGCAGCCTGTGAAGTTGGTCCCAACGATCCCCGGCTCCTGGAATTCATGCCTCTGTCTACTCCCCTTCCCTTGGGTGTGAACTGGATTTAGCGAGTTAATTCTACAGGCCAGAGTACAGCAAAAAGCAGTGGCAAGTCACAAAGATTCTGACATCCACCTTGCCTGCCCTCTTGCTCACACTAGCGGAAGCCAGTCACCACACTGTGAGCTATTCTGTGGCGAGGCTGCTGCTGCTGCTGCTGCTGCTGCTGCTAAGTCGCTTCACTCGTGTCCGACTCTGTGCGACCCCATAGATGGCAGCCCACCAGGCTCCCCCGTCCCTGGGATTCTCCAGGCAAGAGTACTGGAGTGGGGTGCCATCGCCTTCTCCGATGGCGAGACCAGTGGGCGACAAACTGAGGGAGGCCTCCAGCCAACAAGCGGAAGCCAGTCACCACACTGTGAGCTATTCTGTGGCGAGGCTGCTGCTGCTGCTGCTGCTGCTGCTGCTAAGTCGCTTCACTCGTGTCCGACTCTGTGCGACCCCATAGACGGCAGCCCACCAGGCTCCCCCGTCCCTGGGATTCTCCAGGCAAGAGTACTGGAGTGGGTGCCATCGCCTTCTCCGATGGCGAGACCAGTGGGCGACAAACTGAGGGAGGCCTCCAGCCAACAAGCAACTGAGGCCCTTATTCCAACCGAGACTCGTCAGGATTCAGAGAGGAACTAAACCCTGCCTATAACTGCTTCAGTAACCTGGAAAGCAGGTCCGCTCGGCACTGAACCCTGAGGTAATTATGGCCTCAGCTGACACCCTAACTGTCACCTCAAAGATACCTTAAGTCAGGGGACTTGGCTGCACACTGCCTGGATTCCTGACCCACAGAACCTGTGAGATAATAAAAGTCTGTTTCAAACCACCACGGTTTAGGTTAAGTTGCATCATCTTAGCTATGGACAAGGACCTAGCAACCCACTCCAGTACTCTTGCCTGGGAAACCCCATGGACAGAGGAGCCTGGCAGGCTGCAGTTCATGGGGCAGCGAAGAGTCAGATAAGACTGAGTGACTAGCACCAAGTGAATCTGTGAGATCATGAGTCTGTTTTAAGCCACTATGGTTTAGGCTAACTTGCATCACCTTAGGTAACTAACACTTCACCCAATCCAATCTCCATATTCTCAGTGAACTCAAGGCGATCAGGGGAGGTTTGACACTTTGCCTGAGCTCTCTCTGACTCAGATCACACCAAAAAACCACACCTAGACCATTGCGGCACAGGCCCCAGGGAGGGTCCTCACAGCAACTTACAACTGCTGCTGTTCAGTCACTTCAGCTGTGTCCCACTCCTTAGAACCCTACGGACCGTAGTCTACCAGGCCCTTCTGTCCATGGGAACTCTTCCAGGTAAGAAGACTAGAGGGAGCTGCCATTCCCTCTTCAGGGGACCTTCCTGGACCAGGGATCAAACCCACGTCTCCGGCATGGGTGGGCAGGTTCTTTACCAGTGAGCTACCAGGGAAGCGCAATTTATAATGCCCTTCTGCAATCTGGCACTATGGAAATTTGCCTGTTGTTCTTAACAAAGCCTCTCCTCAAAAGAAACCTATTTTGCCAGCTCCTAATTGACTGGGTTGTATCAGAAACTAACCAACCTTGGGGAAGGGAAATATCCAACTGCAGCCTCCTCCACCCTGTCTCAACTAAGGAGTAAAAAAAAAAAATAAACACCTGAGAAGCACTTGTGTAGGTCACAGTGCAGGGGCACAGGCTCACTAAAAGACTGAGGCCTAAGCACAGCAGCGTGTCACGCTTCCCCGCCTCCAGCACCTCACCAGTACACCAGCAACGCTCCCGTGTGAAAATGCAGGAAATGCGACTGACAGCGCTGGACCTCTCAGACCTTACTTAGAGAGAAGTCCTAGGGAAACCTAGGACAACTGGGCACAAAAGCAAGGACACCACAGAAAATGTTATCCTGGGACACCTACAACTGCAGCAAAGAATAAGCAAAGCCTAATCCCCCAGACAAACACAAAAACCTGTTTCCCTCAGTTTCTTTCACTTAGCATATTATCACAAACGACTTCCAACAAAAATTACAAGGCACAGTAAAAACAGTACAGTGACAGGATTCAAGTACTCTAAAATCTTTCAGAACTGCTCAAAATGCAATCAGTGGTAATATAAGTTGTAAATGATTAATTATATACAATAACAAATGCACAGGTAAACATGGTTACTGAAATAAATATTCATTTATGCTTAAGTAAATTTGAACCTTTCTCATTAAAAGTCAGGAGAAGCAAGAATGTTCAGCCATCACTGACACTATTCAATATTATATTGGAGGTGTAACCAACGCAGAAAGATTTCAATACGGAAAAAAGTTTACATATGAGAATTAAGACAAACAAAATGTCAGTATATGGAGAAATTTAAGAAATATAAAGTGTTCAGTATAGTATCTGGATAAAAAACTGGTGTATAAAAATTATTAACTGCTTACAAAATAGTTAAAAAAAAAATCCACTAGGAAATGTAATAGCAAAACAATTTCATTCAGAATAGCAAGGAAAATTCATTTTTAAAAATCTATTAAAAACTGAGCAAGAAATATGCAAAACTTACATGATGAAAAATTTAAGTTACTAAAGAATATGAAAAGGTCTGTACAAATGAAGATGTTTGCTATGCTTCTCAATGGAATTACTCAAAATTTGAAAGATGTCAATTCTCATCCAATTACATCTAGATTCAATGCAATTCTAAAGTAAACACCTAAATGATTTAAAAGATGCATGATATATCTCATTCAAAGAAAAAAATACAAAAGATAACACAGCAAAAACCCATGTCCTAACAATCCAGCTTAAAAATAAGACTTATCAAGACAGTTTAGAAAGAAGAGCTCCGTGCTCCGTACTAAGTAACAGCAGCAGGTGCAATGGCACAGGTGTAAACGTATGGAACCAAAAGAACAGAACAGATTTTAAGAGCAGTCTCTTTAAATGTATGAAAATGTAGTATATAATAAAGGTGACATTTCATATCACTAATAAAAAGACTGGCTATTTAATAAACTGCTTTTAGATAGCTGACTTAACATGAAAGAATAGTCAGACCCCTAACTCATCCCACACAAAGCAACTCTCCATACTTCATGGATCAAAGAACTAAATGTAAAAAACAGTATCACAAAAGTAGCAAAAGGGAAGATGGTGGAGCAGTTAACAGTAGGAATCTGTATCCCCACCACCACGGTAGTACAGGCATTATCTTTCTGCTGTATCTATTCTGGAACTCTGGAGTCTCTTTGAGGCTGGCAGCTTCCAGGGGAAAACTTGAAAGGTAAATTGCAGCTGGTTTTAGTCAGCGTCAGCTCTCAGCAGAGGAGCAGAGCAGGGCTCCACTCCTCCCATAGCTGTGGTCTTTGCACATCATGCACACAACCTCTGGGGAGCCAGGGTGGGCAAAAAGGAGCCTGTCCTCCCAACACCTCCACCTCTGATCACAGAGGAGCAGACCAGCAGATGGGCCGCCACTGCTGGTGCTCAACTCCGCAACGGTTGCAAGCCCCTCATCCTCTGGCTGAAGCGATTTCCAGAGGATTTAAAAAGCCAGTGCCCTTTCTTCTCCTCCTTGCCTTCACTTTTTTCATATTTTCCCTTTTCCGAGCCAGACATTAAAGACCAGGACATTCAAAAACACCTGCATATACAAGGAAAATTAAAAACTGACTGTGTATGTATGAGCAGGGAAAGGCTCAGAAAAGGTCTGAGGATTCCTTAAAGATTACGCCTCATTCTTCCTTTCATACTGTTACAAACGTTAAGCCAAGCAGAATACAACGGAAATTCATTTATTCAGCCAGTCAGCCAGCAAAGCAGCTAGCATGTATGACCACGTTCTCTAAGGTATCAGGTGCGATCCTGAGGATACAGAGTAAACATGGGCAGGGCCCCTGAAGAAGAGACCAAGGCCGTCACTGCGCAAGAAGTCCCATCCTACTATAGGAAGATGAACCAAAGGAGCTGTGGAAATACTGCTGAGGGATTTTCCCCTAAGTCAGGAAAAAGCTGGGCAAGACTTCACAGAGCTGACATTCGATACAGGCATCTTAAAAGATGAAGAGAAAACCTGAGGGGGAGGGAAGAATTTTGGTAGAGGTAAGAAAATGCACAAGTTGGAAGGGACAAAAGTGAGGCAGGTACCAAGAAATGGCCAGCGAAGACTACTTACTGTCCACTCAGGGCAAAAAAAACGGAACCTGCGTCTACAGAGAAATAAGGGTAACGGCGTCTTCCCCAGAGAACTGTTGTGAGGAAGATGAGATGGTCAATCCTGGCTCGCCGTCTTCCACCCACTGATGTCCAGAGCCGACTCGGCTGTTCTGCCGCAGGGTGTCTCCCTCTCCTCTCACGGGTCCCCTGGAAGGTGGTCTACAACCTTCTCAATCACATACGGTAGTCTAGCACAGTTCTTCACATACAGCATTTACTCAAAAGCAAACTTACTTTTTTCTTGCTTTAACCAGATGTTTAGGATTTCACTGACAGGCCTTGGAACTGCCCTGCAATCACTACTGGGATCCTGGTTCTTAACCTGAGAATCAACAGTACGCATAACAAGTACCCCATCCAATTTGCATGTATATCACTTCATACTTACGGGTTGAGGCTGTTCTGCGATACAGCGTTGAAACACAACCAGAATTCACTCATGCTGATAGTCCAAGTTATAAATGAGCACCAATGAAGTTTCCAAATCTCAACTCGGGAAGCTTCACAAAGCACGCTTCTCAATGTGATCAACGTCCAATGATGCCAAAATAATAACTGTATTACTTCTCTGTGCTTGTTCCTGGAAGTCAAGTATCTTTTACAGTCAATCTAATAAAGAAAAGGTCAGATTATGTCCTTTCTTTGTTTCCGGTTCTACAGAGGCTTGTTTCTGAACCACCAGGAGAAGTATAAAAATTGTTGTCTTGACTCAGGGCCTCAACAGGTGGTCTAGAAAAAGAAAAAAGAAGGAAAGAAAACAAGTTACTTTATTTATCCTTAGAAGCTTATTTCTTAAATCTCTGATAAAATTTAAAATATTTCAAAAAAAGTAAACATTGAAAAAAAATCAAGACTTTGATAAGTCACTCAACAAAAAAATATTTAAGTACTGAGTGTCATGTATTAGTAACATAGGAACTCAAAGGAAACAGTAATCCTTGCCTTCACAGAGCATTCTGACTATAAAAGCTTTTCCCAAAGCCATGACTCTAAACCAGGAAGACATAAATGACTGCTATTTTTATACTTGCATAGAAGATCTTCAGTGAAGATTAATGCATACATGTTCAAGGGCACAAATGTAGGCCATAACAAGGCATGAATTTGGGACCCTCATTCTACACAGTCCAAAGGATGTGCCTTATATTACAGGAAAATGACACATTAAGTTTTAAGCATATGTTCAGAGACGATAAGAAGGAAGAAAATGTACACTATCACCACAGTTAAAATTCAGAATCTGGAATGCAGTTTCAAGGAGAGATGAACTTTTCTCACCTCACCCAAACTCTGAAACAAAGAAGCAGCAGTCTTGCAACTGACTCCGTCCATGACACGAGTAAATACTATGAAGGTTTATAAGCTCAAAAGAAAAGCACGTTCCATTTATTTCCGCAGCAAGAGAATTAGAGCAAAGGGTTGTATTTACACCATCAGAACGTTATTTTAGCTACGATCTCCTTGACAAGCTTAATTCCACCCTGAATCAAAGATCCTGGCCATTAAAAAACTACTGTGAAATCTCTTTTAACCACTTCTATGAAAACAAACATGCCTTTGTTTGACAATGAAATTCTTTATGCTCACCACTGCTATTGTAGCACATACAAACACTGAGCTACTCTGTTTCAACTCTACTGGATTTGAAATCTGAGGTTTTAAAATCTATTATATGATTTATTCTATCATCATATTTTCTCATCTACATACAACACCAGGCAACACCCTTTTTACTTATAATTTATCTTTGCCAGAAACCACTGTCAAATTAATTTTACAATGGAAGGTGTTTTATTTTCTTCACTTTTTAACTAAGTAAATGTTCCTCCTGTTTAACACTTAAAATTAATCAATGGCTTCCCTATTTAGAAATCCACATTTCCACAAATTCAAATTTCCTTCCCAGAGTAAAGCTATTCCTTATTTTGAAAATTTTAAAATACAGGTTTTCCCACTACATGTACTACTCTGAAAGTGATATTCACAATAATTCTTAATGTTTAGTTGAAGAATGACTGCTTAAAGTATAAGAATTTGTATTGCTGGAGATAAGACAGAAAAGATACTTAAGTGTATCACCTAGAAAACAGATAGGATGAAATCTGTTTTCAAACCAAGGGGATGTTTGCAGCTCCACAGGTTTTTATTTGTTAAGTAAACATTTAAGTCTAAAAATGTTTCAAACACACCTTGGAATATCATACCAATACACTTTCCATCTTGCTTTTCTAAACAAAATTTCTTTTTAGAATTTTTTACAAATGTGTATATACTTATAACACATTTATACATAACACCTTTAGAGAAGTACTGAATTTGTCACAAAAATTTCCACAGACACTAATAATAAATATACTCATAGTTACTTTCACTTCCTGAGCTCAGTGTTGCTTAAATCACATCCACATTGAAAACCTTACTTTTAATACCTTAAGATAACAAAAGAAGTGTCACTTTGAACATCAACAACTAAACTTGGCTTTAAACACAACTCAGCAGATTCCACACATAAATTAGGGGTCAAACTGGACTACAGCACCAGAGCATTTCACAAACCATAGTTTCATTAGACATAAGATTTTAGAAAAGCTTACATGAACTGTCAGGCTAGTTAGTGATTTGCAGAGCTTCCTTGCATTAAAAGCTCAGTCTCATGACTTTCAGAGACTGGCGTTGAGTAAAAAAGTACAGAAGTAAGTAGTATGCTCTGGTCAAAAATATAACCTCCTCAGCCCCTTCCCCTCCTCCTCCCTTTCCACACCTAAATCAAATGCTGCAGATATAAGCTTCATACTTGTGTGAACAGTTTCACTGCTGACAATTTAAAGAATTTATGTCCCAACATCCTATACACAAATCAGTAAAACAAAACTTCTTAGGTCAACTTCCAAAGAAACAGTAAGGCCATGACTCAGAAAAATAAAAACAAGGCAACGAGGCATACCTCTAACCAAATGATTTCTTTTCCTTTTTTTGTGAAATACTTTAACTCAGTTGAGGTACAGAGCATGCTTAGTTTGTGTGAAACAGAACTGGATAAAATTTAGAATTTAGACTTTGAAATAAAAGAACGGTGGCAACTGTTAAAACTATCTTAATTTTTCCCAATGTTAGCCTGAGGAACTGACAAGCTCTGTTAGTTATAAAAATGGAATACTACACTGCCAATGTCACAGGTCTGAAATGAGGGTTAAATTAGGATGTACATAAGGGTAGTGCATAGATTACAAAGAGTTAAATAAGATGCTCTTATTTGTTATCAAAATTAAAATAGCAAACAGCACAATGAAGTAACAAAAATAATGTGTAATAGCTGTGAATTTTTAGCAAACAACCTGAAAGTCTACATTCCCCACCACACCAAAAAAATAAAAAGAATAAAAAAATTTTTTAAGAACTGAGACAATCTACAGAGTGGGAAAAAAATATTTGCAAACAATGCAACCCACAAGGCCTTCATTTCCAAAATATACTAACAGCCATACAACTCAACAACAATAAAAACAGCTTAATCAAAAAATGGGCAGAAGACTAAAGAGACACTTATCCAAAGAAGAAATACAGGCACGTGAAATAAGTGCATGCAAAGGTGCCCGACACCGCTCTTATCAGAGAAACGCAAACCAGAACTCCAATGAAGCGCCCACTCGCAGCAGTCAGATGGCCATCAGGAAGAAGGCTACAAATAATGGAGAGGGTATGGAGAAAAGGCAACCCTCCTCCACTGTAGCAAGGACGTAAATTAGTACAGTCACTATGGAAAACGGGCTTCTCTGGTGGCTCGGACGGTAAAGCGTCTGCCTGCAATGTGGGAGACCCAGGTTTGATTCCTGGGTTGGGAAGATTCCCTGGAGAAAGAAATGGCAATCCACTCCAGCACTCTTGCCTGGAAAATCCCATGGATGGAGGAGCCTGATAGGCTACAGTCCATGGGGCTACAAAGAGTCAGACACAACTGAGTGACTTCACTTTCACTTTCCTATGGAAAACAGTATGGGAGTTCCTCAGAAAACTAAAAATAGAATTACCATATAATCTAGCAATCCCACTCCTGCACATATACCTGAAAAGACTATAATTCAAAAAGACACACACACTCCCATGTTCATAGCAGCACTATTTCCAATAGCCAAGGCATGAAAACCACCAAAATTTCCATCAAGAGGTGAATGGGTAAAGATGGTGTGGTACATATATACAACGGAATACTACAGACACAAAAAAGAACAAAATAATGCCATTTGCAGCAACACGGACACAACTAGGTTATCACACTACGTGAAGGAAATCAAAAAGAGAAAGACAAATACCGTATGCTATCATTTACATGTGGAACCGAAAACACTGCACAAACGAACATATCTATGACCCAAGACTCAGGTGCAGAGAGGCGGCTTGTGGCTGCCAGATGGGCGGCGGCGGGGGCGGACTGGACTGGGACTTTAGAGTCAGCGGATGCAAACGATTACATGTAAAAAGGATCAACAACAAGGTCTTACTGTTATGTATAGCCCAGGGAACTACACATCCTAAGTAACCACAAGGGAGAATAATATAGAAAAGAATATAGAACCGTGTATAACTGAGTCACTTAGCTGTACAGCAGAAATTAACACAATATGGCAATCAACTATACCTCAATAAAAAACTGGAAAAAAAACTGTACTTCATTCATACAAACGAATACTACAATAAATGGTAGCTTCGTCCCACACACTGGTCAGTTCTCACTGCCATGTTACTGAGGACAAAATAACGCACATGGGAAGACCTCATGTATATGAATTTCAAAAACAAGTTCAAAAAAAAACTTCAACTAAACTATTTTATGTGGAGATGCATAAGGAAGTGTAAAAGTAAAGCTAGAAAACTGTAATACGAGTCAGGACAGTGGTTATCTGTATGGCTGAGGGCAGGAATTAAGAATAGGAAGGGCTGCACAAGCGCTCCTGGAATGCTGATAACATTCTACCTCTTGATCTAGGTGGTAGTTACTCAAGTACTTGCTTTATAATTTTGTATTAAATGTACATTTATGGTCTATGCAATTTTCTACATATTATATCTTTAAATAACAATTTAAATATAGAAGTAAAAGAAGAAAGTACTAACAATTTCAAGTTGTTGGAGTCATGGAAATGCAAAAAAAAAATATATATATATATATATAACAAATAAAAATGAACATCCTTATTAGAGACTCTGAAGGACCTGGTAAAATTTGGGATGTTTGGGTGGGGAAAGGGGTAGTAAGATCTGAAATTCTACCAGATGCCAAAGAGGTTTCCAACAGAAATGCAGAACCTACTAATCAATGACCAAGTCTGAGTTCTCAGTAAAGCTATATCATAGCCGCACCAGCACTCAATCTGTCTCAATCTAGTTAAAACCATTCTTTTGATAGTGACTTGTGGTACAAAGTTCTTCCAGCAGCGGTGGGGGGTTGGGGGATGGGCAGGGGAGAACATTCTGAAAAGAGCTTTCAAACTGTGTATTTTTTTTTTCACAGACCTACTATTCTGTGCTAAAGTTCAAAATCAAGCCACTGTTCCCTGAACTCAGTTATAAAAGGCACACTTTTAGGGGCTTATGCAACTACTGAAGTAGGGTTAGTTTTTCCTCTTAGAATGACTGATTATAGGTTATTCCTTCCCACTGTTTCATGCAAATATAATCACATAGTACTTTTAAAAAAAAAAAATCTGGCTTTTTTCATTCAGCACGTTTCTGAGATTTTCCATGATGCCTCTATCAGCTAATTCACACAGACTTCCACTGTAGAGACACAGCACAATGTAACTGTTTCTATTTGTTATTTCCAGTTTTTGGCTATCAGAAACGCTTCTGTGAACTAGCATATACAAACATTCATGTGGACAGAAATCTTCATTTCTCCTGGGTAAATATGTAGAAAGAGAACTACTGAGGCATGTTTTAAGAACAGTCTGAACTTTGAACTGGTTTCCAGTTCGGCTGCACCATCTTACATTTGTACCAGCAATGTATGGGAGTTCCAACCGCTCCACTTCCTACCGACACTCTGTGTCCATAATCTTGTTGATTTCAGTCATTCCCTCTGTATGAGGTACTATCTTGCTGGGACAGCAAGCCATTCATACATTTTCTTCTTTGGCGAGGTATAATCAGATCTTTTGCCCACTGTTTAAATTTATGTGCTTCTTCAGTTGTGCTATTTCCATATTCTAGATCTAGTCCTGTGTCTGGTAAGTATATTGTGAGCATTTTTTTCCTGGTCTTTGCCTCTCCACGTTTTAAAAAACATGTCTCAGACAGTTTTAAGTTTTTTTAATAAAGTCGAGTTTATCTATTTCATCTTTTATGATCTGTGTTCTAAGAAATGTTTGCATGTTCCCCCAAACAGCTTTTCTTCAGTTATCTTTTCACCCACAACTTTCATTTTTTACCTTCAGTCTATAATCCTCTTTTAGTTACTAATGGTAGTACAAAGTAAAGGTCAATGATTCCTTTTTTTTGACATGGATATACAATTGCTCCAGATCATTTCCTGATAGATCCCTTTGCCTATGACTTGATTTGGTACCTTTAACTGAAAATCAAGTAACTGTTAAGTTTGGGTCCATTTCTGGGCTGATTATTAATTACATTGACCTATTCCTATACCTGGAGAAGGAAATGGCAACCCACTCCAGTACTCTTGCCTGGAGAATCCCAGGGACAGAGCAGACTGAAAGGGCTACAGTCCATGGGGTCACAAAGAGTTGGACACGACTAAAGTGACTTAGCACGCACCTCTCTGTTCGTAGTCATCTTTAAGTTATCAAGGTGTTTCTTCTGGTATTTATGAATAAGATGATAACTGCTAATTCTTGTTATTGACTTTTAGATAATTTAACCTGATTTTCTGTTAAAATAGATTAGAATATGTCTTTTTTAAAATCACTGCCTATCCTCAAGCTCCCTTTTATTTATCAACACTGATAATTAATAGTTTTTGGTTGAATCAATAATCAATGTTTGTTACTACAACTGGCACTGCTGAAACAAGTCATCTATTAGAATGAGCTATTTTTTCTTGAATAATCAAGTTTTTCTGTGTTAATAACTCCTGAGAATTTGTGTTTGCTTGGTTTTTCTATGTACATATACCAGAAGTGTTCAGTTACTAAGTCATGCCCAACTCTTTTGTGACCCCAGGGACTATAGTCCACCAGGTTCCTCTCTCTGTGGGATTTTCCAGGCAAGAATAGTGGAGTGGTTGCCATTTCCTTCAGATGGTAAAGAATCTGCTTGCAACGCAGGAGATCCAGGTCTGATCCCTGAGTGGGGAAGATCCCCTGGAGAAGCAATGGCTACCCACTCCGGCATTCTTACCTGGAAAATTCCATGGACGGAGGGACCTGGTAGACTATAGCTCAGCGGGGTCACAAGACAGACACAACTGAGCAACTAACACTTTTCACATTCTCCCAGGGAAGATTCCTGACCCAAGGATTGACCCCGCATCTCCTGCACTGGCAAGCGGATTCTTTACCACTGAGGCACCAGGGGCTGCAAAACACTTTAATTAGCTCTCTACAAGACCTGTATTTCCAAATACCTGAACATGTGAGCAGATGTACTGAGTTAAATTTTCTTTTGATTTCATCACATGACTACCTAGCCTCTTGCTTCAATCTTTACTAGCTGCTCTCAAGGCATATTTCCTTTGGTTCCTTTCCTAGGTTGATGTCCCCTTTCTGAGAATCACCTCTTCCTTTTTTTCATCCTCCTCAGCTTATTTTGTAAAAAAACCCACACATTCCAGTTCACTATCTCCCTAGTGAAGGACAGCCTGGTGTGCTGCAGTCCATGGTGTGGCAAAGAGTCTGACATGACTTGGCGAGTAAACACCACCACCACATTCTAGTAGCTTCTTAAGAAAGGGTACAGGGAAGGAAAATGTTTTAAACGCTTGCATTTGACATCTAATTGACTGGTTAAACACAGAGTATCAAGTTAAGGATCTTTTCCTCAAGACTTTAAAGGCAATGTTTCACTATTAACTACTTTCAAGAGTAGCTGCTAAGAAGTCTGGGGACAGAATTTTGTTTCTTTTCTGGTGACGTATTTCTCCCTTCTCTGGGAAGTTGAAAGATTTTCTCTTTACTTTTGGAATTCTCAAGTTTTTCAGCGATGTAACTTGGTTTGGTCCTTTTCATTCATTTTGCTCAGAAGTGGATGAGTTCTTTCAAACTGAAGAAAAATATTAGTAACTATACTACATGGTTGTTCAGAGAATTACATGAAGTACTTATGCTTAGCACAGGTAGGTGTAAATAATATTGATGATTATCAATATTTACCCATATTTACCAATTTTTTGATCACCATTTCTTCTTGCCTCCCAATTTTTCCTTTCAACTTCCTTCTGCTTTAAGAATTTTTTTTTCAGTACTGTGTGCATGCGAAGTCTCTTAAGTTGTGTCCAATTCTTGTGACTCTACCATAGCCTGCCAGGCCCCTCTGTCCATCAGGTTCTCCAGTCAAGAATACTGGAATGGGTTACCATGCCCTTCTCCAGAGGATCTCCCCAACCCAGGGACTGAACCCACATCTCTCTTGTATCTCCGCATTGGCAGGTGGGTTCTTTACCACTAACGCGATCTGGGAAGGGCATCTTTTTAAATATTTAGCTACAAGTGGTAAGCTTCTCAGTTGTCTAAAATTGTGGATTTTCTTTTTCATTTTAATTTTGAAATAATTTATACAACTACTAAAACAGAACAGAAATATGCCATGTACCCTTCACTCAGTTAACACTGTTAACACAAGGTCTGTATTTTGTCCTTAGTCTCGTATGATAGTTTAGCTAAGTACAGAATTCTTGGCTGACAGTGTTTTTCCTTCAGTCCTTTACACATGTTATTCTGACCACTACTGTTGTTGATGAGAAGTCAACTGTCAATCTAATTTACCGTCCTTTAAACATAAATTTACCTTTTCTCTATGAAGGCGCTTAAGATTGTCTTTGCATTTGACTCCAATTTCACTGACTCTCTAGCTTCAGATTCATTTCTATATATGTATGATTCTTTTACCTGTTTCTACTGCTATCTAACTTTTGCCATTATTATTTTCCCCCAGCTAGGGACTTTCAATTCAATAATCACAATTTTAATTTCCTTCAGTGTCTTTCATTCAGACAGTTAGACTTCTAGTGTTCTTCTGATTATTCTGTTAAATCCCAGTGTTCCCTGGTTGAGGAACAACCCATGAAGTACCGTATGCACTTTCTAGTGCTTAGAAACCCATGAAGTGAAGCACAAAATTCAAGTTTATATTTTTTAAATTTAATTCCTCAGCTTGAGATTCTCACATCACATGTATAGTCACATTCATATTATACATTGTTATCTACATGCAAGCTCAGAAAGTAATAATGTAGTGACTTAGAATTTAGACTCAGATACTAGAGAGCCTACATCACAATCCTGCATTCCTCCACGTTTTGGATGAATGATCCTGGGCAGGTTACTTAACCTCTGTGTATCTCAGTTCACAATTTTATAAAATGGAGTTTTTAACTATCTGCCTTAAAGGTGTATGTGAGGATTAAATGAACAAATTTAAACTGCTTAGAATAGTGCCTTGATACAGCAAATTTAAAAAAACAAGATAAGTTTTTATTGTTAGCATGATCAGATGATCAGATCACGTTAGTCAATTCTAAAGGAAATCAACCCTGAATGTTCACTGGAAGGACTGTTGCTGAAGCTGAAGCTCCAATACTTTGGCTACTTGATGTCAAGAGTTGACTCACTAGAAAAGACCTGATGTTGGGAAAGACTTAAGGCAAAAGGAGAAGGGGGAGGGAGAGAATGAAATGGTTAGATAGCATCACTGACTCAACGGCTCTGAATCTGAACAAACTCCAGGAGATAGTGAAGAGCAGAGGAGCCTGGAGTGCTACGGTCCAAGGGGTCACAAAGAATCCCATGACTTGGCAACTGAACAAAAGACCAATGATCATCATTGTCGTCACAACTGCGTCTTTCTTTTTTCCCTTCATCCAGTGAAACTGGAAGTCGCCCAGTGGTGTCTGACTCTTTGCGACCCCATGGACTATACAGTCCATGGAATTTTCCAAGCCAGAATACTGGAGTGGGTAACCTTTCCCTTCTCCAGGGGATCTTCCCAACCCAGGGATCAAACCCAGGTCTCCTGCATTGCAGGCAGATTCTTTACCAGCTGAGCCACAAGGGAAGCCCAAGAACACTGGAGTGGGGAGCCTATGCCTTCTCCAGCAGATCTTCCCGATCCAGGAATCATCAAACCAGTGTCTCCTGTACTGCAGGCAGATTCTTTATCAGCTGAGCTACCAGGGAAGCCTAGAGAACTGAGCAGAGACAAGTTTCCTTGGTGCTTATCTAGGCAAGCAGACAAAGATTTTTCTAGTTCATCTATCTTTCTGAGACAAAGCAGCATGCATACAAAACTACATGAGTATGTTTATTATAATTTTATATTTAAGAGGGCAAGTATTAAGATAAATAAAGCAAAAGCAGTACAAAGGTAGTAGAGCATACAGTAAGATTAACAATAGAGGGTTTTCAGTTGACAGTTGAATAAGGAATTCTACCTTACTCCACCTATCACTTACTAATTACAAAAAAATACACTCATAATAAATTATATTTAGTAAGGTTTTTCACTTCGTGTAGAAGGCTATGTATATCAGAAGATTAAACTTGTTGAGGGGAATGCATACAATACCTACTCACTACCTGAACTGGCTGCCTTGTCTGTTTTGCAAGAGGAGGAGGGCAGTTAATTAAAGGCTTGAAGAATGAGAAGTATGTAATCCAAGCTTCCTGGTCCAGCATGCAGTACCACCCCATCCGTCCCTTGGGAATGTGAAAGCTGATTAGGCACAAAGTACAATCATTTATCTGGGTGTGGAACAAGGTAAGGTTCAGACCAGGCTTTGATACGGTGTTTCAGATTCATCCCCAGAGAGCATCAAAGCTCACTGTGACTTCCATTTGACTGCTACCTGCCTTGAGACTACTGCCTCACGACTTTTTGTTAACTTGGTATTTTTCCTGGAGGAGGTGGGATGATATATTTTCAGCAACCAGTGATACTTTCTGGCTGAGAAAAAAGTTTATAAGATTAATTATAACAACAGAACTATGTCAAGCTGAAAAGTACACTTAGTTGTTCAAATTTCTTCACTCAACACTGCCACAAAAATTAACTTCAAACTGTATTATCAAAGTGCCTATAATACCCTACAAGAGATGACTAAGGTTATTAGGTTATCAAGTTTATTCTCAAGCCAAACGTCTAGCACAAACAAAAAAGCCACATAGAATACATTTTACTTATACAGTTCACACCACTGGCAAATTAAAGATGAACAATGGCAATACCCAAGACAAACATATGTCCTTTGCTAAAGACTAGTCAGACTACCAATTTACATACAGCTCTGGCGCTCTCAAACTTACCATAAATTTTCCTTTTTTTTCCCCACAGTTGCTTAGGTCTCTACAAGCTTATACCTAAGACTAAACAGAAAAAAAAAAGGAGAAAAAAAAAGACTAAACAGGTTTTCCTATTCTTAGTATGGAGGAAAGGAAATCAATGCAGAAAAAATAAGCCCTTAGTAAAGTCACATGGGACCGAAGTGACAGTGGGGAAAATTCCAAAAGATTTCAACAAATACACTGCCATTAACTTCACTACAAATAAAACTTATCAAAATAAGTCAAACTCTGATTACAGATACAAACCATTGGAACCCTCAAACAAAATTGATAATGGTAACTGGACTATTGCTTCAAGTGCTACGATAAAATTTACAGTTGAAAAGAGCCAAATGACTTTTAAAAAAGAAAGTATCCACACATACAGAACTGAATCTACAGGTTAAAAAAAAAAAATCTAGGAAATACCACACTAAAACCCCTTGGGAATTTTCCAGAGAAAATGTGCATCAATGCTTTCAATTACAAATAGGCACCTGGTATTCTGACCTGTGTTCTAAGGCACACACAGGAGAAATATGCTGCCCTTAGAATGAGTTTGTGTTTCTCCAAAAGAAGAATCACTAAGCTCTTCAGGGGAAAACTTGCTGTTATTTTAGCTTTTAAAAGTTTTCTTATCAAAACCATAAGTCAAGTTATATAATTATTTTTAAACAACAGGGTAAAATAACATTCCCAAAAGTTAAAATAAGGTATTTTCATATTTTAAATGATCTTCAGAATACCTTGAAAAAATTATTAAACCAATCTGCTATTCTCCTTGGTAAGCCTACACACAATTTCAAGAATAAGGTATACTTTTAACTAGAAAAAAAAAGGAATTTACATAAACCAACACTGAGTATCCAGACTATATAAAAGAGACTTGAAAGGCCTATGAAAGCATTCACAGACTTGACTACGGATGAGTTAGTACTGTGACAATGTTAAAGAAAAAGTTGAAAATATATCTATGTGGGATTCCAGCTGGTGGTTTAAAAATCTTTTTGGTTGCTTAAAGAAAACAATGTAAGGTAAAAATAATTCTCTATCACCTTTTTATCTTCCAGGTCCAGAATGAAACTTAATACATTTCTATAAAAAGTGTTAACAGTTTACATGTAAACATAAATATAGGAATGATGTTTTAAAACAGGTCATCTTAAACAATGCTAATCTCAAAGGTAATGTGAAGGTAGTTCAACTTGGGGGCAACACAAAGAACACCTTGCCACAAAGAAAATTTATAATACTTGAGTTGTATTATCTATTGGACAGAGTTTTCCATTGCTATATTAAACTTTAAGTGCAGTGTAACCATAAGGAAATTAAAAAGCACATGTACATTTAGCTTATTTTTTTGATATTTCTTTCTTCAAATTAAAGCAGGTAATCAATAACTTTCTGATAACACCTGTTACCTGGATAATAGAAATAAACTTCAGCATGCATTCTGAATGCAGGATTTCACCATACATGGATACATGTATTATTGATATAATACAGTTGACCCTTAAACAATGCAAGGAGTTAGGTTGAGATCCTTCCCATAGTAGAAAATCCGAGTATAACTTTAGACTCAGAGCTTCATACTCAGTTCCACATCCACAGATTCAATCAACCACAGATCATGTAGGACATATTTACTGGGGAAAAAAATCCCCATATAAGTGGACCCAAGCAGTTCAAATCCATGTTCAAGGGTCAACTGACCACATGCATGTATCTGACAGATACTATTGAGCAACTGCTATGTACTAGGCCCTCTGAACATGGTAATGATCAAAAGGGAGTCGTTAGAACAGAACTAAAAGTTTTAAAAATTTTATTACTCACTAACCAGGCTGAACATAAATACGCAGTACACACCAAACTGCAGGATCGCCTTCTACTTCTAATTCACTTTTAGGTTTTATTCAGTTAAGTCCCAGGACTCTGACAAGGAGAGCTAGGCATTCAAGTAGCTCACAGTTGGGGCATATTCACTAAGGTACTGACGTAGAATTCTTGGTATTTCCATCTGTTTCAGCCCCTGATGGAGTCAGATAAGATAAAAATCATATGGGTAACTGTAGGGTTACTCAAGGTTCAAAGAGAAGACCAAGCTCTATTTAAGGGGAAAAGTAAATCTCCAGAATGCCTGCAGATGTAGCAATGAAAGAGAGCAGAATGCAATTGAACATACAAGGAATTCACCAAAAAGTTACTGGTTTGTGCCATATCATATTGCACACTGGGTTTTCAATCACTCTTTTTTGTAGAGAAAAAAACACAGCGAGAAAAAAACTGCTCTTTTTTCCTACAACTATGTAAGTCTCCACAACTTCATTTTCCAACAGGAACATTTTTTCTGCCTCATGCAATCCTGAGGCTCTTTAATAAATACCCATCATCATGCTAGACTGGCCATTCTGATTCAAAATTTGGATTGCCTTTGAAATAACAGCCATCAGAATTCACAACTATTACACCACACTTCTAGTGGGGAAGTGTAAAAAGAAAACTATAGAGCTGGGACCACATATTCCTTACAGACTTGAGGAACTAAAGGCATTCAACCTGGCTGCCATGTCAGCCATCAAAGATCACGTGCTACCAATGAAAAGCCTGAGCAGAATCAGGCCATAGAGAGCCATGCGCTGTGTTACGGACAAGGTACCGAATGAGCGTTACAGAAACAACGGTAGCTCCTTAGGACAAACGCGATTACTTCCCGAAGAATAACACAGGTAACTAAACAATAGATGTTTTAAATGGTCAAACCTTCTGAATCACCTTATAAAATAACTCTAAACAATAATGGGGGTAGTTTTCTAATTCCCTCTAAAACAAGATCTTCATTTTTATACTCAAAGGAAAGCATGTAATAATAGGTGCTTTCTTAATGCATCTTTCATAATGATGGTATGATGATGAAAATGATTTCAGAAACAGAAAATATCACCCAACAACATGGACTAGACAAGCAACAAGGCTATACTGCACGGCACAGGGAAATATAGCTTTATTTTGTAGTAACTTTAAATTGAGTTTAAGTTATAAAAACACTACTTTTTTTGGGAATCACTATTTTGTACACCTGACACTAATGTAATATTATTAATCAAGATCCTTGGTAGCCTAGTGGTTACGATTCTGGGATCTCACTGCCATGCCCAGGTTTAATCCCTAATGGGAAACTGAAATCCCACAAGGAGTGTGGCACAGCCAAAAAAAAAATGTTAACCAACTATCTTCAATTTTTTCTAAAATGAAAAAATATGGACTATTTCTGGTCCATAAACTTAAATCATAGCAGGTCATACATGAGAAATTCAATATTCTTGGATTTTCCAGTCTGTTTTTGTTTTATATAAGAAAAATGAGTGATAGAAAATTATAAAGAAAAGTTCAACTAAATTGTAAACCTCTAATAAAGAAAAAAAAAAAGAGCACTAGTCAGATATTACACTGTGTATTTCAATAAACACTATCTAATTTCTATAATCTAAAGAGGTAAGTATTATCCTTACTTTGGAAATAAAGAAACCACAGCTCAGATGTGTTTTAAGTAACTTAATGGCAGACCACTTTCTCTTACTTTTTTAAGGTACAGTTCAATGCTGTGTTAAATAACATTTATGACATACAGATTCTTGTAAACTCCATCAAGACAGACTCCAAATTATTATCTCTTATAGCACTTAACATGGTAATGTGTCCCAATATTTGCAAAAAAAAAAAAATCAACAACAACAATGAACTAAAACCAGGTTCTACCACTTATTAGTTGAGTGGCACTGGTCTCTAGCCTCTCTGAGTTAAAGTTTTCTCCCATAAGGACTATACCAACACTGCAAGATTACTGCGAGACAGGGTTGGTTTCTTTGCTGACAAAGGTCCACAGAGTCAAAGCTATGGATTTTCCAGTAGTTACGTATGGATGTGAGAGTTGGACCATAAAGAAGGCTGAGCACCAAATCACAGATGCTTCTGAACTGTGGTGCTGAAGAAGGCTCTTGAGAGTCCCTTGGGCAGCAAGGAGATCAAACCAGTCAATCCTAAAGGAAATCAATCCTGAATATTCACTGGAAGGACTGATGCTGAAGCTGGAACTTGAATACTTTGACCATCTGATATGAAAAACAGACTCATTAGAAAAGACCCTGATGCTGGGCAAGATTGAAGGCAGGAGGAGAAGGGGATGACAGAGAATGGGATGGTTGCACGACATCATCAACTCAATGGCCATGAGTTTGAACCAGCTCCAGGAGACGTGAAGGACAGGGAAGCCTGGCGTGCTGTAGCCATGGGCCACAAAGAGTTAGGACACGACTGAGCAACTGAACACCACCAACAAAGGGTTCGTTTCTATACCTCCACGCTACTGTTTTTGGGGGCCAGATAACTCTTTTTTTTGGTGGAGGTGGGTACTGTCTTGTGCCCTGTGAAAGGCACTTAGCAATGTCTCTAGCCCTTATCTGACTTCCCTGGTGGCTCAGACAATAAAGCGTCTGTCTACAATGCAAGACACCCGGGTTCGATCCCTTGGTTGGGAAGATCCCCTGGAGAAGGAAATGGCAATCCACTCCAGGACTATTGCCTGGAAAATCCCATGGACAGAGGAGCCTGGTAGGCTACAGTCCATGGGGTTGCAAAGAGTCGGACACAACTGAGTGACTTCCACTTTCCTTCACTTTCACTAGCCCTTATCTGGTAAAAAGCCGGTAGCATCCCTCTCTACCAGTTGTGACAACCAAAATTGACTCCAGTCAAAATGATGGAGAATGGAGTAGTCAAGAACCACTGCTCTAGGTAAAAGAATTATAAAAATGAACTGCAAAAGTATGTGATTTTCTCTACTCTAGAGAATCCCCTTGAGATGGGAGAAGGGCAAAATTTCCTGAGCCAAGCCACTAGTGATAATACTTCTAAAAACAACAATCGGCAACACAAAATTCTAGTAACTTTATGTGGTCTAGTAAAGATGGCTGCAAATTCTTGATTATGCCTCCAAATGAGAGAGAAAGAAATTCCCTACCTTAAATTCAAACAACCTAGGTGACTTCTTTCACCAAAAGAATGAAGCTGAAGTCATGATTTCGATCTGATGAGGTCACAAAAAGCCTGGTACCTTGTGCTCAGAAGTCCAACAACACTACGACTGCCATGCTGGGAAGGCCACCAAGTGCAGGCACACAGGTCAGGAGTCCCAGCTGGGCCCGGACTCCCAGCCTCCTTAGCCAGAGCAACAGGCGAATGAGTCTCCAGTCCAGACCACCTGCTAGCTAAGACTATCAATGACCTTTCTTGATGCCTCATATAAGAGAAGACTTGCCAAGACCTGCTCAAATTCCTGATCCTCTAAATTTAGTAAAATAGCTGTCATTTTAAACCACTAGGGTTTCAGATAATTTGTTTTCACATAATTTATTCTATTTTTCATGCATATGCTTGTCGTCTTCTTTTCCCCCCATGAGACATTTGCCTCCTCTGCTTTATTTATTGATGTATGGCTGCGCTGGGCTTCACTATGGTGCATGGGCTTTTCCTAGCTGTGCAAGGATTCTCTAGCTGCAGTGTACAAGCTTCTCATTGTGGTGTCTCCTCTTGCTGCAGAGCTCGGGCTCTAGGTGCAGGGGTTCAGCAGCTATGGTGTGTGGGCTTGCCTGCCCCACAGCATGTGGGATCTTCCTGGACCAGGGACTGAACCCGTGTCCCCTGCAATGGCAGGCAGACTCTGCATCACTGGAGCACCAGTGAAGTTCTACCTTTCCATTAAAGATTTTCACATGTTTTAAAGAAAATCTTTAAAATATATCATTACTAACTCAGATGAGGTCATCCAATTTCTATCAAGATGATAAATAATCATGTGCTACCGGTCTCATCCCCCAAAATAAAGCTCTGAGGGAAAAAGAAGCAGTCAGTCTGGATTCCAGGACCAGTAAAACAAAAAGCACAGAAACTGACGGGGATAAATTTCCACTGATTGTGTTGAGTAGACACTGGAGACCTCTGGTCAGGAGCAAAGGGTGGCAGGAGTCAAAAGGCAAGATTTTGTTTTTGTTTTTTTTAGTTTTTAAAAAACTAAAAAGCTTTTTTCAGTCTGCCTGTATCTTTCCCCTGATTGCCCCTTACCAGAAATTAGCAGACCAGCTCATATCTTTGTCAGCAGGATGAAATCAGGACAGCACAAAAGGCCTATGAGGGGAAAGTTCATGAAAACTGGTATAAACGGACTACCCTGAGGTCATTAACTCTTCTCAGTCCTCCTCTCAGAAAACACTACAGAACTGGCGGTGAATTAGGATACAACGTGCCACCTCTTAAAATTTCTAGAGTTTAAAAAAAAACCCTGATCAGAAGCGGCCTAATGCAGTAGTAGCCAACAGAAAAACATAACAGCAATCCAATGCCAGGTGGCTGTCTGACCCGAGACCAAGCCCTTCCTCTCTTAAACTCACTCAGACCAACACAAACGAAGGTCTGGCTGTTGGCCATTCCCTAATCCATATTATTAGACTAAGTGGATAATATTCCTTCCCAAAGAATTATTAGCTTACTAGCTAAAGTAAGTATTTGGAGCAAGCCACAAAACGGTTATAAAAGACACATAATACACCAAACAAGCCAACCACTAATGCAGAATTAGTGGATTAGATGCTCCAGGAATGAAGAGACCGAGGGGGGATATGAGTAGGATGAACTCAGAAGAATCCAGGGAAAAGAATCAAGTGGAGGGACCTCCCTAATGGTCCAAAAGCTAAGACTCCACGTATCTGACACAGGGGGCCTGGCTCTGATCCCTGGCTGAGAAAGCAGATCCCAAGAGCCACAGCTAAAGATTCCGTATGCCACAACAAAGACAGAAGATCCTGAGTGCCACAACTAGAACAGGAGTAGCCAAATTATATACATAGGTTTTTGAAAGATAATCTCAGAAAAAAGAAGAATCAAGGGGAAATACTGAGTATGGAAAGAAGACATCAAGGTAATAGGAGTTTCAGAAGGAAGGGAAAAAAACAAAACGTTTCAAAAAAACAACATGCATATTAGGAAACAATGAGAATAAATTTCCTAGAATTAAAGACAGAAGTGAAGATTTAAGTGTGTCAAGAGCCAAACATGTAAGAAAAAAGCTCATTCCTAGAAATATTGAGTGTGAAAGTGCAAATGTTTAGTTGCTCAGTTGTGCCTGACTCTGAGACCCCATGGACTGTAGCCCGCCAGGCTCCTCTGTCCATGGGATTTCCCAGACAAGAAAACTGGAGTGGGTTGTCACGCCCTTCTCCAGGGGTTCTTCCTAACCCAAGGATCGAACCCAGATCTCATGCACTGCGGAGGATTTTTTACCGTCTGAGCCATCAGCAATATTAAGAATACTGTGTGAGCTGACAGTACTTTAAAAAGTTTACATGTAATGCAGAAATATCACTTTTGGAAATCCAGAAGTAATCCTGAGTAATTCAGGAAAAAAAAACAACCCTATATGCCAAAAAAAATGTTTTATTGCAATACTTACTATGGTAAGAGGGAAACTCCCAGATACAACCTAAATACCTAACAACCAGGCAATAATTCATGGTTTAATGATATATTTATAGCCATCGTGATAGTGCTGAAAAGTGGGTATGTCTAACAAATTTTACTATTTGAGCAGGATCTAAAAATCCAAACAATGAGAAGTTTACATTTAAACTACTCTGAGTATTTAACTGTCTAATTATTAAAACTTAAAAGTTTTCCTTTAAAAATCTAATAAGCTTGGTAGCTTGTGTTTTGATAATGTCTAGACTTCATCAAGAAACAGCCAATAACAATTGTATTTCAGATAGAATTTACAGAAACATTAGCTTCTGAAAGTATTTATGGTATCTTTATACTAAAGGAGAGTATAATATAGCTACTTTTTATTGCACAGGAGTAGCTTATGGCCTTTTGGACTTTATAACTAATAAAATACTGTATGGAAAATTTCAACATCTACTCTGCCAAAGAAAGTACTTGGTCTTATTTCTACTAAGTGCTTTATAGTTTTATCATTTTCATTAGCTCGGCTCCACACGAGACTACTGCCTGCCTTCAAATTCTGGAAGGCTGCCCCAATTCTTCTCTCCCAGGCCTTGTTGCCAGGGTTGCAGCTGCACAACCAATTCTTATTAAAATGTAAGTCTTTGAAATGCAGGTCTATGGAAAGGGACATAAAGGATTTCATTATCTTTTCTCAAAACTCACAGCGAGGATTACATCCCCACCCTTTCCAAGCCATTCCACTACTTAGCAGCCTTCTCCATCAACTCACACACCAAATATAACAAATGCAGCAGCTGTTTTAAATAACTCAAATAACTCATAAAGGAGAGAACTGCATAATAAAGAACTTAATGTCTAGCAAAAAATACTTTTAAATGACTTCAAATACATATGATGTATAATTATTTCAAAGTGACTTCCAGTGAGTATGATGTAATTACATAGCTGGATATTCACACAATGTGAGTAATAACACTTCTAAACACTGCTAAATAATTCTAAAGAACAAACATTTGCAAGACAATACACATTTATGTGATGATAATTTCAGAAACTTCAAGTTAACAAAAAAACTGCAAGTAATTTACTCAAATTGTAAAATACCTTATTAGCTCTTAATTTTGTTGTAGAACTACTCATGCCTCTAAAATTTTTTTGTAAAAGAAGAAAAAAATCTGAAGAACAATTTACACTATTTTTCCTTTTCTTACTAGAATAGAATCTCATGTACTTTTGTGCTCTGGATAAAAAATCCCCTGCTTAAACACTGCTTAACTGTACTTTTAAAAGACAATTTATGACTAAATTCATCTTATGAGAAAAGTTAACATATGAGAAAAGTTAACACAAGATTGTCAAGATCATGAAGGTAAAACTATTTTCAATGAAAAGCATTAACATTAAGAGTGGTTAGACTGTCTGTTGCAAAGCAAAATTATGGTTTCTTTTAAAATTAAAACATAACATTTTTAATGCTGATACACCACTGGGATTCTTGTAACATGCAGAACCTTCAAATTTTAACTATATTAGAGAAAAGAAGTAAAGTTAGCAAAATTCATTGGGGTTAATATAGCTAGTCTGTTCCCTGGGTGTTTCATTCCTGGTTAAATAAAAGAAAAAAATAGGGGAGGCAGAGAGAGGGAGGCAGAGACCTTTGAGGGATCTCATTACACAACACAGACCTGAAGTTACAGTAGCAAATCACACTAGAGAAAAAAAAAAAGATAAACAGTTCTAAAAAGTGACCATTTGTTGCATTTTTGATGACTGAACTGAAATTAAATAAATGTACCAGAATAAGTACATAACGATTTTAAACTTGTTAAAAATGCTGCCTGAGATCAATTATGTCCATTTTCATGGCTACTATCAAAAAAATTAGACAGACAATAACAGTGTTGATGAGAATGTGGAAAATCTGGAAGGAACCCTTGTGCACTGTTAGTAAAAGGGTCAAGTAGTGCAGCTCCTATGGGAAACAACGTGGCGGTTCCTCAAAAATAATTCTGTTGTACGATGCCCCACGTCTGGCCACGTATTCAGAAGAACTGAGGGCAGGATCTGGAAGAGTATCTGTACATCCATGTTGTTACCAGCACTATTCACAAGAGGAAGCATCAAGGCAAATGTCTCTGAGCCAATGAACAGATAAACGAAATGTGATATATACAAAGTATTATCGTGATACATACATACATACAGAGGAGTCTTAAAAAGGAGGAAATCCTATCACATGGATGGATGAAGCTTGAGGATACTATGCTAGGTGAAACAAACCAGTCATAAAAAGACAGAAGCCATCTGATTGCACTGACATGAGGTGTGAAATACTCCAAGTTGTTTTGTTTCCCTTTCTTTTTGGCCACACTGCCTGCATGGCTTGTAGGATCATAGCTCTCTGACTAGGGACTGAACCCAGGCCCTAGCTAAAATGGTCAAATTCACAGAAAACGGAGCAGAATGGTCGTTACCATGGGCTGGCAACAGGAGGAAAAAGGGAGTTGTTCAATGGGTACAGAGTTTCAGCTTTGCAAGATGAGTTTCTCAACAATGTGACTATACTTGGCACTACTCAACTACACACTTAAAACTAAGATGGTAAATTCTATGCTACATGTCTTTTTCCACAATAAAAAACATTTTTATAGTCATTGGAGGTCTCAACCTTACAGATTTTCATGAGTTAGTAAAGATGAAAAATGGAATGCACTTTTTCTTAAACTAAGTACTGCACAGTAATCTGGGTTTTCGCTTGTTTTGGTCAGGTATGTACATCAGGTGTAAAACTGAAAGGAAACAAAAGTAAATCATGAAAACTAAATTTTCTCCTCATCATTATCCCTAGCCACAAAAATTCTCTTCCCAAGACCAGCTGCCAATATCACCTTCTGGTATAAATAGCCTTTCACAGAAGTTCTAATGATATACAAGAATATAAATATATATTTTTTTCCTTTAAAACATATTCTCATGGGCCCAAATACGTTATCTGTCACCTTGCTTTCTCATTCAACGCTTTTTCAGGCAGTTTCAGAAACTTTAAAAAATACTGCCTCTCTCACTTTTGAAAGGCTGTATTTTATCTTACAGGTGTAACCCATTGTCAACAGGTAGGAAGTTGTGTTGTTTCTAATTTTTTACGACTACAATCATGCTGCAAGAAATTATCTTGTAAATTCACAAATGTGGGATATGAGACAGTGGGATTTATCCCTAGGATAAATTCAAGGAGTGAAACTGATGAATCAAAGGGTCCGTTTATATATTTTCATTTGGGGGAGGCATTTTAAGTTTTGACAGACATTTTCCAAATCTTCTCTAAGAAAATGTACACACATACACTCCCACTAACAACACATCAGAGGGAGTTCCCTGGTGGTCCAGTGCTAAGAATCTGCCTTCCAACGCAAGGGACGTGGGTTCAGTCCCTGGAACTAACAGGCCCACACGCCACAGACTCAATGCAGCCAAAAATAAACAAACACATTAAAAAACAAAAAAAGCAACACATTAGAACATCTGTATTACCAATCCTAAAAGGCTCCCCTAACTCCAGCATTTTAAAGGGAAAAACACTATCTTTCTTCCCTAAAGTGGAGAACTAAAAAAACACACCAGTATATCAGGTAAATATACTGAGTTCCATAAAATTAAAATCTACAATTTTGAGTAAGACTACAAGGACTGATCTGCAGCCTAAGAAAAGCAGTCATCCTAACAATCGCTAGCTAAGTCTTGGCTGGGCCTCTGCCAGTCTCACATTTCTTTCCTCAGAAATCCACTTTTATTCTATAGCTTTTGACCCAAACAGCTTTATTTATATCAGCATCATAGTTATGATTTTTAATCAAACTGATTTAACTGGCCTAAGACAGTAACTGTTTCCATTTTGTGGATAAATCTCTAACTCTGGTAAAGTATAGAAATCAATCAGTATTAATAGTCATGTGCTATTAAATACTATCCGTAGTAACATTATTATTATCGTACTTTATGCTCTAAGATATTTGAAAGACAAGAAAATTTGATATGCTAAATTTCCAAGGTTAATTTATTAAACTTTTCAGAATTATAAATTTTAAAGAGATTTGTTTGCTCTACTGATAAATCTGCCTTAACTGCTTGAAGTATCTAAGGGAATCAAAAAAAAGTTAAGTCAGAAGGTCTCAAGATGTTAAATAATTAGGTATGAAAGCGCTGCAATATTTAAGAAGCAGTATTTAGTCTTTCTTACTGGGCATTAAAACTCAATGACAATATCAGCACTGAACTGTTTAGTGAGTTTTACAGATCAACTTTTTGTTTTTTAAGGCAACCATCTTTAAAGAGAACTGCAGAAATAGAGAACCACGAGAATATGATCTTGGACAGGAAATGTCTATCTCTACCTTAAGATGAACATATTTCATTTAGTATCATTCCCTACAAGAATTTTTTAGCAAACATGTGCACTAAAAGCATTCACAAATATTAACAAATAGTAATAATAAATGAAAATAGGTATCTTGCATGACTACTCTTCAAAGTAGAAATGGATGTCTTCCAAGCATAAAGCACAGAAGTATGTATTTTCTCATGCTGCCAGAAAATACTCCTTAATCAAAACCTAAGGAGGGCTGCTTTTTTGATTTCCTCATGGAAATCATGGACTTTACAGTAAGGACATAGAGCGATAGCTACAATAAAACCCAGTTGCTGTCAGTTCAGTTGCTCAGTCGTGTGCGACTCTTTGCGACTCCATGAACTGCAGCACACCAGGCCTCCCGTCCATCACCAACTCCCGGAGTCCACCCTAACCCATGCCCATTGTGTCAGTGATGCCATCCAACCATCTCATCCTCTGTCATTCCTGTCTCTTCCTGCCCTCAATCTTCCTCAGCATTGGGGTCTTTTCAAATGAGTCAGCTCTCCACTCAGGTAGCCAAAGTATTGGAGTTTCAGCTTCTACTAAGTCCTTCCAATGAACACCCAGGACTGATCTCCTTCAGAATGGACTGGATGGATCTCCTTGCTGTCCAAGGGACTCTCAGAGTCCTCTCCAACACCACAGTTCAAAAGCATCAATTCTTCAGCGGTCAGCTTTCTTTATAGTTCAACTCTCACATCCATAAATGACTACCAGATAAACCACAGCCTTGACTAGATGGACCTTTGTTCACAAAGTAATGTCTCTGCTTTTTATTGTGCTGTCTAGGTTGGTCATAACTTTCCTTCCAAGGAGTAAATGTCTTTAAATATCATGGCTACAATCACCATCTGCAGTGATTTTGGAGCCCAGAAAAATAGTCAGCCACTGTTTCCACATCTATTTCCCATAAAGTGATGGAACCAGATGCCCTGATCTTCCTTTTCTGAATGTTGAGCTTTAAGCCAACTTTTTCACTCTCCACTTTCACTTTCATCAAGAGGCTCTTTAGTTCCTCTTCACTTTCTGCCACAAGGGTGGTGTCATCTGCATATCTGAGGTTATTGATATTTCTCCCGGCAATCTTGATTCCAGCTTGTGATTCCTCCAGCCCAGCGTTTCTCATGATGTACATATAGGTTAAATAAGCAGGGTGACAATATACAGCCTTGACATACTCTTTTTCCTGTTTGGAACTAGTCTGTTGTTCCATGTCCAGTTCGAACTGTTGCTTCCTGACCTGCATACAGATTTCTCAAGAGGCAGATCAGGTGGTCTGGTATGCCCATCTCTTTCAGGATTTTCCACAGTTTATTTTGATTGACACAGTCAAAGGCTTTGGCATAGTCAATAAAGCAGAAATAGATGTTTTTCTGAAACTCTCTTGCTTTTTCAACAATCCAGTAGATGTTGGCAATTTGATCTCTGGTTCCTCTGCCTTTTCTAAAACCAGCTTGAACATCTGGAAGTTCACGGTTCATGTATTGCTGAAGCCTGGCTTGGAGAATTTTGAGCATTACTTTACTAGCAGTGAGATGAGTGCAATTGTGCGGTAGTGTGAGTATTCTTTGGCATTTCCTTTCTTTGGGATTGGAATCAAAACTGACCTTTTCCAGTCCTGTGGCCACTGCTGAGTTCTCCAAATTTGCTCACATATTATTGAGTGCAGCACTTTCACAGCATCATCTTTGGGGATGTAAAATAGCTCAACTGGAATTCCACACCTCCACTACTTTTGTTCGTAGTGATGTTTCCTAAGGCCCACCTGCCTTCACATTCCAGGATGTCCAGCTCTAGATGAATGTGAGTGATCACATCTTTGTGATTATCTGGGTCGTGAAGATCTTTTTTGTACAGTTCTTCTGTGTATTCTTGCCACTTCTTCTTAATAGCTTCTGCTTCTGTTAGGTCCATACCACTTCTGTCCTTTATTGAGCCCATTTTTGCATGAAATGTTCCCTTGGTATCTCTAATTTTCTTGAAGAGATCGCTAGTCTTTCCCATTCTGTTGGTTTCCTCTATTTCTTTGCACTGATCACTGAGGAAGGCTTTCTTATCTCTCCTTGGTATTCTTTGGAACTCTGCATTCAAATGGGTATATCTTTCCCTTTCTCCCTTGCTTTTAGCTTCTCTTCTTTTCACAGCTATTTGTAAGGCCTCCTCAGACAGCCATTTTGCTTTTTTCCATTTCTTTTTCTTGGGGATGGTCTTGTTCCCTGTCTCCTGTACAATGTCACGAACCTCCATCCATAGTTCATCAGGCACTCTTGTCTATTAGATCTAGTCCCTTAAATCTATTTCTCACTTCCATTGTATAGTCATAAGGGATTTGATTGAGGTCACACTTGACTGGTCTAGAGGCTTCCCTGGTGGCTCAGACGGTAAAGTATCTGCCTACAATGCAGGAGGCCCAGGTTTGATTCCTAGAAGGAAATGGCAACCCACTCCAGTACTCTTGCCTGGAAAATCTCACGGACGGAGGTGCCTGGTAGGCTACTGTCTATGGGGTTGCAAAGAGTCAGACACAACTGAGCGACTTCACTTTCACTTTCTTGAATGGTCTAGTGATTTTCCCCATTTTCTTCAATTTAAGTCTGAATTTGACAATAAAGAGTTCATGATCTGAGCCACAGTCCGCTCCTGGTGGTGTTTTTGTTGACTGCATAGAGCTTCTCCTTTGGCTGCAAGGGATATAATCAGTCTGATTTCGGTGTTGACCATCTGGTGATGTCCATGTGTAGTCTTCTCTTTTGGCAAGGCTTATTATATATATATGTATGTTATTTGCTAAGTGGTCCAACATTAGGGCTACCAGGTCTGTTTACAGAAGCATGGCATTGCCCCTCAGATGGAAGTTATTTCTGGGTACTTACACCTCGACCATTAACCAAAAAACTAGAGATTTAATATCAATTTCCATTTCCCTACACTAAAAAATTTAATCAGACTTTCAACAATATTTTCTAGCCATAAATAAGGACAGACATTTTGACTCCCATTGCCAAAACTGAAGAGCTAATATCATTAACCTATGCCCTCATACTTACCCAAGCTCCTTCCTGATTGATATTTACAAGTTATAGGAGAAACTTGGAGCCATTCAGAGGCACTGTTTAAATGAATATACTATTCAACCTTCCTAGCTTAATCATTTTCTATAATGTACACATTTCTTCATTCTTTCACATTTGGTGAGCAAATTATTCCTTGTGTGTGTGTGCGTGTGTGTGTGTCATTCCTAAAACCACCTGACAGTTTCAAGTAGGCTAGTACCCTATAGCAAGGTGCTATCACTCAGAATGAAAATTATAGGATGAGAAATCAGTCACGTGAACAAAAAAATCAGAAAACCACAATTTAATATTAAACATGTATTTTCTTGATTTTTTTCACTTGGTAAAATTAATATAACATTTCCCTATCACTAACGAAAACATGCTATCATGATGCCTCACTAATTAGACAATCATAAAAATTAACTTACTCAACATACATTTGTTGAGTTCCTATTATATGCTAGGCTCACACATTTAAAAGTCAATATGTAAATGTAAGTCAGCAAATTATAAAGTATATATGGTATGCTATGCTACGTCACTTCAGTTGTGTCCGACTCTGTGCAACCCCATAGACGGCAGCCCACCAGGCTCCCGTCCCTGGGATTCTCCAGGCAAGAACACTGGAGTGGGTTGCCATTTCCTTCTCCAATGCATGAAAGTGAAAAGTGAAAGTGAAGTCGCTCAGTCGTGTCCGACTTAGCGACCCCATGGACCGCAGCCTACAGGGCTTCTCCATCTATGGGATTTTCCAGGCAAGAGTACTGGAGTGGGGTGCCATTGCCTTCTCCGATAAAGTATAAACATATTTTAATGCATACTAATAATTTACCAAAGATATACGTTTAAAGACTACCAGAGATTAAAATGGAAACACAGGGTAAGTAGCAAGAAATAACTGAACTTTTAATTTTGAGCAATTATGACATGGCAACAATTAACACTTTGAAATATGGCCTTACAGAAGTTAAAACAGAATTTTAAAAAATTCTTAATAAAATGGAAGTAAATTGATCTCTTTAACATTTGATTTATAAAGAAAACCAAAAGGCTGGCTTCATGCTCAGTGGTGAACATGGCAGACATTCCAATTAATGTAATGTTTTGTGAAACATCAGAGGCATTAAATTAATGAACAAGACAAGATGCTCATTGTAATCACCATGTTCTATGAGTGCCAGCCAATGCAGCTGGTAAGCAAATCACGTAAGATATAAAATCTGGAAAGGATAAAGCAAATTATGTTTCATTACAAATAAGGATTGCACTCCCAGAAAAGCTAAGTGTATCAGAAATTCTAAATGAATTTAATTAACAGATGAAATTTATCAAAAAGTAATAATCTTCCTAATGTTAGCAACATATAGATAAATTTCAGCTGTAGCAGCACACTAAAGAGGCAGTAGAGCTGTGCTAAGGACACAGGCCTCAGAGTCAAGCAGGTATGCGCTGAAATCTCAACTCCACTACTTCCTAGCTAAAGTCACCCAACACCTTTAATTTTCTGAAGTGTAAAAATGAATATAATTTATCCAACAGTAAGACAATGCTGAAAAGTACACCAAGCCTGTCATTTAATGAAAGACATTACTATCTGTATTATCAATAATAGAAAGCTTGTGTCCCCTCCATAAATAAAAGAGGTATTACGTTAAACCTTTCTAAAATCTAAAAAAGTACAAAATTTCAAACTATACCTGGCCCCAAGATTTGGAATAAAGGATTGTCCTGAACGCTTCTCATGTCTTCTTACGAAAAAAAAAAAAAACAATAACAACATATTACTTTTTTAAAAAGTCAACCAAAACCCTGGTTCTGCACAACTGTTTTATACTTCCAAAGGAGTCAAGGGTTCAGCAGCAGTCTCTCCCAAAGAGCTAAATCAGTATGCATGATGGCTATTCCTTTTCCTCTAGGACCAAACCACAGTTAGGAACCTATTCACTAGGAGGGTTGTTCCGATACTGTCAGCCTCTTTCTGTCACATTAAGCTCCACCAGTAATGGTACAGATTACATATTTGTTTGCCACCTTAACTCTTGTACTTAATACCTGAAAAAAAATCAAAGAAAGGATTGCATTATCTGCCACCTTGCACACCTGTATCAGAGACTTTCCTAATTCACAATTCAAGTCTTAGAAAGTCCTTTGAGTTATCATTATATAGTATAGAATAGGTTATAATAAAGACATATATGCTATGATGTATATGTTCCAATACTTTGGTACCTGATGCGAAGAACTGACTCACTGGAAAAGACCCTGATGCTGGGAAAAATTGAAGTCAGGAGAAGAAGGGGACAACAGAGGATGAGATGGTTGGATGGCATTACCGACTCCACGGACATGAGTTTGAGCAAGCTCCAGGAGTTGATCATGGTCAGGGAAGCCTGGCGTGTTGCAGTCAATGGGGTCACAAAGAGTCCAAACTGAACTGAACTGAACTGATGCTATAATGCTTTGGGACTTATTGGCTCCTGTAACTCAATAAAGTCTAGGTATACCATCTGGAAAGGGAAATGGCAACCCATTCCAGTACTCTTGCCTGGAAAATTCCATGGATGAGGAGCCTGGTAGGCTACAGTCCATGGAGTCACAAAGAGTCAGACATGACTGAGCAACTTCACTTATATCATCTTTAGGGAAGGATTGCTTCAGCATCTCAACAAAGGTGATCAGGGTGTGTTTCTGCTCTATCTCTTCCTTCCCTGTTGGCTTCTTACTCAACTGACTTTCCTTTTATGGTTGGAATATAGTTGCCGGGCTGAAATTCAGCAAGAAGAAAAGGACCTTGATCCCAGTATTTCTAGCAAATGTCCAAAGATCATTCTGATTGATTTAGATCATATGTCTGCCATGACTGCCAGAGGTTAAGACACGTTTCATTCCTGCATGAAATAAAGTACTGTGGTGATCTGAACTTATTCTACTAAATAATGACATTATTGAATTAAAAATAATGGTTCAAGTGCATTATTCAACTTTCCCTATCTTCTTAAAAAGTTATTACCCCCCCATTTAATCACAGAACAATAAAAAAGTAAATTCTTCCCTGAATATAAATCATTTTGAAGGATTCAGAATGTATTGGCAGATTACAACAAAGGTTTATGATATTCCTTAACAAAGCTGAAATCAAAACTAGATTTTCAGGAAGAAAACAAGGTTCTTATTTCACTTTTTCAAGATTATAATAGCAGAATCTAAAGAAAAAAACTACATGGATATCTTGCGTTAGAGGAGGAGGAAAGGTGGTTTTAGCGAGTTTTAAAATTGAATCATCCTGGGGCTTCCCTGGGTCCAGTGGTTAAAACTCCACTTCCACTGCAGGAGGCACGTTTGTTCCCTAGTTGGGGAACTGAGATCCTGCCTGCCACCAGAAGCAGCCAAAAAAATTAAAATAAATAAATTTAAAATAGAATCAGCTAAATACTCCATCCTGTGACTCAAGGCTCCTCAAAGACACTAGCTCATCATCAACCCTCCCTCCTCAGTCCCCGTACACGAAACCAGGCCCTAAGAACAGAACAGAGATAACACGTCATGAAGTCTTTCCGTCAATGTGCACTGCAAAGCCAAATGCAACTTCCTTCTTAATGAAGTTCTTACTATTTCTCATTCCTATAATTAGCACAGAAAAAGAAGGTAAACAATTCCATCTCTATTGACAGAGAAGATAGCAAAACCCTGGTGGCTCAGATGGTAAAGCTTCTGTCTACAATGCGGGAGACCTGGGTTCAATCCCTGGGTCGGGAAGATTCCCTGGAGAAGGAAATGGCAACACACTGCAGTACTCTTGCCTAGAATATCCCATGGACAGAGGAGCCTGTGCAGGCTCCTCTGTCCATGGGGTCGCACAGAGTCGGACACGACTGAGCGACTTCACCTCTTCACCTCGTGGGATTAAAAGCCAATTTTCAAACATATGAGAGGAGCTGATTCTCATGGCAAAGTTGAATAAAAACAAACAGCAAACTGAGTAGAACTAACCACCTGAAAACGTGTTACACGCAAGTCATCTTAAATCAGAAGCCAAACTTCACTAGAGAAAAGCAGTGTGGTTAAAGAAACATGCATAAAAAGAACATGATGATTTAAATCTGTGAACTGACTTTCCAAATTCTCTACTGTTCAAATAATTTAGTTCAGTTAAATGTACAAAGACTTCTTTAAGAAGACATAAATGTGCCACACACATCAGGGACATAAACACAGTCCTTGACATCACAAAGTTTATAATGTGCTACAAAGCAATACACACAAACATTGCTAGACAGTTCAGAACATAATGACGTATAAATGCCAGTGCGTAAAAAGAAAGAGGAGAATCAGTGAACTGGGATGAATTCCACAGCAAGTAACAGAAAATCTAAAAGCACAACTGCTTAAACAATAAGGCAGTTTCCTTTATCACATAATAAAGGAATCTACTGTGAAGATTACTGACTGTGAAGGAATAGTGAATGTGGCCCAGTTCTACTTCTCTGTAATTCTCTTACCTCTGCCCTCCTTTAGGTAAGGGAATAACCCTTCAGGCCGGTAGCACAAGAGCTACAACAGTTCCAGATGTCACATTCAAATAAGACAAACTCTGGAGGAGGGACCAATCTTTCCCTTTTTCTCAAAAGCAAGAAAACCTTTCCCAACAGCTTCTCTCTAACTTTCCTTTTATTTCCAAAACTGGATTCTCATGCCCAGTCCTCTGGAACAATCACTTCCAAAGGCAATGAGACCTACATAACAAATATCAGACTGGATGCTGTAACTATCATGACCATCTCTTTAAAGATGGCTGAATATATCAAGGAAGACAAGCCTTGGAAGATGGTATGATTTGGACTGGTGACAAAAAAAAAAAAAGACAGAAAATACATAGGCAAAGGAAGGGATGTGTGTAACTGAAGAAGAAAGTCAAATTGCAAACATACATTAAACACACTGTTGCTGCTAAGTCACTTCAGTCGTGTTAGCGACTCTGTTAGCGGTAAAGAATTCTCTTAAACCACGCGGGAGTCATTCTCTGTAACACAAAAATTAGCTTACTATTCGACAGTCAGTAAATGCTAAGCATGCAGGAGGAGTAGCCCTCTCTTTATGGGAAGGATTTAGATTAATCACCAGTGGGGATAGTCAGACTCACCACTCACTCCTTTCAAAAGAGCTATCTCTGGGTTGAGAACATTCCGTATTATGCATACAGATGACTGCAGACTCACTGTCAGTGGGTGTTGTTCCTTGATGGTTTCTGTTCATTTGGGTTCGAGGTTTTACTCAAAAATCCATACACTCACAGCTGGTCCTATCTGCAAATGAAAGCATGTAATTAGGAGGCAAAAAGCTGCCGGGAGCAATTCCTTCCTCCCCCACCCACCTATGATTAACTGATCCACATGAAAACTGAATTTAAACACCAGATTCACTAAGTCCAATGTTCAAACTAAGCAACTTATACTTCAAAGGGTGTAATTACCATCCTTTCCCATCAGGTAAATTTATTGTAGTGTCCACAATATACCAGGTGGAACTCTTGTGTGCCGGGTGGAATCCAATACACATTTGTGTTTGGTGGCAGCACACAGGGTTGGCTTACACAGGGGCCTAAAGGAGAGCTGCCGACACTTATAAATTGAAGACTTCACATAAAAATCAAATTATCTGAGCTCTCTTGAAGGAAAAAAGAAAACAACCCAGAAGATCTGGCAATATTGGGCCCACTTTCCCACCTGGTAACAATCTGTTGGAGCTGATCAGCAGCTAATCTTTCAGATGGGACATGGGTTTTGCAGTTCTCCACACATGTCATTCGGAGAAGGCAATGGCAGCCCACTCCAGTACTCTTGCCTGGAAAATCCCATGGACAGAGGAGCCTGGTGAGCTGCAGTCCATGAAGTCGCTAAGAGTCGGACACGACTGAGCAACTTCACTTTCTCTTTTCACTTTCATGCGCTGGAGAAGGAAATGGCAACCCACTCCAGTGTTCTTGTCTGGAGAATCCCAGGGATGGGGGAGCCTGGTGGGCTGCCGTCTACAGGGTTGCACAGAGTCGGACACGACTGAAGCGACTTAACAGCAGCAGCAGCGGCAGCATACATGTCATCACTCTCTCCTATCATAATCCAGCTCATGGTTATCTGTCTGGAGTCTGCTGGCATCTGAACTTGCATACTCTGCTATATATTTATAATAGCTCATGGGAAATACTGGAGAAGGCGATGGCACCCCACTCCAGTACTCTTGCCTGGCAAACCCCATGGACGGAGGAGCCTGGTAGGCTGCGGTCCGTGGGGTCGCGAAGAGTCGGACATGACTGAGCGACTTCCCTTTCACTTTTCACTTTCATCCATTGGAGAAGGAAATGGCAACCCACTCCAGAGTTCTTGCCTGGAGAATCCCAGGGACGGGGAGCCTGGTGAGCTGCCGTCTATGGGGTCACATAGAGTCAGACATGACTGAAGTGACGCAGCAGCAGCAGCAGCATGGGAAATATTTACTACTACCAAAGCCAAGTCTGTTTTTCTGCCTTGTGGATACAATACAGCATAAGAATAACCACGTTGGCTCGGGAGTCAGAGGTCGCTAGGTTTGAGATCTAATTCTGCAAGTAACTATGTGATCTCAGGTCTATTTTTAACCTAAAGTATATACTTCTTATTTATAGTCCCTCCAAATAAACATATAAGCGCTTAAAACAGTCAACAAACAACAGGTCTAAAATCCAACATGTCCAGGCTGAACCGGTAATCCCAAATCCACTGCTTTCTTTCTCATTTCAGTAAACTGGCCTGGAATCCTTGCAGTTTCGGTTCCAGATGCAAACCTCAAAGTCTTTTATCGTATACTCTCCCTCATCCTCCCAAAATCATCAAAGTGGTTGATTTCTAGATATATAACTTGAACAGATTCTAAGAGTCTCATAAAAACCATAAAAACAAAAAGCAATTCCTCCCCCTCAGAATCAGTTACCTTCTTAAAACTGCCTATAAATTCAATTATTTAAATAATGATAGCTTGAAATTTCAAGGTCCCATATTGTAAGGAATATTTAGTATTTCATAAAAAGAAAATACTGGGGATGTTACATATCAAAGTGACACATTACATTTTATAAGCTTATAGCGAAGTGAAGTCGCTCAGTTGTGTCCGACTCTTTGTGACCCTATGAACTGTAGCTTACCAGGTTCCTCCATCCATGGAATTTTCCAGGCAAGAGTTCTGGAGTGGGTTGCCATTTCCTTCTCCAGGGGATCTTCCCAACCCAGGGATTGAACCCGGGTCTCCCGCACTGCAGGCAGAAGCTTCACCATCTGAGCCACCAGGGAAGCTAAGCTGACAATGAGATAGGTCATTATGCTTAATTTGAATAATTAAGAAAATAGAAAGATGACCAGAACTACTGGAATGAGTTTAGGAAGGTTACGGGATACAAAATCAATACTCAAAAATCAATTCTTTTCTACAGAACATTTGTTCACTTACTTTATACCCCAGCCATTACATTCCTAGGTATTTATCTAAGAAAAATTAAAGTGTACGTCTACAAAGCAGCTTTATTTTTAAGAGTCAAAAACTAGAAACAACTCATCTTTCCACCAACAGATGAGTAAACAAACAAAATATAAAGCCATTCAATTTAATACTACTTGCAGTAAAAAATATTATACATTTACTGACAGAATGGATCTCAAAATTATTACGCTGAGAAGCCAAGAGTATACAGTATAGGATCCATTTATATAAAATTCCAGAACCACAAGTGATAGAAAGCAGTTCAGCTGACTGCCTGGGAAAAGGCAGGGTATGTGGCCAAGAGAAGAGGAAAGGCCTACAAACAGCTTTTGCTGGAGATATTTTTATTACATTGAGTGTGGTAATAGTTTCATAGTGGGGGGGCGGGAGTGTGGGTGTGTGTATAAATTAACCAAATGGCATACTTTCAATATATGTAATTAATTTTAAGATAAAGTAATTCATTGCAAGTTAGTAACTGGTAGCAAGACTGATTAATATGAAAAATAGAACCCTTTTCATGCATTAAGTTTGAAAATCATGGCCACATGTACACTTGAAGCTAACACAACATTGTTAATCAACGACACTCCAATATAAAACTTCAAATATTTTTTAGAAAAACTAAACAAGAACGAAAGAAAATTACGGTCACAATCTCTCTTCAGAAAATAACTCTTTCAAAAGTTATATATATATTTCATGCATGTAAATCAAGTTAGAACACACCCTCACACTGAACATAAAAAAAAACTCAAAATGACTTAAAAACTTAAATATAAGACACCAAAAATTTCTAGAAGAGAAGAGAGGCAACACATTCTCTGACATAAATCATACCAATATTCTCTTAGGGCAGTCTCCCAAGGCAATAGAAATAGAAGCAAACTAAATAAGCAAGACCTAATCAAGCTTATAAGCTTTTGCATAGTGTAAACAAAACAAAAACAATCTACAAACTGGGAGAAAGTATTTGCAAATGATGTGACCATTGAGGGCTTAATTTCCAAAATATATAAACAGCTCATACAACTCAACAACAAAAAACAAACAAACAACTCAATAAAAAAAGAACAGATCTAAACAGACATTTCTCCAAAGACATACAGATGGCCAATAGGCACATGAAAAGATGCTCAACATTGCTAATTATTAGAGAAACGCAAAGCAAAATTACAATGAGATTTCCTTCGCACCAGAGTGGCCATCGTCAAAAATTCTACCATTAAAAGATGTTGGCAAGGGTGTCGAGAAAAGGGAAACTTAATACACTTTTGGTAAAAATGTAAATTAGTGCAGTCACTATGAAAAACAGTACAGAGGTTCCTCGAAAAACTAAAAACAGAACTACCATATGATCCGGCAATCCCATTCTTGAGCATATATCCAGGCCCCTATATTCACAGCAGCACTACTCACAACAGCCAGGACCCTGAGACAGTATCATGTCCACTGACAGGTGAGTGGATAGAGAAGAGGTGGTATGCATATACGGTAGAATATTACTCGGCCATAAAAAGGAACAAAACGCCACACAAACACCACATGATATCACTTATACGTGGAATCTAAAACACACGTGAACACATCAAAGAAACAGACTCCCAGTTACAGAGGACAGACTAGTGGTTACCAAGGGGGAGGAGGGACGGGAGAGGGAAGGACTGGGAGTTCGGATCAGCAGACACAAACTACCATATATAGAATGAATAAGCAAGGTCCTACTGTACAGCACATGGAACTATATTCAATGTCCTGTCATAATTCCATTATGATAAGTCACAATGGAAAAGAAAATGAAAAAATACATAGGCGTAACTGAACCACTTTGACGTACAGCAGAAATTAACACAACGTTGTAAATCAACTACACTTCAATAAGAAAGAAAACAGATCCTAGACTCAAACTGTCAAAGTTTGAATTCTGGCTTTGCCACTTACTAGATATGTTGATTTTCAGCAAGTTATTCACCATGCCTCACTTTGCTAAACTGTAAAACGGTATAATTCATAAGGCAATTCTGCAGTCTCAATTAGGTTAATACATGTGAACTGCTTGAAACACGGTCTGGCATAAAGTAAGCCCTCAGGATTGTAGATCAGAGGGGAACAGGGTTTAACACATCATACAACATTACAAGAGTAATTTCCCTAGCAAGTCACAGGACATTTTTAAATACATATCCAGATTTGCAGCAACTGCAGTATGAGTAGCATTTGATAAGTTTACCTGTATTTTGTTTATGGTTAATATTAAGCCATTTCATTATTTTCAATTTTGACTGCCATAGAGAACTGCAGCAAAATATTTTACTTTCATGAGACAGTTTCATCAACTATAAATGAGGACAAGGCCACTTCAGAGAATTCTTGTAAGAATGAAATACACGTATCAAGTGTTTACACGCTTGGCACACGGTAGCTACAAACTAATACTATCTCATTATGCCATTATTGTATACAGGTCCGTATATATAATATGTATATACTGTATAAGCAGATTACAACTAGAGCATTACTAACTGTCCATCCAGTCCTTATTTGCTTAGACTGTCCCAGTTTACACAGTTTTTCACAAAGTAATTATTAAAAGCCACTCCCCTTTCTATCTCAGTACGTCCCAGTTTAGATGGTAAATTATATGCTCACCCTAATGTGTAACTAAAATACTTTCAACATTTTCCCTCTATCTAGATCTTCATCCTCTTAATGTGCCCTTATTCCCTTTTTAGGGGCATTAACTCTTTGCTATTCAAAGTACTACCCACCTTCCACACACACACACACACACACACTCACTCACTCACTCACTCAGGCTCTCATCTCCTTATCCAAGTGACTGGTGACCTCAGTGCTTCAAGTCCCGCTCCCTCTCTGGTCTCATACACCTCAGCAAGGTCACACTTCCCAAAACCAATCTTTTTGAAATTCCTATCTGTTCTGATTTGAATTCCAGATTCAAACTTAGGGACCTGGGATTTCCCTGGCAATCCAGTGGTTAATACTCTGTGCTTCCTCTGCAGGGGTGGCGGTTCAATCTCTAGTCAAGGAAGTTAAGAACCCACGTACTAAGCTGTATGGCCAAAAAAATTTTTTTAATTAAAAAAGTAAATAAATAAAACCTAGGAACCTAAAAACACCACCAAAGTATTAAAACCTTAGTGCTCTTCAGGGATATGTGCATTTTAACTCCTACAGAGATGATACCTTAATCCAGAGTAGAGAATGTTTATAACATGAACTTCAGTTACTGTGACAGACAGATGAGTAGGGAAGATCATTTGACGACCATTTTCTTTCCACAAATCAAAAAATTTAGGTGGGTTTCTACGAAATAAGTATGTCATAAGTCTGGATTTCCTCCTCCTCTGTGGGTTCCCACATAATCCAAAGACACCAAAGGCTGCAGCTCAAACACTAGACAACAGTTCTTGAGGGCTGTGTCCAGGGCCCTCCTCCTTTCATGCTACCAACACGCCCCTGGTCATTCCAGTCACTTCCAAGTTCAACTTCTGTTTAGATATTGATGCAAGTCCCATCTCCAGCACAAAGCTCTGCAGCCTCACATACCCAACTGCGTACAGCACTTCATCCCTGCCTCTAGCTTCACTGAACTTCCTCCCCGCCAGTCCTCTACTGCATTCCCATTCCCAGTTCCCCAATCCTTGCCTCCTGCCCTTTATTCTCTCCCTCCACAGCCAAGTAACCAAATTCTCTCAACTGTTTTTCTAACCTGTTTCTTCTCAACCCCAAAGCCACTAGTCAAAGTCTGGGCACCACCACTAAAAAGTTCCATAATAATTGCCAACTGATCTCCTGGTTGCCTGTCTCAGTCCCTCCAATTCATTCCCATTTCAGCTAGAACAATCCTTCTAAAATCAATGTCTGGTTGTGTTTTTTTCCTCCTACCTTAATATACCCTTTAATGACTCACCATTATCCTTAAGAACAGTTCAGTTCCTTAATGATTTCCAAGGGCCTTTATAATTTGGTCCCCATTTTTGTCTTCAACCTCATTTACTGCCTCTTCAGTTCCTAACTGTGCATTCAACCATTCTCAATTTCTTTTTGCTTCTCAAAAACACTAGGCTCACTCTCTCTCGCTCGCTTGCTTCTGGAGCATCATACTTGCTGACCACCTCAGCAGGATATACTCTTCAGAACCTGACGTGGCCCTCACTTCCTTTAGGAAGCCTCCTTCAACCCTCCAAACCTATGATGGGCACTCTTCCTATGTATCATGTGGGCATTTACCTGCAGAGTTTATCAATTCTGGCTGTACCTACAAACTGGGGAGGGAGGTGTTACTTAGGCCCAGAATTTCAGATATAGAAGTTCGAGAATATGCCATCCTGTTTTGGGTGCCCCATCTTCAGAGACATTAGCAAACTAGAATGAATCCAGAGAAGAGAAAGCAGGATGGCACAGAGTCTGAAAACTGAGTCACATAAAAGAGAGGTAGCCTAGCAAAAAGCACGGGGAAAGATATGACAGCCTTCAAATAATCGTGGGTCTTAGTATACAGCTTGTGAAGAGTTAAAAAGACTTACTGTGGGTTGATTGTCAAAGAAGATGGATCAAGAGCCATTAACGTACAAGTTTCAGAGAGGCCTCCAAAAGATACTGGGTTGTCTAGAAAAGTAGTGAATTCACAGTCACTAGAAGTTTTATAGATCAGGGACACTAAAAATATTCTTACATTTGAAAGAATGTCAGACTAGACAATATCTAAAGACCAAACGAATCCTCAAGATTTTAAGACACCTAAATTCATAAAATATTTAAAACATGACTAGGTAGCAACTGAATTAGAGTACATTACTTAGCCTTCCCAAATAAGAATAACTTTCTAAGATGTGAGATTTAACTGCCTGTTTCATAAAAAAAAAAAATCAGAGGAATTATTAATCATAAAAATAACTAAATACATTGTTTTTCTACATTAATGAACTTTTTAAAGGAAAAAAATGAGACATTTCCAATTACAATGAAATAAAGGAGAGTATCCTTTCTCTTTTGACTCTGTGAAAATAAAAAAGAGACACCTAAATGCCAATTTGTCCATTTGTTTATATACAACACATTTCTCCGAGGGTAAAACGACATCTAAACAGGCTTATTTGGGACACCTAACTTTAAGGTTAAAGCGTCTGCCTCCAATGCGGGAGACCCGGGTTTGATCCCTGGGTCGGGAAGATCCTCTGGAGAAAGAAATGGCAATCCACTCCAGTATTCTTGCCTGGAGAATCCCATGGACTGAGAAGCCTAGTAGGTTAAGTCCATGGGGTCGCAAAGAGTCGGACACGACTGAGCGACTTTCACTAACTTTTAAAAAGATTTTGGAGGCTAACAAATATTTGGTTTCTGATTTATACATGAGAAAGAGGAAAAAGGCAAGGGAGAATTTTAAAAGGTTCCCTAATGTTTCACAGAAGTGTAATGGCTACGGGCACAAGAAAAACTACTAAGAATGGGGGGAAGGGGTTTGTCCTTTCTGAAAAGGAAGCTATTTTTGCATGAGTGAGAATAAAAACACACAAAAAGAATAGAAGGTATTTATCCTCATGGTATGACTTAAGAAAAAAAAAGCACATAAAACATCTAAATTAGTAACTCACTGCCATGTTTAACTCATTACTACTCATAATCTCCATACTCTCCTTTTACCACATAGGAAAAAAAATTTATTTTCATTAAAACATCAGCTTCAATAAATATGTTGCACTCTTAAGCACGATGAGATTTTTTTTTCTCTCCGTGAGAACAACTTTACAGTAAAACAAACTGTAAAACATTATCTTTCCGTACAACTTTCCAAAACACTTCTGCATATAAGACAGGCTGTAACATGGAAGCAACCTACACTGGGAAAGACTGTATGGGTTGAATTTTGTCCCATTCTCTGTCTAAGCCCACCACCCCCTCCACCTCATATGTTGAAGTCCTAACCCCTAGTACCTCTGAATGTGACCTTATTTGGAAGCAGGGTTGTTAGTGATGTAATTGGAGAAGGAAATGGCAACCCACTCCAGTGTTCTTGCCTGGAGAATCCCAGGGATGGGGGAGCCTGGTGGGCTGCCATCTATGGGGTCGCACATAGTTGGACACGACTGAAGCGACTTAGCAGCAGCAGTGATGTAATACTGGAGTAGGGTAGGCCCCTAAATCCAATATGATCAGTGTCATTATGAGAAGCTGGTCTTGTGAAGAAAACAAGACATACTAACGGAAAAACCACATGCTGACATCAGAGGCTGAATTATGCAACTGCAAGCCTGGGGAAAACCAAAGACTGCCACAACCCACCAGAGGTTAGGGCAAGGCAAGGAAGGGTTCTCCGACAGGTTTCAGGAGAGACACGGCCCAGCTGACACCTTCATTTTTGTTCTCCAGCCTCCACAATGGTGAGAGAACAAGTTTCTGTGGTACTTCACTGTGGAAACTCCAGGAAATAAATATAGCTTCCATTTGATTAGAAGACTGAAAAAAGTCAAGAGAAAGCTCAATGTTTCAGTCATAATCACTGCAACTCATCAGCCAACTAAAACAGGACTTGGCCTTCCTTTCAAACAGTCACCGTCAACAAGGTCTCCAGCTCATCACAGAAGTGAACGCACGTTTCTATTCATATCCCATTTACTCACCATCTAGGAGGGATGGCTAGCTAGGCCACTAGGTTTTAAAATGTGTGTGTTTTCCACCGTCTTCTATTTGGACAGTTTTCCACATACTTACTTTACATCTTAATCACTTATTTTGACTAGACGGTACAAATCCATAGTAAAATGGGATACAACGTGTTTCACCCTTCTCCTGTCCAAGTCCACAAAACACCCTTCATTTCAAAGATGACCATTAACTGGTTATGTATCTTTCCTCTGAGATTCCATTCATTCAGAAAAATCTATCATGAACCTGACAGACATCATGGTAACATAGTCTGTATTATTCTGCACCTTGTTTTTATTGCTTCATGAATGTGGCGATCGTTCTGGATACATAGGACTTAATTGCTGTGCAGTATCCCACTATATAGATGCGTAACACATTTAACCAATGTCATAGAGACGGCTATCTAGATCGCCGCCAGGATTTCCAACAGTAATCACAAACGAGGCTGTAATGGCTATCTCTTTATTATCTTTCCACTGAGTCCTTTCTTTGCTATCCTATTTAAAATGGCATTCCCTATTCCCTAGCCTGGCCCTCCTCATCTTGCTCCCATGCTTTCCTTTTTCCTCACAGTGCTTTAATTTTTGTTTGGCATTACAAATGCATTATATATAATCTATGTATTAAATATAACTCACTTATTTTCATACCCACCAGAATGTACGGTCTTATGAAGAGACATATTTTTATTTTAGTTTGCAGCTGAACACCGAATACCTGAGTGACTCGCACACAGCTAAAGCAGTTAAGTGTTTACTGAATAACTGAATGTTCTTATTTAAGCCCACATAAGAAAAACACAGTGCTCACTTCGGAAGCACATATACCAAAAAAAGAGAAAACACTATGTAACTAAAAACTCCATCTTCCTTTCAAGGCAAAATAAGTCACGGTTCCCAAACTGATCAGTAACTTGTCCTCTTTATCTTGGATTAATTTTCCATCGTGTCAAATGAAATTGTTGCATTTTAGTCTGATTCAGATTTGATATTCCCTGTGAAGTTAACTGAGCCTATCTGACCAAGGATAATGTTTTCTGCTCCTTCAGAATATTAACCCAAATAACAGATACGTAAGAGTCTGCTTCGCTATACGCAGTGGCCCTCCTACACTGACAATATCATTAGCGTGCAATTTCTTCTACCAGCTGTGCTTTTTCAGAGAGTGACTCAGTACGGTATTATTTCTGGTAAATGCAGAGGGGGCTGAAATCTCAGCTTATCTTGAGAAAGTCAGTACATCTTTAATTTGTCCCAATTGCCTAATAAGGGATGAAGATGTGATAAATCGCATCATTGTCTTGCAGAGAAGCACACGAGGGCCTAAAAGTACAACAAATTGTTCATTGAGAACTGAAAGTTGTGGGGGGCGGGGGGAGACTTTAAAGAAAAATAACAACAAACAGAAAATAGATTCTTAGCCATTTTTAGATTAAAATCTGACAAGCCTGCTGCTTGTACTATAAAAATCTCTAAAGGTTCAACTGTTCAATATACAACTTTATAGGTAAATATATTATTATTATTTACTATGAAGATCTCCATTTGAAAGAAGAATGGCAACCAATAGTTTATTTCAAGAGAATGCAGCAGACTGGTTTCCTAACAAATTTAATTCCACACATTTCTACACAAATACAACCAACCATGTCTGCAACCAAGAGCCAGGTACCCCTAAATCTAGCAAAGCAATCATTAGGAAGGTCCATGGGTACTGGGTCATGTTTATTACAACAGCAGCACTTTGAAAAGTTCTTTATGCTTAAAAGCAGAAGGGAAAACATGATATAGGAAACTGCAAGGTAACTTAGATGTAAACGACAATCTTGATCTTATATGTTTCTGTAAATTGGATTTCTGAAAAATAATTCACATATTTTTAAAAACAATTATGGCCACATAACAATAACTTAGAGACTTTTGTGATGAGAAAAAGGAGTGTAATGGATTGCTTATGAAGGCTTTCCCAACACCCAAAAGTTTTTATGCTGATACATTTCCTTCCATTATGTTTAAGGTTTTCTTTTTTTATACTCATCTCTGGAAAATCAAAAATTCATCCTGCTGTCCAGTGTGAGGTAGAGATCCAGTTTCTTTTTCTTCTCCTAATTTTTCTATGTTAGCAATCTCTTCCACGAGGTTCTGATTACTACGTTCACTGCTCCATCAGTTCAGTTCAGTCGCTCAGTCGTGTCGGACTCTTTGCGACCCCATGAATCGCAGCATGCCAGGCCTCCCTGTCCATCACCATCTCCTGGAGTTCACTCAAACTCACGTCCATTGAGTTGGTGATGCCATCCAGCCATCTCATCCTCTGTCGTCCCCTTCTCCTCCTGCCCCCAATCCCTCCCAGCATCAGAGTCTTTTCCAATGAGTCAACTCTTCGCATGAGGTGGCCAAAGTACTGGAGTTTCAGCTTTAGCATCATTCCTTCCAAAGAACACCCAGGGCCGATCTCCTTTAGAATGGACTGGTTGGATCTCCTTGCAGTCCAAGGGACTCTCAAGAAGTCTCCTCCAACACCAAAGTTCAAAAGCATCAATTCTTCGGTGCTCAGCTTTCTTCACAGTCCAACTCTCATATCCATACATGACCACAGGAAAAACCATAGCCTTGACTAGACGGCTAAGTCAAGTCAAGTGATGCTCCACGAACTACTGTAAAAACTATTCTATCTCACCATAAAGGTCAATATAAATTGTCAAAGCTTTCAAGGCAAAATTTAAAAGCAAATGAGATAATTTACTTAGAAGGCTAAACGCACACCACCAATTAAAGCAGAAGACAATGTTCCGCTAACTCAAGGGTCTGCAACCCAGTGCAAGGTGTGATACTGTCCAGGAGGCACACAGGTCTGGACAGCTCTAAGGAAGTCCGTCTCTAGACCTCCACCTCCTCCTGGCCCCTTTACTAGAAGTGATGTGCATCACTCATTCTCCCGCCACCTTCCCTTTCACAGCAGCTCTCCCACGTTACAGAAGACAGTCATACTTTTTACTTGTCATAAAGCTTAGTAAGGAACTTTGCTTCCAAGAATTTGCCAGGGCACCAAAGGGATAACTAGGAGGATAAGGAAGAGTCTCATATAAGCAAGGAAGAAATACTGAAAGAAACTCGTGGCAAAAAACTCCTTACCTGATCAATCAATTAATGGCAAGACTCCTTACCTAATCAATCAGTGTTAGAATTCACAAGTGAAAGTAGTTAGCCAGTGGTTGTTCAATGTAGAAATTGCCATTTTTATTAGAACTGAAAAAGTAGATATTTCTGACAAGAAAACATATCCACTTTGGCTGGTTTGAGAATGAGGACTAACAAGTTTTACAGCAACATTTTCCATGAAAATGAGTAAGCAGAATCCATGAGGTCAAGGTTTTCGGCAAATAGTGTTTGTTTTTTGCAATGAACTCTGATGCATATGGTATTTCAAGATCAAAATATGCACTGCTTAATTTTTCACAACATTAGAATTAAAAAATTTACAATTTTTTTATGGAAACACGGCCATGAATAGCCAAAGCAATCTTGGGGGAGGGGGGAACGGCTGGAGAATCAGGTTCCCTGACTTCAGACTACACTATTAAGCTACAGTGATCAAGACAGTGTGGTACTGGCACAAAAACAGAAATACAAATCAATGGAAAAGGACAGAAAGTTCAGAGATAAACGTATGCACCTATGGTTAAAGGAAGTAAGAATATAAAATGCAGAAAAGCAATCTCTTCAATAGGCAGTGCTAGGAACACGGGACAGCTACATGTAAAAGAATAAAATTAGAATACTCTCTAACACCACACACAAAAATAAACTCAAAATGGACTGAAACCTGAAATAAAGGTTGGATACTACAAAACTCTTAGAGGGAGACAAAGAACACTATTTGATGTAAATTGCAGCAAGATCTCTTTTGATCCACCTCCATGAGACATGAAAATAAAAACAAACAAAAAAAAGAGACCTAACTGAACTTAAAAGCCTTTGCACATCCAAAGAAACCATAAATAAAACGAAAAGAACCCAGAAGACGGGTGAAAATGGAGGAATTGACAAGGGATTAATCTGAAAACTATACAAACAGCTCACACAGCTCAATATTAAAAAAAAAAAAGTGCAATCAAAAAATGGGTGGAAGATCTAAACAGATATTTCTCCAAAGACATACAGATGGCTAAAAAGCATATGAAAAGATGTTAAACATCACTAATTACGAGAGAAATGAAAATCAAAAGCACATGAAAGTATAATTTCATACCAATCAGAATGGCCATCAAAAAATCTACAAATAAAATATGCTGGAGAAGGTGTCATGAGAATGTAAACTGGCGCAACTGCTATGGAGAAGAGCAAAAAGTAAAAAGGAAACACAGAACACTAAAAGAGAACTGTATGTAATCCCATCTGGGGCATATATCCAGAGAAAAAGTAACTTCAAATGATATATGCACCCCGATGCTCACTGCAGCACTATTTACAACAGCCAGGATATGGACGCAAGCTAAATTCTTTCACAGAGGAACAAATAAAGATGAAGTCCATATATACAGTGGAATATTACTCACCCATAAAATAGAACAAAATAATGCCATTCGCAACAACATGAATGGACCTGCTGCTGCTAAGTCGCTTCAGTTGTGTCTGACTCTGTGGGACCCCAGATACAGCAGCCCACCAGGCTCCCCTGTCCCTGGGATTCTCCAGGCAAGAACACTGGAGTGAGTTGCCATTTCCTTCTCCAATCATGAAAGGGAAACGTGAAAGTGAAGTCACTCAGTCATGTCCAACTCTTCGCAATCCCATGGACTGCGGCCTACTAGGCTCCTCCATCCATGGGATTTTCCAAGCAAGACTAGTGGAGTGGGGTGCCATTGCCTTCTCTCTGAATGGACCTAGAGACTGTCAAACTGAGAGAAGTCAGACAGTGGAAGACAAATACCATGGGTGTGGAAGCTAAAAAAATGGTACAAATGAACTTATTTACAAAATATCAATAGCAACAGTCACAGTTGTCAAAAACACACTTACATTTGTTTTTTGTATTTGTTATTTGGTTACCAAGAGGGAAAGAGCAGTGGGAGGGATAAACTGGGAGATTGGGACTGACATATACACACTACTATAAATAAAATGGGTAACTAATAAGGACCTACTGCATGGCACCCCACTCCAGTGCTCTTGCCTGGAAACTCCCATGGACGGAGGAGCCTGGTAGGCTGCAGTCCATGGGGCCGCTAAGAGTCGGACACTACTGAGCGATCATTTTCAATTCTCCCTTTCATGCACTGGAGAAGGAAATGGCAACCCACTCCAGTGTTCTTGCCTGGAGAATCCCAGGGACAGGGGAGCCTGGTGGGCTGCTGTCTCTGGGGTCGCACAGAGTCGGACACGACTGAAGCGACTTAGCAGCAGCAGCATAGCACAAGGAAATCTCCTCAATATTCCCTAATGACACAGGTGGGGAAAAGAATCTTTAAAAGAGAGTGGATATATGTGTTTCTGTGTTTCTGTGTGTGTGTGTGTGTGTGTGTGTGTGTGTGTAAACTGATTCACTTTGGTGCAGCAGAAACTAAAACAACATTGTAAATCAACTATACTCCAAGAATTTTTTTTTAAATGCGTTGCCTGGATTTCCCTGGCAGTCCAGCAGTTAAGACTCCAGGCTTCCAATGCAGGAGGCATGGATTGAATCCCTGGTTGGGGAACTAAGACTCCTGTATGCTGAGTAGTATGGCCAATAAACAAATAAGTGCATAGCCTATATTATCCTCCTGCTCCCCACTTTAGAAATAAAATTCCCAAGAATTAGAGCCATTCCACACTACAGTTATGAATTAAAAATCTGGGGTAATTATGAAGAATCAAAAGTTCTTTTTCAACAGTAGTCTGAAATGCTATATGATAATTACTGGCTGAACACGAAAGAGTAACATTCCTAACAGTGAGTGATCTTGCTTTTCTTGGCTGAACAAATTTGTATCAGTAACATACACAGCTATAGCTATGGTCATTTTTTTCTAATGTTTCTTTTACTCCGACAAAGAAATAGATGCTGTGATAAGTATAGAAATATACTTTTTATTGTATATTGTGAAAATATAGAAATGTTTTAAAATCTGGTTATCAGTATCCCCCAAAGCTACAGACACTGAATAACAGCTGTATGTGTACAACCTTGTACCTACCACAGCACTCTGACAACTTCCCCTTGAAACTCTCCAAAACAGATAGTACATGAGGTGTACCTAATTTAACCACTTCTCTTTACTAAATCTTTTAAGTAATCTTCAATTTTCTTCAATATAAATAATGCATCAATGAACATTTTTGGATAGAAAGCTTTTTTCAGGATAAAAGAAATATGGTTGATCCATGCAAAGGAATAATATTCACTACAAAAAGGGATGAGTACTTACACACGCTAAAACATGGCTCAACCTTGAAAAACAAACACTAAATGAAAGAAGCCAGTTATAAAAAATGCAAATGGTACAATCAGTTTGAAAAAGTTCAGTAGTACCTCAGAATGTTAAACATCAAGTCACAACATAACCCAGCATTTCTACTCCTAAGTATGTATCTAAGATAAAACACACATCCACACTAAGTTCGAAGTAAATATTCATAGCACTATTATTCATAGTAGCCAAAATGTGGAAATGAACCAAATATCCATTAACTGATGAATGGATTAACAAAATGTGGTACAGATTCCTACAAATGAGTAACATTCAGCCATATTAGAGAATGAAGTGCTGATAAATGGCAAGCAGAGATGAACCTTGAACATTACGCTACGTGAAGAAAGCCACGCACAACAGGCCACAAACTGTACAAACTCACTCACATAAAATGTTCATGCGAAGTAAATCCAGAAAGAAAACAGACTGGGAGGAAGGGAGGAATGGGGAATGACTGCTAACTTCTTTTAGAAGTGATAAAAATATTCTAAAATTAGATAGTGGTGATGCATGCACATACTTTTAAAAGGTGAATTATGATTTATAAATTACAAATCTGACACCAATTGCAATGTGAAGAAAACACCAACATCAAGTGATTCTCCAACACCAACTGGGGGTCATACAATTCACCTCAATTCTGACAGCATCTACCTACAGATAGCATCACATCCTGTAAGTTAAGGGCTGAGTCCTTTAAGACGGCTCCCCCGCCCTTCAGAAGTCAAATTATAACCCTGGTTGTCACTGTGTTTCTGAGCGTCCTACAAACTCCTCAAAAGTTTGATTAATTTGCTAGATCCACTCACAAAATTCTGAGAAATATTTCACTTACTAGACTACCAGCTTATTAAAAAAAAAAAAAGGTATAATTCAAGAACAGTCCTGTGATACACTGGGCAAGTCATGGGGCAAGGGGCACAGCGTTTCCATGTTCTGAGGACTCAAGCACTCAGCACCTCCACGTGCTCACCCAGCACTCAGCACCTCCACGTGCTCACCCAGCACTCAGCACCTCGACGTGTTCACCAAATCTCTGCTTTTCAGATTTTTATGGAAGTTTCACTATATGGAAATTGACTGACTGAATCATGGCACTGGTGATTCAACCTCCAACCGCCTTCCTCTCCAGGTCAGAGGGGTGTAGGACTGAAAGTTCCAACCCTCCTCTAATCACTCCTTCGGTTTCCCTGGCAACCAGTCCCCAACCTCACAAGCCTTTCAAAGTCGTTCATTAACATAACAAAAGATACCTTACCCTCTCTCCCCACTCTGGGAAATCCCAATGGTTTTAGGAGCTCAGTGCCAGAAACTGGGACTAAGACCAAATAAATATTTATTACAAATCCAATATCTGAATAAAGCTGTTACAAAAAAAGACATTAACATCCTCCCTCCAAAAAAAAAAAAAAAAAGGGTGGGGCGTTAAAGGAAGGTTACTTCCTGAGGGTTTACTCTTAGAGGCAGAAATACGACTAGCAAATATGATATTTGCCAAACTGTATTCACAAAGGGTTCTACAGATTTTTATGTTCTCTCTAGCAAAGTATTTAGTATCTATGTCACCGTACTGGGGTGAAAAAGCACCATTTTGTAAATATGAAAAAAAGAGACTGGCTATTGATCATTATTAAAGTTGAACACTTCTTCCCTATTTCAGTTATATTTTTCTTTTGCAAAGGGTCAGCTGGTTAATTGTTGGCCTTTAATACAGACATCTTTATGTATGCAACTGTTACACATAAACATTTTTATTTCTCACTAAACAGAAATCAGTTACTTTCTTACATTCTGGCCAGCAATAATTAACTCATCCTGAGTTCTCCTTCAGCCTTTAACTTTAAAGTTTTCCTTGAGGTGAGTCTGAGTGAACTCCGAGAGATGGTGATGGACAGGGAAGGCCTGGCATGCTGCAATTCATGGGGTCACAAAGTCGGACACGACTGAGCAACTGAACTGAACTGAGGTCAAAATACTCTTTAAAAAAGTTGCAATAACCACTCTCCCCCTCAAATAGGCAGACTGATGTGGCACTACAATGTGAGTCCACTTGGATTACATATATTTCCACTTTTCTGAACACAAATGACTCTTAAGGTAATTGTCCAAAGTGACTTGCAGAGATACTTTCAAATAATACCGAGCAGTAAAAAAGAAAAAAACTATTGACACCTACTACTGACACCTTCTACAGGCCAAAGTAGAAGTACTGTGTACTTCATTTAATCCTAACAAACCTACTACCCTCACTTAATCAAAAAAAAAACATAAAAGTCACCAAAGGTAGGATCCTGCCATACAGAAAATATACAGCAAAGTTATGAATCAAACTGAGGTGTGCCTGATTCTAAAGTCCACATTCTTTGTGCCCTTTATAGCTCTTCCCAAGCTATCAGACAAGACTTTGAATACCAGTTCTGCCAATTACAACGTGACTAATTATTTCTAAGCTTCCTCAGTGTATATGTACCATTTTTACAGAAATAGTCATTAGTCACAAAATAAATATAAAAATGGGAGGCTTAAAAACTCACTGCAAAATGGAATTTTAAAAATACCAATTTTAAAAACAGCAAGATGGAATAATTCTAAACACTTTTCTTGAATTTATCAAGATTCAAGATACCTACCAACAAGCAAAGGTCCTTGCATATCCATTTACAAACATGTGAATCACTCAGTGAAAAACCATTTTTTAGGGACTGACTGCCAGTCCTAATTTTAGCCAATGAATGCATCATTTTTTCAGCAGAAAAAGCCACATCAACTACATTGCTTTTTATTCTCCTTTACCACATGACAGATGTTTTCAGCAATATATGCACTATCCAGGAAGCAGCACCGTGTGGAGCAGCAGAAACGGCTACATGAGCTGCCTACGAGATAAAGACTTCAGGGCCTGGTGAGCGAGCAGTAACACGACACAGAACAGGACAAGGTTGAGAAGAACAAATCAAACCAAGAAATCATCTGCTCTACCCTGTGTAACGGATACCACTGTGGTGACAGAAAAACCATTTGAGTTATACAACTCCCACAGGACCCTTCATGAGCTTTAAAAACTGCCATTTTAAGACCAAACCCTCTACCTGACAAGATTAGGACTGACATCCAAAGGATACCACATACCAGTAACAATCCCACAAAGATTTCCACACTCATGAGACAAAAAAAAAACCTGAACATTGAAACAAGAATCCATATACCAACATTTTCATCTTCCAAGAACTCATTCACTCTTCATTCAAAAAGGGTAGCATTATCTGATAAAATTAGATGAAGTCCTTCAATAAAACACATTTTTCTTTTAAAGTATCTTAGTATTAAAGTATCAATATGATTTCGGGCAAACCAAAAAACAGGAACTTATGTACAGCCCCCTACTTTATACTGGGCTATTGTTAAAATAATTCTACTGTACATAGACTCATGTACTGTTTTCCTTAGCTGGTATAATACAATCAGGCTATTGTGCAATGGTAAGAGGGCCCTTAAGAAAAAAATTAATGCTGAAATAATTCTTGTCTTAACTTTCTACATTCTACTCTCTATAAGCACCATTGTTTTCGATCACAACTTTAGTTTTACCCTGTATCAACAAAATTTCCACTCTGTAAGATCCTTTCAAACAAATAATAAAAAGTAATGCTTTTATAAAGATCACACTATTTGGTAACGTACAACATTATAGAATAGTATATGTACTAAGATCTTGCTTTTGTAGAAAAACACTTATTTGTTGATTTGTCTGGAAGGACATTCATCAAAACTAGTAGATATCTTAGGTAGTTATGTTAACTAAGTAACAGTTATCTTAGCAGTTATCTTAAGGATTATGGATGTGCTTTTATTTTTTAGATTTTATGTGTATTCTGATTATCTGCATTAAACACGGTATTTTTTTTAAGCTTGTGCATAAGACAGAACAATTTGAATTAAAGAAACCTGTGAGCCACATTTTATTCAATACCACCAATTCAAACCCACATATTCAGAGTTAAGATAATGCAACTGTTACTCGAGAAATGTTACTGAAATCCCCTCAGTCAACAAGGTTCAGTTTTTAAACATAAATCCCTTCAAACAGGAAAATGGTGCCTATAAGAAAGATGTAACTTCATGTCTGTTTTTACAACTGGGGTAAAGGTGGAAAGTGGCTTGGAATGCCCAGGTGACCACAGATAAGGAAGACCACAGGGGACAACGACTAACACTTGAGAAACCAAACAAAGTAACTTCACTGATTTAGACACTGATTCGTAAAGGAAAGCACAGAAGAGCAGAAAATGAGTAAATCAGAGAGAGTAAATACCTACAGGGTGCTAATGGGAAAAAGAAAAAACCGAATGCCCGCATATTTATGTAAATCATTCTGAAAAGCAAATTTTAAAAATTATCTAACAATTTATAACTCAATTGAACCAACTCTGGTTTCTTCACCAGAAAAAGCATGCCTTTCAGTTAAGACTCAGTAGCAGAGCCAACAACACCCTTAGAAATATCTCAAGACCTTCTGTGCCTGCTTTTGGAAAGAACTAGTTAAAAACGAGGTAAACAGCTAAGCAATTAATATATAAACAGCCAATTTTTACATATTAAATCAATCTAGAAGTAACTGTCAGATGTGTAGGGAATGCAATTTTGAAAAAACACACAAGGTAAAAGCACAATTTTATTTTATTTTTAATTTTATTGACTCACATAAAGAAAATGTCTTTCAACCATAGTAAGAAACTCCACTCACTCCAGTGTTCTTGCCTGGAGAATCCCAGGGACAGGGGAGCCTGGTGGGCTTCCGTCTATGGGGTCGCACAGAGTCGGACACGACTGAAGCGACGTAGCAGCAGCAAGAAACTCCACTAAGACAAACCGTAAGAAACTGCCAATATTCAAGCATTTTTTTTTTAATCTATAAAAACAGCAATTTCATATGGTCCCACTCAAGAGGTCTAGTGATCGATATTTAACAACCATCTCTCTTTTGGGGAAAAAAGGCCCTGGTTTATAGCTTTTGCCCATTTTCCACTGTAGCTTGTTAATACACCATCACGGAACATGAAGCTGGAGAGAGACACACAATCACACCATCAGTTCACCAGCTCCAACACGCCACTGGTTCCACCGAATGCTCTGATCAAAGGACCTTCAGCATGGCTCCTAAAATCTTCTCCTTCTCTAAAACAAGCTGTTGCCTGAATTATCCAGTTTCCCACTTACGCTATGAAGAAAGTAAAACAGTGATGAGGGGGCAGGGGCTATTTTAAACTGAGCAGTGAGGAAATGAGTTGATATTTAAGTGAGATCTTAAAGATAAGAGGCCAACCGTAGGGGGAAGACTATTTCAGGCAGAGGAAACAACCCATGTAAAAGCCTTAATAAGGAAAGAACAAGCAGGACATGTTTAAGAAAACAAGCGTTAACGTGGCAAGCACGTAGGAGCAAGGATGAAATACTCCTGAGAGGGTGGCAGGGCTGCGGCGTATACACAGCGTGGTTCTCTTTCCGGGACGAGTATAGCTTGTCCTCTACTCTGAGTGGACTGGAGGCACTTTCACACAGTAGTTCCACAAATGTTAAAAGAATGAACGAACGCACACTTCAGTGAATCATTTTAACAATCCCTTATGAGACTTAGGCCAAAGCCTATTAATCTTATTACCCTTCTCAATATAATCATTCTGGTTACTTCTCAATTTATGTAGAACGCTATGAAGTTAAAGCAGTCTAAGTATGATGGGCATCAATCTATGAATATAGCTGAAATAAATGTAGTGGTTAAGACTATCCATCAGTTCAGAAATAATTATCTTATGAATCCAAGATGGTTATTTCATATGTGAAATACTAACATATGAATTCAGATAGCTGCTAAAAGTACAGAATGACAAATTCAATACTGTAGGAAAACATTTGCTAGCATGTCATCCGAAATGACTTTACACAGTAGGTAAGTAAGTTTTTAAAAAATTCTAATAGTCATATGTGTTTGTATAAATTAATTTGAATTTTATATTTAATGTGAAAGAAAAACAAAATACCAAGCCTGATTTATAGATATTATTGTTTAGGAGTTAAAGTATGTAACAAGCATAAACAAGTTAAATTATACCTGCATACTACAAAAACTGTAAAGATACATACATGTCTACACCTCTATGATCATGAAAATTAATTCCGTATTATTAGCCACAGAACAATCAGACAAGACAATCAAGACAGAAATTACTACATATTACACAAAAACAGTTAAATAGTTAAGACTGGTTTATAGGGAATATATGCCTGCACATAAAAAATTACTCATTCAGGAGCATCTAAGCCACCTATCTCAATAATTTATTTAAAAAGATTTCTTTAAATCAATAGGAAATGAGACCTGTAACTCAAAAAAAAAAAAATCTTTTTAAATCTTGTCTCATCAGAATGAAATAGTTTGCATATACTCTTGAACTCTCATTCCTACCTAAATATCAGGTAAGCTTAAGTTTAAATGTATTCAGTATCTTTCATTAAGAACACATATATACATGTAGTATGACTCAACAGGCATGTACACTAACATACCTAGCTGCTGCTTTACCACAGAATAGAGTAACTGTGCTGAGAGATTCCCCCTCGCCTTTGAGGGTAAGTAAACAGGCGGTGCAGTACCGAAGAGAGAAGGCCCAGTAGAAAATTTTTGTACCCTGAACATCCCTCCTGCAAACCTTGAAATTTCTGCTTGAGCGGTCTACAGAAGGAAAAAAAAAAAAAAGCTAAGAATACTGCCAGGAAAACTCCTCTTTTAGTAATGGCAACTGCCTTCCTTTAATAAAAGGAGTTTGGCAACAGAAAAACAATTAGTTTTGGTTTCAAGTCTCATCTGAGCCCATATTCCTGATAAAACAAAGGTAAGTACAGTCCCAGTGTCTACATCCACATAAATCAACAAGACTCAGAACTCAAGAAACAAAGCCTGAAGAAGTATATGCTCAGTTGCATCCAACTCTTTTCGACACCATGGACTGCACGCCACCAGGCTCCTCTGTCCCTGGGACTTTGCTGGCAAGAATACTGGAGTGGGTTGCCACTTCCTCCTCCAGGGGATCTTCCCGACCCAGGGATCGAACCTGTGTCTAACTGCAGGATGCTGCACCGTGTCTCCTGCACCGCAGGCCACCAGGGAAGCCCAAAAGAAATATGCGGCAAGCCAACAATAGTTTTCTTCTTAAAGTGGCTCCCTACTTTGAAATCCAGCTTTCCTTTATTCCATTTACCTTACTCTCTTTCCACTCCTTTCTCACCTCCTCTGTTGTTTACCATTTTCCTGGGTATTCTCACCTTCTACACATAAAAATTCATTTCAAACTTACCATTTTCTCTTGTATCTAAATTTGTGTTTACTCAATTCTTATGGGATTATATGGTTTTAGGTGAAATACTTTTACTTGAAATACTTTTACTTAAGAGAAACATACACATAAGCTGTTATCAAAGACATAATAACAAGCAGCCACTCACTTAGCAAGTGTGACTGCCCATCAGGTACAGGATTGTGCTTGGCAGGTACCGGGAAACTTACGTTTCCGGTGTGGGACAAGCCAAGGAGAAACTAGGAGGACACGTCATCAGAGAGGTCAGGCACACAGATGATGGAAGACCTGGGAGGCACTGCTGTATTCTGGCATTTACTCTGAATGATACGGGAAAATCACCAAAGTGTTTTGAATATAGGAGCAAAATAATTAGACTTTCATTTCAAATGGACTGCCCATTGCTATGTTCATGAGAAAAGAGAAGAGCAAAAGCAGCAGGGAGACCAGACAGGAGATGACTAATAACACAGGTGAGAGACGATGGCTACGTGGGGTCGGGGGAGGGGAGCGCAGATAAAGACAGAAAGCTGCGGTCATGTTTATTCTTTAATTTTTAAAAAGTTTTTTTTGTATTTTGCTGTACTGACAAAACACACAAAATTTCACTGTGGCACATGGGCCCCATGGCATATGGAATCGTACTCCCCCAGGGCAGGAATCAAACCCACATCCCCTGCACTGGAAGGATTCTTAACCACTGGATCACCAGGAAGTTCCCATATTTATTCTTATGGTAGCTTTTAAGGTAAATAAAGGACACATTCTCATGATACACTATTTTGAATTAGTGTGAATGTGTAAGAAAGAGGAATCAAGAATGTCTACAAGGTTACAGTCAGAGAAACAAAAGATGCAGTTCAGTTCAGTCAGTTGTGTCTGACTCTGTGACCCCATGGACTGCAGCATGCCAGGCCTCCCTGTCCAACACCAATTCCTGGAGTTTACTCAAACACATGTCCATTGAGCCAGTGATGCCATCCAACCATCTCATCCTCTGTCGTCCCCTTCTCCTCCCACCTTCAATCTTTCTCAGCATCAGGGTCTTTTCAAATGAGTTAGCTCTTCCCATCAGGTGGCCAAAGCACTGGAGTTTCAGCTTCAACATCAGTCCTTCCAGTAAATATTCAGGACTGATTTCCTTTAGGATGACTGGTTGGATCTCCTTAGAGTCCAAGAGACTCTCAAGAGTCTTCTCCAACACCACAGTTCAAAAGCATCAATTCTTAGGCATTCAGCTTTTTTATAGTCCAACTCTCAAATCCATACATGACTACTGAAAAAACCATTGCTTTGACTAGATAGAACTTTGCTGGCAAAGTAATGTCTCTGCTTTTTGATATGTTGTCTAGGTTGGTCATAACTTTTCTCCCAGGGAGCAAGTGTCTTTTAATATCATGGCTACAGTCATCATCTGCAGTGATTTTGGAGCCCAAAAATATAAAGTCTGCCACTGTTTCCCCACCTATTTGCCAGGAAGTGATGGGACCAGATGCATGATCTTAGTTTTCTGAATGTTGAGTTTGAAACCAACTTTTTCACTCTCCTCTTTCACTTTCATCAAGAGGCTCTTTAGTTCTCCTTTATTTTCTACCATAAGGGTGGTATCATCTGCATATCTGAGGTTACTGATATTTCTCCCAGCAATCCTGATTCCAGCTTGTGCTTCATCCACCCCAGCATTTCTCATGATGTTCTCTGCATATAAGTTAAAGAACCAGGGTGACAATATATAGCCTTGACATACTCCTTTCCCAACTGGGAACCAGTCTGTTGTTCCATGTCCAGTTCTAACTGTTGCTTCCTGACCTGCATACAGATTTCTCAGGAGGCAGGTCAGGTGGTCTGGTATTCCCATCTCTTTAAGAGTTTTCCACAGTTTGTTGTGATCCACACAGTCAAACGCTTTGGTACAGTCAATAAAGAAGTAGTAGATGTTTGTCTGGAACTCTCTTGCTTTTTTGATGATCCAATGGATGCTGGCAATTTGATCTCTGGTTCCTCTGCCTTTTCTAAATCCAGCTTGAACATCGGGAAGTTCCCGGTTCATGTACTGTTGAAGCCTGGCTTGGGTTCAGTTGACATTTAATAAAATAAGGCAAACTGGAATAGGAACAACCACTGGAGTGGGAGAGGGAGGAAGAATGAGGAGTTCAGTTCTGACAGGTTAAACTGGGATATCTAACTGAAAATGTTGACTAGCCAGCTGAAGGTTAGGAAAGAGATCCAGGTGAGAGATAACATTCTTAGCTTGAAATACATGATAATTCCAGCTGGAGGCTGAGATGAAATCACAGAAGACTGTGTATAAATACAGAAGAGGTCTAAACACAGAGGTCTAGGACACTGCCTTATTTTTCAGAAGTTGGGGCAACAAAAAGGAACCAGCAAAAGAAAGTGAAAATCAGCAGTAGTGTCCCAGAAACAAAGGGAGGAAAAATTTCAAAGAGAAACTCACTGACCGCTTTCAAACGCTTTAGCTGCTACATCCAGTGAGATTAAGATTGAGAACTGACTAGGGAATTTGTTACCAAGGAGGTCACCAGTAAGCAATCTCAACAAGAACTGTTTAGGTAGCAGGGAAGGTGAAGAAAAAAAAAAAAGGAAATTTTCTGCTGCATCCAAGACAGAGAGGGAGTGCTGGTGGCCACAAATAACAACGCTTTTGAAGAACAGCAGCTGAATAAAAATGTGCTATTGTAGTACGTTTGTTTTTAAAGATGGGAGATATTTTAGCGTATCTACATGCTGATAGGAATTGCAATACAAATGGGAAACACTAATGAGACAGCTCACTGGCTGGCAGGAGAATGGGATGAATCCTGAGGCAATGCAATGGCCCTGAAAGGAAGTGGACAGAACCAAGAGCAAGAGAAGAGGTGATGATCATAGCAAATAGGAAGTGCATACAGTCTGGGTACAGATGCAAGGAGACATGCAAAGTTTTTGCCTGATTGCTTTCATTTTTAATACACAGGAAACAAGGTCATCAGCTGAAAATGAAGAGAAAAGAGGCACCAGAGGTTTGAGGAGATGTGTAAAATAGTCATTTGGGCAGCTGGTGGAGTAATTCCACCAGGGATCCACTGATACTATGATTAAGGACTGTGAACAGCACAAAGGACCCTCCTTGGCCAAGACAAATGGAGAACAAGTCAGCATAGGAATGTCTTCCTTGATTCAAGCCCAGCTGTAGGTATCAGCTGGGTGGGGGGCTGGGGAGGAGGAAGGTTGGTGATTACCAGGTAAGCACATTAAGTGAGAGGCACTAAACAAGAACTGGATCTGTGTGCTCAGTTGCGCCAGACTCTTTGCAACCTCATGGACTGTAGCCCACCAGGTTCCTTTGTCCATGGGATTCTCCAGGCAAGAATTCTGGAGTGGGTTGCCAGCCCTCCTCCAGGGAATCTTCCCAGGGATTGAACCCATGCCTCTTGCATTTCCTGCATTGGCAGGTGAATTCTTTGACACCTGGGAAGTCCAAAAGAGAACTGAGGATATACAAAAGCAAAAAATTTTAACAGTGGACTATGGATTCAAAGTAGGGTAAATAATCAAGTAAGCATGTAGAAGAAGGGGGCTCAGGGCACTTAAAAAGGGAGCAGCAGCAATGAATCGTAGGTCCCAGACACAGAAGTACAGTTCACGTTGGGGGTCCTCAACAGATGGAGCTACAAAGATAGCAAGCTGAAGCCCTGACAGAATGCTTGAAAGTGTGTCCTGTGAAACAATAAAGTACAGGCGGGTCTGGTTAAAATGTAACAGAACTACTTTAAAGACTAAAGCAAAACCCCTCCCCAGGCACAGTGAGCCTGCAGATGAGGGTAACTAGAAGCCTAAGGGACTGGAGCTGAAGAATACCACAGGAATCGTAGCTGGAGGTTCCCACACATGGAATCCCCAAGAAAACCATTTCCAGCACTGCTCTGGAGCCAGCTTTGAACAAACTGTCCAACTCAGAAGGCACAGCGGCCACATGAAAACCACACCTGTCCCCCCAGACCCCTTTCTTTCCCCCCTGAGCTGGATCCCGGACAGGTGATTCCAACAGCATACTAAAGAGGAGCTGGCAGAGTTAAAAAAAAAAAAAAAAAAAGAGGGGAAAAAAAAAAAAGTAAAAAAAGAGAAACTGATTCTCAGGACTCCTCCTCCAAAGTAGACCTTTTGCTCTGAAGCAGTTCAGAGCTACGAAGAAAAGTTCTATGGCAGGTAAGAGTTGAATACATTGTTATTCTGAACACACGCCTTCTAATGACAAAAATAAGACTCTGTACATGTTCGTCACTCAGTTATGTCCGGCTTTTTGCAACCCCATGGACTGTAGCCCATCAGGCTCCCCTGTCCATGGAATTCTCCAGACAAGAATACTGGAGTGAGTAGACATTCACTTTTCCAGGGGGCCTTCCTGATCCAAGGATCAAACCCAGGTCTCCTGCATTGCAGGCAGCTTTTTACTGTCTGGGCCACTAAGGAAGCCCCTAAAATAAGACTACTACTGACAAATAAGCAGACTTTTTACCACCTAGAACTAGACAAGCTACCTGGTTTTCCTAAGGGCTGGAGATTCAGGGAAAGACAATCTCTAGGGAGGCCTTGAAGGTACAGTGAGAGAAAGGAAGTTGTTTTCTGCTTAAACTCTTACCAAGTCCCATCCATTGCATCCCTACAAATATCCAAGGGCTCCCACTATTAGGTGCTAAATATATCCAAAAAATTCATTTTTGCTTTACTGAGCAAAAAGTAAACACAGATTAAATTAAATGAAGCAAAACGATTTTGGTTTAGTACAAGATGCTTGCTGCTGCTAAGTCGCTTCAGTCGTGTCCGACTCTGTGCGACCCCATAGACGGCAGGCCACCAGGCTCCCCCGTCCCTGGGATTCTCCAGGCAAGAACACTGGAGTGGGTTGCCATTTCCTTCTCCAATGAATGAAAGTGAAAAGTGAAAGTGAAGTCGCTCAGTGGTGTTCGACTCTTAGCAACCCCATGGACTGCAGCCTACCAGGCTCCACCATCCATGGGATTTTCCAGGCAAGAGTACTGGAGTGGGGTGCCATCGCCTTCTCCGACAAGATGCTTACGTATATTCAATTCTAAAGATTTAATAAAAAATCTTAGTCTTCTCATTTTCTTGAAACTGTTTTGTTATTTTTCTAACTTTGTGAATTACAAGCTTAATTTAAACACATTTAAAATCAATACTTATTTGTTGGGACTTCTCCGGTGATCCAGTGGCTGAACGACATTCTCTCCCAATGCAAGGGGCCCGAATTTGATCCCTAGTCAGGGAACTAGATCCCACATGCTGCAACTAAGAGTTTGAATGCTGCAACTAAAGATCCTGCATGCCTAAACTAAGACCTGATGCACATAAATAAATAAGGAAATAACTTTTAAAAAAGAAATGCTCATTAAAAAATAATCAATACTTAAAAAATTATAATAGACTCAAAAAACAAAAAAGAAAAATCTTTTTTTAAAAAGCATGAATTTCTGGGTAAGCTTCCAAATGGAAACAGTGCTCAAAATTCAGTCATCCTCAAATACACCTAAATTGAACACGGCATTATCTAACGCTTTCTAGAAAAAGAGGGAGTTTGTTCTATTACAATCCATTTTGACTAAAATAGATTTGCAGGTATTTTAATAGTATTGTGATAAAGATAACTCATCACCAAATCTTGGACTTTCAGCTCAAAAACTCCCTTTGGATGAGGTCCCAAAGCAGTTTCAGCTGAATCTTGCCCTGTTCATTACTTGTCAGTTATTATAGAAAGTGCAACTATACTTAAGCTTTGAACTGAGGTAGCAGAATGTATTAAGTTAATAATTAACAAGCTAAATTCCAAGTTTCTCCAGGTAGTATGAAAAAAATCAGAATAAAAGCCCTCACCAAACTACTGAAGATAAGCACCATGTTTCACTCAGTTCCTCTCAAGAATGCACACGGAACCCATAACGTCCTCCCCCCGAAACAGACCTAAAACTTCACTAACAATTAACATTCAATAAATGTTAAAATATTACTTTCATAAGAACTGAGATTAAGCACACTGAAATAGATGAAAGGCAATATTGCAACTGACAGAAAAGTCTTATGGAGCCTTAACAAAGTATTTGAGACTCATCCTAAAGCAGATGAGAAATCTAAACGCGATATCTCTCGTGATTATCTTCTTTCACAACAGAGACAACTGGGACCTAAAAACACACTAACCACCGCTCCTACTGAATAAACGTGCGATCAGGTTAAAGCACTTTCGAATGTTAACTGATGGTTTCTCTCAATCTGTTCCGACAATATGGGCACAGTTGCAATGTCTTACCAGTGTGTTTCTTAATAACTTTACTAATTACATCTGATAAAGAACACACCTTCTAAATTATTCTAAAGGATATTACAGCAACAAAAAAGACAACTGCCTACAAGTCAAACATATCTTGACGAAAAAAGCGTCAGCACACTTCAAGTGTTCCAACAATCATGAAGCGGAATGATCCTCAGATTTATTTAGCCTCAAAACATTATAAATTACTCCAAGGTAGGAATAATGCTTTGAAAACACAGTATTTTTTTAAGGTACAACAATAAAAAAAAACCCAGTCATTATGAGTTCTAATTTACTGGTAAAATGATTTTAACATGTCTCAATGCTGCTGACTGTCAAGAACCCTGGTAAAATTCTTACCCCAAAAAGAGTAAGCACTTTTTGTTCAACACATAATGCTTACATTATTCCTACCATCACTATTATCATTTGTAACTGGGTTTCTCAACAGACTACAAGGAGTACACATGTGCATTACCAACTCATCGTTTCTGTAAGAACTACATATTTAAAGAAAAACTAACACAACACTCTAACACTAAAGTTTAAGAGATTACTTTCCTTATTATCTGTAGGAACCATAAAAAACTATTAGTAAAGTCAAAAAATCTGAAAATTCTATTTAAACGCATACAAAAGCTTCAACACCATATATAAGGTGTTAACATGTCAAAAAAGTCCACCTAAATTCAAAAGTTATCTGTAAAAACTTAATATACTTTAATTATCAACGTTGACTTTGCAGCACATTAATTTGGACTTCTGAAGAATCCAAATAAAAATAAGTACCTTCTTCTTATATGGAAATAAGAAAAAGCAGACAACACAACCTTTATGTTAAGAATAAATGCAATACTACAAATCATTCTCTTTTTAGCAAGTTTTACCAGTTTTAACACTAGATGGAAAGTTCAAATATGGAACCACAAATCATTACTCAGAGGCCTTCACTTGCACTACTATCAATGCAATACTACATTTATTTGCAAATAGCGACTAAAACGTCAAAATAAAACTTCTGAAGAAGTGCTTTATTTAAAAATACTTCTTATAGGAAAGGAATCCACTAGTGCCCCTGGGAGATTTTTAAAAGCAGAACATGTTGTACTGCAAAGATTATTTACAGAAAACAGAATCAGAAGTACATTACTATTCAGTAAATACACTGTATCAAAAACATCTAATATGGGGTAGAGAACAGAAATACTAGTTTGTTAAAAGTCTGCGTCCCTTCATTAAAAAAATATGGATTTTATTAAACTGACAATAGGAAAATGTAACCCAGTAATAACCTTAGCCCTATAAAGTTACTTATTAACCTCTAAATAGACTGCTATGAATCTACACTTCCTGCTGTTCACCTGCCATCTTTTTCAATTTTAAATAGGCACTAAGGGTGTAAGACAGACCGTCCTTGCAACATCAATAATGAGGAAAGAACACACTCAGCTTAAGCTTAAGAAAAAGATAATTGTGGGTTTTGTCTGCTCCGAAGAATCAGCACCCAACACAGGTGCCAGCATAAAATAGGTGCTTAATGAATATCTGTAGAGTAAGTGGTGAGGTTTAATTATATTATTGCAACATTAGCTTTCTTCCCTTAAGAGTTCCCCCTTGCTCAAAAAAGCAACTCAAAACCATGCCAGATTCCCTCAAAAGCACAAAAACTTCTCTATTCATAGTGAAATATAAAGCTGGGTCTCAAAAGAATCAAATATCAATAGAAAACAAGCCACTCTTCTTCACCTTCTCTATTCTTTCAAAACAAAATTAGATCAATAATGTTGATTTTTAAGAAACATCAAAATGTCTACCAACTTTCCTCAAAATTAAAAAAAAAATTCACATTTCAAACGTATTCTCTACGCTCCTAATGTTGAAAATAACTGATTTTTCAACACTTTCTTGGATGAAATAAAAAAAACAAGATTATAAACCAAAATAACGTGTTTGCCAATTTTTTCCTTCATCTGAATTAGAGGGTCTGTGTCTAAATTTTTACTAGCTATGAGATCAGCTTTGTCTGACATTTCAAAATTCACTTTCACGCGTTTTACTGAATATATACTATACGTCAGGCCCTTTAACAAAATGTTAATTTCGTAAACTGAACATTAGCACCAAAGTCCCCTTCAGAAGCCTGTCACTTAAAATAAGAGCAGCAGCTAAAAAAGACTCTCAGTGTTTCCCGTACACCTTAAGTCGGCGTACCGAGGCTCTTTTCACCTATTCATGCGGCATCAGCGAGCCGCTACCTACCACACCCGCTACCAAAAAATCACTAGTAAAGCGGCAAGCGCTGGGTAAAACAACCTGTAAGAGTAGGACGAGCTCCTCTTCGGAGGTGGCCAGGGCTTTTTCTCCGCTGCCCAAAGCGAACCGCGGCGAGACCCGCGGGCGGCTCGCGCCGGGCGCCCCTGGCGAGAGTCCGACTCCGAGCCGCGGGCCCCGCCCCGCCGAAACTCTCACCTGGAGGACCCGGGCCCTCCGCCCGCGCCCTGCACCACCCTCCCGACGCGCAGACCGCAAAGTTTGGGGGAGGGGGAGCCTTCATTTCCACGTTACAACAGGGCGGGCTCTCACCCGCCCGCCAGTCTTGAATCCGGAACAGAGTCTGGAACCCCCTCCCAGAAGGAATGGAAGAAACACCAAAGCCAGGGTCCGCAGGAGGATGTCGCCCAGACCTGAAAATGGAGCCGCAGGCTCAGCCCGCAGCGCACGGCGGGCAGGGCCGGGCCGCACTCGCCCCGGAGCCCTCGGCGGTAGGGGTTCGGGGCGTCGGGCCTCCGCCCCCGGGGCCGCGAGGGCGAGGTGGGAGGCCCGGGGCGCGCCCCGGGCCGGAGATGCACTCACCGTAGCCTTTTGTCTCCGCCGCTCGCTCCGGCAGCAGCCGCTCTCGGCGCCGGCTCCGCGGCGGCTGTCCCCCCACGCCCGCAGCTGCGCTCCCGGCGCGCTCGCCGCTTCCTGGCCCCGCCCTCCACGCCCAGGCTCGCGCGCAAGTCTGTTGTGATCTCTCCCTTTTCATTTCTAATTTTATTCATTTGATTTTTCTCCATTTGTTTCTTGATGAGTCTGGCTAATGGTTTGTCTATTTTATTTATCCTTTCAAAGAACCAGCTTTTGGCTTTGTTGATTTTTGCTATGGTCTCTTTTGTTTCTTTTGCATTTATTTCTGCCCTAATTTTTAAGATTTCTTTCCTTCTACTAGCTCTGGGGTTCTCCATTTCTTCCTTTTCTAGTTGTTTTAGGTGTAGGGTTGCTAAACATAGTTTTGAATTTTAGTATCCCTGGAGAAGGGAATGGCTACCCACTCCAGTGTTCTTGCCTGGAGAACTCCATGGACAGAGAAGCCTGGTGGGCTACAGTCCATGGGGTCTCAAAGAGTTGGACACGACTGAGTGACTCTCTCTCTCTCTCTCACACACACCCCCCCCATCATGTACCATCTGCTGCACATGTCCAATAGACTTTTAAGATTCAAGAATTTTTATCATGAATAATGACTCCATGGGTCTTAGCCTCATAGAAATTATGTTTGGACTAGACACTGAGGAGTCATTTTGGATTTCTGGCTTACCAAGGGGTCCTGAAAAATTGTAATTTCTAGGTATAGCAACTTAATCCATTGAGGTGGATATGAAATAATTAAATAGCAAAAATTCACATGACTAGCTAGGAGGCATTTGATGTGTGAGACAAGAAAAATAACTCCTGACCAGAATAAGAATTTTGTTTTTAAAGTATGAATTAACATTTTCTCCAGAAAGGCAGGGTGGTCTGAATAATCCTTCCGACTATCACAGCAAGCAAAGGGAAAAAGCATAGAGATATAAAAGATGTCTCTCAAATGCCTCTCCTTCAATCCCAATACCTAAAGCAGCTGCACTGTAGATTACATTGTTGTTCTTTAGGTGATAAATCTTATGCGACTCTTTGCAACCCCATGGACTGCAGCATGCCAGGCTCCCAGATCTCCACTATCTCCTAGAGTTTGCTCAAATTCATGTTATCCAACTATCTCATCCTCTGTCATCCCCTTCTCGTCTTGACTGCAATCTTTCCCAGCATCAGGGTCTTTTCCAATGAGTCAGCTCTTCGCATGAGGTGGCCAAAGTATCGGAGATTCAGCTTCAGCATCAGTCCCTCCAGTGAATATTCAGGGTTAATTTCCTTTAGGGCTGCAGTTCATGGGGTTGCAGGAGTCTGAGACGACTTAGTGACTAAACCAACATTTGCCACAAAGTGATGGAACCAGATGCCATGATCTTGGTTTTTGGAATCTTGAGTTTGAAGCCAGCTTTTCCCCTCTCCTCTTTCACTTTCATCAAGAGGCTTCCTAGTTCCTCTTTGCTTTCTGCCATTTGAATGTTATCATCTGCATATCTGGAGTTGTTGATATTCTCCCCCAGCAACCTGGATTCCAGCCTGCACTTCATCCAGCCCAGCATTTAGTATGGCACACTGCATAGAAGTTAAATAAACAGGGTGAAAATATACAGCCTGACATCCTCCTTTACCTGTTTGGAACCAGCCTGTTGTTCTGGTGGTTCCATGACCAGTTCTAGCTGTTGCTTCTTGACCTGCATACAGATTCCTCAGGAGACAGGTAAGGTGGCCTGGTATTCCCATCTCTTTAAGAATTTTCCACAGTTTATGGTGATCCATATGGTCAGAGGCTTTAGTGTAGTCAGTGAGGCAGAGACGTAGATCTTTTTCTGGAATTCTCTTGCTTTTCCTATGACCCAGCAGATGTTGGCAATTTGATCTCTGGTTCTTCTGCTTTTTGTAAATCCAGCTTGAACATCTGAGAATTCTCGGTTCCCATACGGTTGAAGCCTAGCTTTAAGGATTTTTGAGCAATACCTTGCTAACATGTGTAATGACCACAATTGTACAGTAGCTTGAACATTCTTTGGCATTGCCTTTCTTTGGGATTGGAATGAAAAACTAAGTTTTCCAGTCCTGTGGCCACTGCTGAGTTGCTGGCACATTGAGAGCAGCACTTTCACAGCATCATCTTTCAGGATTTGAAACAGCTCAACTGGAATTCCATCACCTCCACTAGCTTTGTTTGTCATGATGCTTTCTAAGGCCCACTTGACTTCACATTTCAGAATGTCTGGCTCTAGGTGAGTGATCACACCATTCTGATCATAATATCTTCTGCTTCTGTTAGGTCCATACCATTTCTGTCCTTTATTGAGCCCATCTTTGCATGAAATGTTCCCTTGGTATCTCTAATGAAAAACTAAGTTTTCCAGTCCTGTGGCCACTGCTGAGTTGCTGGCACATTGAGAGCAGCACTTTCACAGCATCATCTTTCAGGATTTGAAACAGCTCAACTGGAATTCCATCACCTCCACTAGCTTTGTTTGTCATGATGCTTTCTAAGGCCCACTTGACTTCACATTTCAGAATGTCTGGCTCTAGGTGAGTGATCACACCATTCTGATCATAATATCTTCTGCTTCTGTTAGGTCCATACCATTTTGTCCTTTATTGAGCCCATCTTTGCATGAAATGTTCCCTTGGTATCTCTAATTTTCTTGAAGAGATCTCTAGTCTTTCCAATTCTGTTCTTTTCCTCTATTTGTTTGCACTGATCACTGAAAAGGCTTTCTAATCTCTCCTTGCTTTTCTCTGGAAATCTGCATTCAGTTGGATATATCTTTCCCTTTCTCCTTTGACTTTAGTTTCTCTTCTTCTCTCAGCTATTCATAAGGCCTCCTCAGACAACCATTTTGCCTTTTTGCATTTCTTTTTCTTGGGGATGATTTTGGTCACCACTTCCTGCACAATGTTACAAACCTCCATCCATAGTTCATCAGACATTCTGTTCACCAGATCTAATCACTTGAATCTATTTGCCACCTTCACTGTATAATCATAAGAGGTCTGATTTCCTTCAATTTAAGTCTGAATTTGGCAATAAGGAGCTCATAATCAGAGCCACAGTCAGCTCCTGGTCTTGTTTTTACTAACTGTATAGAGCTTCTCCATCTTTGGCTGGAGAGAATATAATCAATCTGATTTTGGTGTTGACCATCTGGTGATGTCCATGTGTAGAGTCTTCTCTTGTGTTGTTGGAAGAGGGTGCTTGCTATGACCAGTGGGTTCTCTTAGCAGAACATTGTTAGCCTTTGCCCTGCTTCATTCTGTACCCCAAGGCCATACTTGCCTATTACTCAAGGTATCGCCTGACTTCCTACTTTTGCATTCCAATCCCCTACGATGATAAGTACACCTTTTCCAGTGTTATTTCTCAAAGGTGCTAATTCTAGAAGCAGATTAGGTTTGGTCTGTACAATAGCAAATTAGGAAATTTGTTGGCTAATTTAACAGACATAAACTCGCTCAAGACTCCAAAGTTGAAGCCAGAATAGACCTTATTGTAACAGAGACCAGATTTCCTGGCAGAAATTGTCTAACTGTGAAAAGTTTGCACAGGTTTTGGAATCAGACATCTGCATTTTTGTCAAGTGCCTTGTGCCGTCCTGCCAAATCACCTTCTCTGTTTGAAGAATCTGCCACTGCATGTATAGGTCAAGTGGAAGTCAGGATCTAGACGCCCATGATGGAAGGAAAAATAAGAAGCTGGCTTACTGTTACTGACTGAATTGTGTGCCTACAGAATTTATGTGCTGACATCCTAACTCCAGTGTAACTGTAATTGGAGATAACGGTCTTTAGGAGGTAATTAAGGTTAAATGAAATCATAGGGGTAGGGCTCTAATTTAATAAGACTAGTGGTGTTATGAGAGGAGGAGGATAGAGAGTGGCAGGGGAGGGGGAAAGAGAAAGAGAAATTTCTGCCGGCACACTAAGAAAAGGCCGTGTAAGGATACTCTGAGTTTCAGGCCATCTGCAAGCCAAAGAGAGGGCACTCACAGAAGCTGACTTGGCCAAGTTTCGATCATTAACTCACAGTCTCTGAATTAACAGAAGCAGACTTCTGTTTTCTGTTGTTTAAGCCACCCAGCCTGTGGTAGTTTGTTACACAGCTGTGCTGACTGATACATTTGCCCAGACCCAAGCAGATGCTTTCCTTTCTTAGATACTCTCCTTCTGGAGCCAGGAATCCAGAAAAGGCTCAGATGCGGAGAGTTCATGTTGAGGGTGGCAGCAGCAGTTGCAGAGCCCTAACTGGACCCTCCCTTTAGCGTTTAAAAATGCTTTATCACATGTGTTACAGAAACATGGCTTCACATACATGCAGAAATGTAATTATATATGGGTGGTGTATCTTTTCAGGTTTTTTTCTTTGCCTTTTCTGCTTGATTCCATTAGCTCTCATCCAGCACACCCTCCCAGCCTTTTCCCACCTCAGCCATTCACTTCTGGTACAAGTTCTCCTCTGCAACTTGCTTTTCTCATTCAGCAATTGCTCATAAAAATCTATCCATGGTACTAGGGAGAGCATTATTCATCTTAATTAGTGGCTGCATTATATTCAGTTAATTCCATCATAATTTATTCAGCCATTCTCCTTGATGGCCATTTGCTGTCTCTACATCTTTTTCTATTATGAACAAGTGCATGACTTGGGCTGAGCTTGAGAATCTCCTAACCTCCCCTTTGACCCTCTACTTAGTTCTGAGCCTATTTCTCTGCATAATATTGTACTTTTATGAAAGGGGAAACACACATACACACATATAAAATTTCTGGAATGATACACACAGATGTTGTGAGGTCTTTGATAGTCTTTCAATGAACTATCCTGATTCTGATTAACCAGAATCAGAATTACTGTGTTTGCAACCCAGAACCCTAAGTGGTGCACCAGGGTTCCCATCTTAGCTTCTACAGTTTTTAACTGGGTGTCCTCTCAGCCCACACTTCCTCGTGGAATTATAAGAGATTGGAAAATATATACAATATGGTTGGCTTGGTGCTTGACATATGCTGGGTTCCCGGTATACGGTGACAAGAATCACTGTTAATAACAGTAGTTACTGATAACAGTTAAAGGGCATGGATGAGGATCAGTGGAAGACATGAAAGAGAGTGAGCATCCAAATGGGACCAGGCTCTAGACATCATCTGTCCTTGGATGAGAAAGATTTGGGGTTATTGACAGGACCAGTAGTATCTGTATGCCTAATTAACTATTTATGACCCCATATTTCCATTCCCCAATGTGGACTCAGGCATTCTTATTTTGCCCCTTCCGCTGTCATCACAAAATTCCACATTACAAGAAACCCTTGTGATATTAACATGAATACTGAAAGGAGAGAAGTAGTAGATGCATCTGATAACAAGTATTGGCCCAGAACAGGTAAAACAAGGAGACAGCTCCTCCCACCCCAAAGCCTACCCCTTCCAAGTGCCACATTTAAAGTACCATTTGATGCACTCCAAAAATGTATATATCCCTTTGAATTTGCCTTTGCCTCGTAAGGGTATGGTCACAGCAGTTATTCCAATGAAACGAACGTCTACATTCAGATGCCGGTATTGTAAGTGGGCCGTGGAATTCAATTTCCCTTTAGCAGAGAGCATCTGTTGACAGGGATGGCAGAACTTTGGGTGAGTGCAGATAGGGAGGAGGCAGAAGCCTTCTGTCTTTCAGATGCATATTCATGTGGAGACTCATAAAGCTCTTTGAGAAAAGTTTCATTTATATATTTGACTCTTGATAATTAAAGAAACTGACTGAAAGGGAACCATTAGCTTCACAGTTTTGTTGTTAACTTAGTACTGTTAACACATGGCAACTACTCTGTTTACCGTATTGTTCAGCATCTATTTTCTGTTTGTTTTTAGGATTATGAGATAAATTTACTTCCATTGAAAATTATATGCCTCACTTTTTTGACCAGATGATTTCCCTTTATTAAGTTTTCAGTTTTTTCTTTGATATAGTTGATATTTGCCATTAACTGTTTTTACCATTTTTTTAGTAAATTTCACTCAAGTTTTTAACTAGTTTACCTATGGTAATTAATTCATGCTTATAGCTAAAACTTTAAAGACTATAAATGTATATACTCTAAAAAGCACATATATACTTCTCACCACAGTTTATCTCCTAGAGGTAATCACTGTTCACAATCTCTTGTGTATCCTTCCAGAAATAATTATATTTAGATATGTATTTTCCCTTTAAAAAGGTATATCTATGATCCAGAATATAATGAGAATTATTTTTTACTTAATAGCTTTCTTGACTACTTCTCTATAGCTTGAGTATCTACATCTTATCTATCCATGCTAATTATGAGATTTCTGTAAAATATTTAGATATAGGTATATGTGTATATGTGTTATTTTAATAGCTAATCAATATTGCATTGCACTGGATGTACTATAATTTTCCATCTTCAATTTATCAACATTTAAGATATTGAGAAGTTCTTTGGTAGATTACTGTTTTATGGAAGTTTATTTGATTTAAACTGTTAATTTCTGGTGTACCATAGAGCAATTCACATATATATATCTGTATAAAATCTTCAGTATATATGAAGATTTTATACAATTTGAAATCAGATATATTATATTCCTTGCAGCCAAAGATGGAGAAGCTCTATACAGTCAACAAAGACAAGACCAGGAGCTGACTGTGGCTCAGATCATGAACTCCTGATTGCCAAATTCAGACTTAAATTGAAGAAAGTAGGGAAAACCACTAGACCATCCAGGTATGACCTAAGTCAAATCCCTTATGATTATACAGTGGAAGTGAGAAATAGATTTAAGGGTCTGGATCTGATAGATAGAGTGCCTGATGAACTATGGAATGAAGTTCGTGACATTATACAGGAGACAGGGATCAAGACCATCCCCATGGAAAAGAAATGCAAAAAAGCAAAATGGCTGTCTGGGGAGGCCTTACAAATAGCTGTGAAAAGAAGAGAGGTGAAAAGCAAAGGAGAAAAGGAAAGATATAAGCATCTGAATGCAGAGTTCCAAAGAACAGCAAGAAGAGATAAGAAAGCCTTCCTCAGCGATCAATGCAAAGAAATAGACGAAAACAACAGAATCGGAAAGACTAAAGATCTCTTCAAGAAAATTAGAGATACCAAGGGAACATTTCATGCAAAGATGGGCTCGATAAAGGACAGAAATGGTCTGGATCTAACAGAAGCAGAAGATATTAAGAAGAAGTGGCAAGAATACACAGAAGAACTGTACAAAAAAGATCTTCACAACCCGGAGAATCATGATGATGTGATGACTAATCTAGAGCCAGACATCTTGGAATGTGAAGTCAAGTGGGCCTTAGAAAGCATCACTACGAACAAAGCTAGTGGAGGTGATGGAATTCCAGTTGAGCTGTTTCAAATCCTGAAAGATGATGCTGTGAAAGTGCTGCACTCAATATGCCAGCAAATTTGGAAAACTCAGCAGTGGCCACAGGACTGGAAAAGGTCAGTTTTCATTCCAAT